>JAINUG010000211.1:0-387500 GCA_029706075.1 Aldrovandia affinis
ACTATAACCTCACTCAGGGATTTTGTAAATAGTTCATGTTTGCTGTGTTTTATTTATGCTCTATACTTTTTTGAATGCAAATTTTATTTTTATTTCAAAATTGTATTTGTTCAGACAAGAAAGAAAAGGCCCTTTGGAGTCTCCAAATGGCACAGTTTGGGAACGCCTGGTGGTACCCTTCAAAAAAACTGTGTAATATGTTCATTTTTTGAGGTTTTGTTCTGAAATTTGAACCTGAACTTGGTAACACTTCATGCTATGTTCCTATGGTGTTTTCCAGCTTATACCTACCAGCTATAGTCACCTGCAGGCATCTGTTTCTACAAAAATTCCAGGCGGAATTTATATCCTTCAAATTCAGCACATTCAGACCACTATTACACAGTGCCAGAGGCACTTAGTGATTCTGACTGTTTTGCAATTCAAAAATTCAGAGTGTTATCTTTTGAATGAGACCCAAAACCATGCATATACTGCAAGCGGTTGAAGAGCAGCTTTAATTTACTGGCAAATTATTTGACCTAAAATGCATTACCATTGAAATTCCAAGTGCAGTTTTGTTTTAATGCATAATGTGCAGTTTCCGTGCCCATAATACATCATGAAAGATCACGGAACCAAACAGAAACGGCAGTGACCAAAAGGATAGGGCTGACCTGTTTTATCAATTAACTACTGGTCACTTATTAGGCAATGGTTTGTCATTGGTAGGGTATAAATAATGTCCTACCTCCACTCAGTATTAAAGTTCCCAGTGCTCCATAGAGCTTTGTGGGTGAAGAACAAATCAAAGTAAATAATGCAAACTTTTGCAAAGCTGGGGACTAACTCGACTAATTTACCTTAGTTAGCAGTAAATTATATTAATTTGTCAAACTAATTACTGTGTGAAATTGTGCCTTCAGAATGTGCGGTGCATGCATTAACAACTTTAAAGTCGTTAAGAAAACGATAATCCGCTATTACTATTTTGTAAAATAGTCCAGGGTTCACATTTTTGTACCATTTGCCACCCGACCAAGTTTATAAAATGCTAAATTGTTAGCTTAGTAAACAGCAGTTTATATAGCTAACTAGCCAGCTAGACAGCAAGCAAGCTTGTGAACCTCCTTAACTCCTTAACCATCAACCCAACTTTTTTCCTGCCTATTTAGACATACCCATATATAATAGTTGATAGCTCAAAAATGTTATCATTTGAAAGGAAACACATTGTAGTTTATGGGGGTGTGCAAATAGCACCGCCTAAAGGTCTGGAGATCAAACATACAACAAAATAGGCGTTGTATAGTTTTCTTGTGTAGAAATTCACCTTTGAAAAGCAATAAAGGAGTCACACTCCATGATAGACATATGGATTTTTGTGATGGCCTTGTACAATATATCAACTACGTCTGCAAAAAAAACTGACTTCTAGACCCAAGGGCTCATGAACAAGAGGCTTTTTAGTAAGTGGTGTTAATGGTGGTCTCAAAAGTGGTCTCCAAGTGTCCCAAAACCTATCCATGGTGGACAAATTGGCCCAATGGTTTCTATTCACTTCTGTGACACTGGAAAACATACTAAAAACAATGAGATATTAGCTTCATCTGTACGCTGCTAGATGGCTAGCTAGTGCCAATGCTTAGTTTAGTAAAATGGCAGTTTATATAGCTAAGAATTTTGCATTTTATAAACATGGTATTGTTTCTTTCTAAGGTACAATATGAGGTTAATCTGTCACTGCTAATGTAACTAGATAACTAGCTGCCAGTACTGGCTAGGGCTACTTAGCCTGCTAGCTAAAGATGTTCACAAATGTTGTTTACTGTCTAGCTAGCTGTAGTTGTATATGACACTTTTGCATTTTATAAAAATATTTGTTTGTTTGGCTTTCTGCCATGCCAAAATAAAGCTGATCACTTCCACAAGCTGCTGAATGGAATTGTTCAAATAATTCCCAGTTATTACAAATTATTGCTACATTCTTACCTAGTAGATAGTACATAATTAGCATACCATAAAAATTGTTTTGCTTACTTATGTAAGTAATGTTTAAAATAATAATGAGAAAGTATGTAAGTAATGTTAATGCGAGTGCATGGCAAGAGTCTCTCTGACCTGTGAATGACTTGCCGAGTGAGGTTCCTGGTCCAGGGGCAGCTCATGATCTCCTTCACCATCATGAGGAACTCAGTGAAATTATGTACACTGAACAAAAAAAGGAAATAGCAACTAATAATGAGAGTACATGTACAAAAAGGTATATTTTTAAGGTCTTTGGAGAGTGGCATACCCTAATGTATGAAAAGATCTACGACCTACAGATGCTATTCTTTTTGATCAGTTAACTGAAAAACTTTAACAAACTTGCAAAAAGATGAGGAAAATGACACACAAAAAAACAATAGTGCACTATGCATTTAAGAATGATGTGCCCCCCAAAAAACTGCATTGTGACGCAATCTGCAAATTCTTTGAAATCGGACTGAATGCCTTTATAAAATGTCTCTCCCTGAAAGAAAACAAATCCAATCTCTGCGTTTTATGGTGACAAACAAGTTAAATGCAAACTTTATAATGTAGAGCTGCTTTTTGATATGCCAGCACATGATCTATGCTCAATCACATCAAATTGCGCTGCAGTAGCCACTGAACACACCACCAGAGCCCCGGCAAACTCCAATGAAACTCTTTATGATCCAAGAAGGCAAGAAGATGTAAATGTTACTATAAAAATACCTCTCAACTCTTGGTTTAAATACAGAATTAAAAAAATCTACTTTTACATTATATTATACAGTACATGGTTATTTTTAGAAGGTTTTTTAGATGCTGCAAAGCTAACAGCCCATTAGCTTACATTAGGATGGATCACATTGAAATTTGACTTTGTATCATACATTGTAAATTTACTTTACTTTGTAAATTTACTTTGTATGTGGACCAAATTTAATGATTTGTATAATCATAATGTACAATTTGTATAATCATTATAATTCCTTCCCCCATGGTAGTGAATGGGATATTCTGAGGGGTGGAGCTTATAAGATCAAATGAGTTCCACTGGAATTCTACCACAGGAGAAGTGGAATTCTCACCTTTGCACTGACTTCATCGCAACAAACCTGTTACGCAGGTTACTACAGTGCAGAACCTGTTCTCTAGGGAAAGACGGCTTCTTGTTTTTCCTGAAATAGAATGAGTAACAGAGTTATGCAACATCCTTTATTGTACCTAATTTTTGATTAAGTTTGAAAAGACTCAGCAGGAATAATTTGTTTCTGCTGCAGGGATACTCCTATGGGTTGCCTAATGCTCATTCATTCAGACATTCATGTATTGTTCGGGGAAAGTGCAGATTTCTGTAGTCTCTAAACAATGTTACAATACATAGATCGTACAAGTACATGCATCACTAAATATGAACGGGTTGCATTTATGTTCGGTAAATGTTCATATTCATGTACACATAATAATTTTGAGGACATTCAAAGTGGAAACATTAAATGTTTTACCAAGTTAAACATATACTTATCTAATTACAAAACAACAGTTTGAAAACTGAATTAAATCTGCCTGGGGTAAAAAAAACAACAACAATGAACTCAAACAAGTCAAACACGAACATGTCTCCATGGTCTTTGGAACTTAGGCTACTAAATGGACACAAGTAGTGCATGCACCGAATAATACTTCATTTTAGGAAGTATTCTAAATCCAAATTAGGTGTCTGTCTTCAATATACAAATGTTCTGTAGAAATTGACTGCCAAAGGTGGAATGATGGAAATGGAAACTTTCTGCTACTTTTTAAAAATGATTTATTTTTACCAAAATATTTAACGTATAGCCACTAGACCTCACACCTTTTACCAACGCAAATACTGTAAATCTCCCTACACATGTAAAAAGCAACCTCAGTGCTTCCTCTCTCGCTTTGTGCATCCACATATCCATCCCTTCATCCAGCTGATGTCATTTAAGATTTATTACTGTATGGCTATTACAATACTCTGAATTATAATACTTTACTAAACTAAATATTCTATATCTCTATACACAAGTATAACCACTAGGCTACCTATCCATCCATCCAAGCTGATTATATAATTTATAACATACTACTGCAAGGCTATTGTCATTTTCTGAATTACAATAGGCTACTTTACCAAGTATTGTATTAAAACTAAAAATATTATGAAAAACACAAAATTCTACATACTGCTATTTCTAAAACTCGCCAAATAAAGTTTGTTTTTCAAACGTATTAATCTAGTTATGGCTATGACTCTATGCTCTTGAAATCAGGTGTCGCGTTATTTTTCTGATGAACAATATTCATTATGGTCCATTTTAAGTAATTATTCCTATCTTTTCGACAATACAACACCAACTTTCTTATGTGTCCTTATGGGTCTGAACCAATTCATGCAGTGCTACAATCGGCTGCTCAGTTTATCAGACAAAAGCAAGTGGAATTTTCAGAATTGACATGTGCAATTAAGGAAGAAGCCGACATACATTCGTGAGAAAACAATTCAATTAAGAATAGAAAAAAAGTTCAGTCTAATCATACAAGGAAATGTAGCCTGTATATAAATATATGCAATGAATGGTAAGCACAGATTCAATCCGTTTCAATAAATAACAATTAACAAGTAACAATAGTCGAGGAGCATTCCGTTGAGAAAAGCTTTGCCGAAACATTGAGCTTTGTGCGCGCCCAGCTCCGTTTATCGAATTATTTATTTAACATATTATTTTCCTCACACATTCCAGTATTCTTGTGTGGCCCCCTGACTTCTTTTTCCGACTAATTGCTGATGAGACACGATGCGTAATTAGTAACACAAATGTAAGTGTGCATAGCCTATCGATACCGGAGCTTGCTCCCGGATACCGGATACCGTACGTATTGCTTGTAATCAATAGCTTATCAACGTTTTACACCTGTATAAGTAGCAAGGTGGTTTCATTGTAACTGGTTTTAGCTAATCATTAAAAAAATCGGGTTTAACCCAACACTCACAAATAACGATTGAATTTTAAATCTACAACTTTTAAAAAGAATTCAATTTTTACAGCACTTCGCACTCAAAAACAAAATAGTTCAATTGTATGTAAGACTGAATGGAGGTACTTACATTTCTTCAGGATGGAGAAACGACAGCAAAAAGGAAATACATACAAAAATGATCATGAGTGATAATTTTAACCACATTTTTTGTGACATGGAAGCTACGGGAAAGACAGGATGTCTGGCTACCTGTAAAGTCAATATGATATATCAACCTATCCCAAAGAATAATATCAAACAGCTCTTCGCAGTATCGGTAGGTAGTTTGAGTTATTTCGTTCTTGGTGACTACGATAAAAGGTGTCAAGCTTTCTCTTGTCAGAACACGGCGCTGAGAATGAATTTGTAGCACAGGCGTTGCCAGGACTTCAACTCTAGGAGGGCTCAGCCCCTAGGCACCTGTACCTTTTTTTTTTTTTTTTTTTACTAATTAATGTTATTAAAGAAAATAATTGACCTTTCACTCGAAGGTGAGGCTGACTTTGGCACAGAACAGAGCATTACACTTTCAATGACAAAAGTTTGATTTACACTGTAGTAAGAGGCTAAACAGAGAGCACTGAAGCAAAGGGTTTTGTATGCATTGCACTGTCACTTTCACAATTTACCTTGTATTTTACAATAACTAATTGCATGATGCCATTATTGCCTGCCCTGTATAATAACTTGGCTATAATCCAGTCAAGTTAACAAAGTTACCAGTTACTTCACACTGGAAGTAGTTTAGTTTAGTTTAGTAACTTACAGTAAAACTGCCCTTATAGAAATTGATTGTCCTTAAAGTAAAACTACATAAAAATTACATTTCAATAAATAAGGAATGGGAAAATAATATCATGATGTAAACTGTCAATGTACTACTCATGACTGTAAGGGCACATTAATCAAATTTTAGATAGCAAAATGTGTGATTAATTACACAAATAAAGTAGATTCTAGTCTCTTAGTAGTCTCTAAGCCAAGACATTGGGATGTGGTCACCCCCTTTTAATTATTTGAGGGTGGCAAATCTGTCAGTCACCTTATTGTGAATCAGTCCTTGGAGAACATCCTTCTCGATGGATATTACAGCTAGATGATGTAAACTCTTTTGCCCCATAGGGCACAGTAACCAGGTGTGCAGTCGGGGTAATGCATTGAATGATCTCTCACAGGTACAGCATTTATGGCATTTACATTTAGGTACAACAGGTACATCATTAATGGCAGGTACAACTGTTTACAGGTATGGTCAGGGGATCTGGAGGACAGCTTAAAATTATGGAAACATGACAGGATCCAGAAGGTTGTACACAGTTATGTCAGGCAGAGCAGCACCAGCTTCTTTCTTGCAAGCCAAACAGTTCTTAGCTACTATGATTTCAATTCAGTATTGTAGTGTTTTGCTATCTCTGCCAAATGTGACTCAGATAAATGATCTGGACTGCATGCTTGAATTCCGTTCATAAGTTCAGTATTTGCTCTGCTGACATTCTGTACAGGCAAGGAAATTGTTTCCTTTTGAGTTTTTCCGAGCCATTAAGACAGGGTTACTCCAATCACGGTCCCTGAGGGCCAAGGACTGCCATTTTTCCACCCTCCCTTTACCTGGGAGTCAGGTGTGAAGACAATCTGGCCAATCAATTGCACTAATTGTTCAAGTACCTGAGAGAAAAGAAAATCAGCACCAAATTTGTATTTGTGGGCCAGATTTGAGTAACCCTGCACTAAGATCACCACTTAACCCGCAAGACGATTCAATGGCAAAATCCTCCATAGTACGTTTCTGCTTCCGCCTTTGCCCAGTAAAGTCCTCTGGGATCTGATTAGCCTCACATCCTTGCTGTGTCACGCATGCTAAAAGTGAGGCTCCACTTGCTCAGCCCACCTGACGTGTCTGCACATGGTCCTAAAGCCAGCAGTTTAGAGGATACTTGCTTCGTCAATGCCATTTTCAGTGTGTTATCAATAGATAATAGATCAACAATCATTTTTGGGGTTATTAAATATTTAGGGGGGCTGATCAAATGTATAGGTGGTCTAAAGCCCCTCTAAATAGGATCTGGCAACGCCGATGGTTCGTATGCTACTACTAGTAATTCAGTGTCATACTTGCTCTTCTCACTTTTCTGGTGGGGCTATCCAGAGATTAGTGTACAGCAGCGCTTGATGGGTGGCCATCTCGGTTACTCACTTTCAAAAAGTATGCAAGTTTAAATCAGCTCCTGCAAGCAGTGTCATTTCTGCATTACCCACTTTTCTGCATGTTTTTGTCACGTCATCCTAATATATGTACTGGTTTGGTGTAGGTTTTAGTTCACATCTTACAAATCCCTACTTATTCAGAGGTAGACTATAGGGCCGTGCACAGACATTTTGGGGGGCAGGGGCTCAAGCAAAAAAAAAGGGCTCTCACCCCACCGACACGCACTATTCCCACCCCGATGTTGCCACACCACCGCTATCCATAATCACACACTATGTTCATAACATGGGACCTGTTTCAATTCTACTGAAACACATTATTCCATGAAGAAACCACAGATTTGATGTAGTAATGCAAGTCAGTCAGTGTAAGTAATGCAGTCAGTCAGTGTTCAGTTGTTTAGACCAATTCAGTCACATTAGATCAGTGGTTTCTTTGAGAAAGAACCTGGGACCTGTTTTACCTTTCATTATAAGTAATGATGACATTCTAGATCAGCAGTCCTACTCTGACATGTTTGATACATAAGCCCCCTGAATTTGGCGTTTCAAAACTTCCTTCTGTTTTCATGTTCTGTATCATTTTGTTACACTGCATATATTTAATAAATGAGACATATGGTACAACTACTGAACTACAGTTTGATTTTAGTAACATGTTTTTGAGCATCACACTGAGAGGAAAAGAAAACACAGTATTATATTATATTCAAAAACGCACGCACACACACACTACTTAAACAAAATATATTTGTTACATCTATGCATATGGCTGAAAAACTGATCCAGGGTCAGGGAGGTGAGAAGTATTTTGCCTTTCATTGGAGACAGGTGTATTTGCCTCTTCTAGCAGTGTTTATGCTGCTTCTTATTTCCCAATCAAAATGGATTGACTGATTGAAACTTTTATTTTAACAGGGAAACACACTGCTACATGCCCAAACAATAATATACTTTTAAACATCAAGTTTTTAGAAAACTGGCTATAAAGAAAAGGGGGTGACTACACTAAACTAGCAGAACTATGCAAAACGTAACTACCTGCTTCAGAAATTCATTGCATATTTGTAAGTTGTCCTGCATGACGGAGATAACGTCGTTTTAATTCTAATTAGACTAGCTTACTTGCTCGCGAGTACCGAGGCTAGTAATGACGAAATTACAGTGTGAAGGTGGCAAGTCCTACTGACCTACTTCATAGTTTTTTTAACAGATATACAACATAAAAAGTAAGTAAGTCTTGTTTAATCATGGTTTCATAATTAAAACAGTGCCTACCTGAGTGATATCATTCACCGTAACCAAACTGGGGCTGGGAATGCGGTGCTTTTCATGACAAGTTGTATTCGGAATGTCGGAAGATGCGACGTTGATTGATTGAGACAAAACCATTTGGAAGGGGGTAGGGGCGGAGTACTTTTTAAATTGATAAGGTGTATTTTTTCATGGATACTACTATACATTTCCCTCTTTATATTTGATAGAATTTCAATAACACAAAGAAAAAAAAAATACAATTAACATCAGCCAAAAAAGGGCACTTTTTGAAAGGCAAAAGGGCAGGGGCTGAAGCCCCCTTGGACCCTACTGTGCACGTGCCTGGTAGACCGTTTGTGTCCTTTTAAATTTGAGATAAATGGTGCACTGTTCATTTTAACCCTCCTATTATGTTCAAATGTACCCCAGCAATATAAATCAGCCCAAAACATTCATACATATTTTACTCAAAAGAAAAGTTCTCAATAACCACCAAATTACTCTCCAATGATGACAAAAACAACAAGACAAGGTTTTCAGCCCACATAGAACATATAGAGTGCTGCTTCAGTCTACACAGCCTTTTTTTGGTTTACAGTCTGGAATTAACACATTAGATCAGAATTGTCCCACCTTTACTCATCAGAGAGGCCACCAAGAGGCCAATGGCAAGTATGAAGGAGCTACCGTACTTTATGGCAAAGAGTGGTCAATGTGTGCATGTGTCAATAATACAGAAAGCTCTCCACAATTCTAATCTTTATGGTAGGGTGGCAAGAAGGAAACCACTACTCAAAAAGTCCACATTCAGTCCTGTTTGAGGTATGCGAAAAAAAACTCTGAAGATTCTGAAGCCATGTGGCAAAGTGTCATGGTCAGATGAAGCCAAGATAGAACATTTTGCACGTAGGCCACATTTTGCATGTAGGCAAATAGCCAACACAGGACATCACCCAAAGAACACTATCTCTACTGTAAAGCATGGTGGTGGCTTTACAGTAAAAATAAATAAATTTAAAAAAGATGGCAGCAAATGCTGTGGCAGAAGGAAGGCAGCCAACTACAATAGATATTTATGAATGATACACTTTTCCATATTTAAGTTGGAAGCATTCACGTTAACTGCACCGAAAAATTATCACCACGAAAAATATGAATCCCCCACCCCCACCAAGACCCATCCCTCTTAATTCAGCAAATCAGCAACATTTTTCAAAACTTTATTCTATATTTTCAACCACAGAAATAATTTAATGCACTTTGTACAAATCACAGCATGGGAAACATGTACAGTAAAGGAACAGTCACACTTGGGAGGAAAAAAAAAAAAAAGAAGAAAAAAAAATGGATTACGTACTAGTATGGGAGAAACTCAAACCAATAAAAGGTTTGTTTAAAATATTTCTGATGATTTGGAGCACTTGTAAAAACGTGGCTTAATTGATATGAAAACATGTTGACCTTTTTTGGCTAAATGTATAAAACTAAACTTACAAAATTCTTTCAATTGGAAAAAAAAGTCAAAAGCTCTCATTTCAGTCCTGTCTATACCCCTCTTGTAATATACTGTAATAATAATACATTTCATATACAGTAATAATCAAAATGCACCTTCACCTCCAATATAATGCACTGCTGGAATCATACAGTGAATGTCATAGAAAATGACCACAACTTTATTCAGGAATGATGGAGTAAATCTTGGATAACACTAGTTTATTTAGGAATAATCAACTGCAGTTATGGTCTTCCAGCTCAAACTGTTCTTAACACCAGACCACTTTCAAGCATTTTCACCCCTCTCTAAAATAAATGTACACTATGTTAAAATTTTGTTCAATTACTAGCAAACAATCAGCATTCTGATATACAAAAGTACACACACACACACACACACACACACACACACACACACACACACACACACACACACACACACACACACACACACACACACACACACACACACACACACACACACACACACACACACACACACACACACACACACACACACACACACACACACACACACAGGTCTGAGCTGAGCTTTCCCCAGCTGTGTTGTACTGGCTGCCGTTATAGCGTCAGGTTCCTCAAATGGAAAATAATAAGATTATCTATACAAATGGCTTGAGGCAAAATGGCTCCTGGTTTGGACTAATGAATTGCAGGTGAAATGGTATAATCTCACTCTAATAAAAAAATGATTTCATGAGAACCAAGCTATTTAACTGAGTGAGCAGCTGAATGTGTTTTATGCAACCAGCCTCCTCCACCTCCACCCGCAAATTCTTTCTAAAAAAAAAGACATCAGATTGCCCTCCTGACCTCCGGCCACACCCCCAACCCCATACCAGCACCAGCCCTTAGCCCCCACCCTATGGTCAAGGGTCGACGAAGGAGACCATAATGTAGCGGGTGCCTTGGGTGGTGGGCAGACCCTCATGGTAGTGTGTGAGGCGGCCGGGGTGCATGAAGGACCACCCCTTGCGTGGAGCCTCCACTTGGCAGTCATAGCGCAGGAACCGACATCCACCACCCTGAAAAACACCACACAACGTTAATTCACAACATCAACAAAGAATATGAACTCTTGAGCAAATAAACAGTGAGCATACAAACTGGAGAAATAACAGTCCCTTTGTTGTAGCAGAGAATGGGATTATACTTGGTCTCAGTTATGTACCAAAAATGTCCAATGTTATGAAAAAAATAATAAAAAATAATAAAAATTGACAACTAAATTCTGGAATGTAAATTAGGGTTGTTTAAATGAAAATGGGATCCTTAACGTTAATAAAAATATATATTTAATTCACAAACTCAAAATTGAAATGCTGGACTTGCAATATAAGGAACAACTGTCACAAAAAAGTGCTATAATATAAAAATAATAACCTTTTCAACTAGGTAGTATCTAATGAACTCAACTTTGTGCGTAAAATCACACATGTCAATACATGAAATGTAAAAAATAGTTGGGAACACTTGACATACAGTACCCTCAAATTATTCACAACATTGATAAATATCAACAAAGGCGTATAAAATAACCAATGCAGGTAATGAGCTACACGTAACTGCCAAAATAAAGGAAACACCAACATAAAGTGTCTTAATACGGCGTTGTGCCAACAAGAGCCACCAGAACAGCTTCCGGAATTCTACTGGAGGGATGCAACACCATTCTTCCATGAGAAATTACATTATATGGTGTTTTTTGGTGGTGGTGGAAAATGCTGTCTCCACACCATAACGGGCACCACACCATAACAGAGCCGCCAGAACCCTTCACCGTGGAAAACAAACTCGGGCCTGTAGTTTTCTTTTGGCGTGCGCCACACATGCACTCCTCCGCTTGTTGAGAACAGGGTGAAGGATGACTCATCGGACCATGTGACTTTTTCCACCGCTCAGTAAACCAAATACTCGTTACACCAAATATTTTTTCTCTGTGTAGGTTTCCAATGAATGAAGCCTTAGCTTGACGCTCCTCTCCTATTCCCCTTCGTTGTGATTCAAATCAAAAAATCCACAGGACCACTCGATAAACTTGAACTATTTACTCAATAAAAAATGAATGATACAATGATACATAGCTGTCATATTACCAAACCAAATCCACATGAAAATCATTGATAAGAGAGAAAAAAGCGAGAGAGAGGTCTAAAAACCATGTGGCTCCACTCTTCTGTATGCCTGACTGCCCAAACTAATTAACCAAAACATTCTCCCGCCAGAATAGCAAAGGGAAAGTTAAAAGGTGTAGGACACCTACTGGCTATTACAAATACTGCATTTAGGCTCCTACACTCTGAGTAATTGTATTAGTATAAAAATATAATTTTCCCATTTCTCGAGCATACAATATAGCTCATTACCTGTACTGTTTATTTATACGGTCTCCACTTTATCAAGGGTGTGAATCATTTGAGGTTACTGTACATATGCTCTCCGGGTTTTATTAGGACCGCACCTGATAGTCAACGCCCTTGCTGTTGAGGGCGATGTTGATGGTGAAGGTGGAGGAGTCGTGGTGGGGCCGTAGGGAGGGCTGCTCGTCAGGCTTGTACCGCACGACAAAGTTCATCACCGCCTGGGCCTGGTGCGGGAGGGAGGGGAGAGCACAGGACCAGTGAGCGTATGAACCAGGACTAAACAGAGCACAGAACCCAGGCTCACTGGTCGCTCACTCACTGGCATCATGCGAAATAAGAGGATAGAATCTAGGATTTACAAAATCAGCATTCTGACATTCTTGCGCTTACAGGGCATGCAGAAACTATCACAAACAAAAGCTGCCTCAGTAAATGTGCATTCAACAGGCCAAAGGTAATGACGACGCGGTGACAGTCTCACCTTGGGATAGTAACCAGGGTAGAGCTTCTCTGTGACCGGGACAACGTACTCCTTGAGGAATTTAAGCCACTCCTTCTCAAAACTGATCTGGTTCATGTGAATGTCCACTGTAGGCACGTTCTCGCACCCCCCGTCAGCCGCTCATCCTGTCACAAACACGGGTATGTCACTCCAGAGTCAGATTAGAGGCTTGTGTACACACAAACGCATACACACATGCACGCACGCACACAAAAAAAATTCATGTTTGGATCAGAAAATTATCACAGTCTATGTAGGGCCATTCCATATCATATCAATCTCCTGTTGACCTCACCCCATTTGATTTGAACAAAAAGTGAATTCTTTGTTCTAGAAAATAAAAATAACTAATATATATACACATATATAGATATATTTGTGTGTTTTCCCATGGGAGAGAGCACTTTCTGGATTGATTTCTGGACCAACAGTTCAGGAAACAAAGAAATGCTCAAAGTGAGGTCAACAGGCAATTGATCCAATATGGAATGACCCTATACACATGGACAAAGCATGGGAGACAGTTGAAAGAAAGGCAAGTTAACAGCTGAAGCAGTGGGAGGTGCCTTGGTACCGTGTGCTTTCCTCCCGATCACTCGCCAAAATCCTCCATTGTCTCCACCATCTCATCGCACATCTTTTCTGAGAAGATTGGGAACCAGTAGACATCTGGGCAGGGCTGGGGAAAGAGAGAGTGGAAGGATACAGATTAACGACAGAGTCACAGCGAGAGGGAAGAGGAGATGGAGAGGTGACAGGGAGAGGGAGTGAGAAATAAAGTGAGAGGTTGAGCTCCAAGGACTGGTTCCTCCCTATGTAATAACAGGGGCCAACACCCAAAACCAATCTGACTAACTTGTTCTGAGAAACCTGAAGTTTTTTCTTCCATATCTTGGGCAAACTACAGAACCAGGATGTACTGGCATAATCAAAGTGGCATTGTATTAAGCTGGATGCCAAACGTTTGAGACATTCCTTGTCCAGAAACAAGGCCTTTCTAGCCAGGAACTTCCCTACCACTTTCAGGGCCATACCTGCACCCTCTATGTTGCCATCTAGTGTACAGCCCAGGTAGTTTACAGATGTCTTGGCTGGCTGACTTACAGCTGTGATTTCCCCCTAGCTGAATTGATTCAGTTTTTCCCAGATGCTTACCTGTTCTACGAACTTCTCATCTTCCTCAAAGATTTTGGAGTAGTTTTCATTGATATATTTCTCTCTCCAGTCCTAAACACAAGAAGAAAATATTAATCCAATGATGGTTTACTGAGCAAGCCCACTTTAACCAGATTATAAATTAAGCTACATTAAAAGCCCCCTGGTGTCCATGTCCAATTTTAATTGTACACATTTCCTGTGTTATGTATATAAAACTACTGATCTTACTTTTAATTCATTTCAATGGAATTTATAATAATAATAATACAAATAATTAATTGACATTTTATTTATTTTAAGTTTATATAGCTATTGTTTATACAGCATAGTCCATAATTGTATTGCTCTAGCAACGTACGAAGTATCGTTTCATACCAATAAAGCCTGTTGAACAGAGGTGTGAGTGGAGCGGGTGACATACCACAGGGTTGTCAAAGATCTGCCACATGTCCGGGTGAAGTCGGCTGATGTTGTAGTTTGTAGAGGAGACGAGACGCCCAAATTCATCTCGGTTTGACACGAACATGAACACTCCCTGAGAGAGAGACGACAAGCAAGAGAAGGCAAAGGGAGATGGAGAAAGAGGAATAAGGTGAACTGAGGGAGAACTTGGTTCTATTGCAGGCTTACACAGAATGAAATGACCACACGCAGACAGACACACAGACCCACAGAGCCACACCTGGTCTCGGACCGTCCTGCAGAAGACCATGTCGGGGTCCATCCCATCTTGTGTGTAGAGACTGACCAGGGCCAGGCGTGTGCGGAGTGTGGTCCCTCGGATCAGATACACCTGAGTGATGTAGGGCACATTCCACAAGCCCCTGAGAAGAAGAGGAAAGATTGTGCTAATCCTCGGATGGGGCAGCATGCTGCATCACTTTGCAATTCCTCAAAATATTGAATATTGTATTTGTAAATATTTATAATTAAAATGCCATTTCATGCCAATTCATTTGGCCTCAAATCTGAAGTGGTTTCTTTTTTTTACTCAACCAACATTGCGTGTGTATTGTCACCAGCATCTACTAGAGTTGGGCAGAAACAACTAGAATACCAAGGAGAGTTGTGTTTAAAACGTTTGGGCTTTGTGTGCAATCAGTCCGTTACTGAAAATATGAATATCAGTGTTTATACTTTTGTTTACTGTACCATCGGCTAGTATAAAAGGTAAAAAAATGTGGTAAACTCTACAGCAGTATACAGGAATGTTATTGAAGCGCATGCCAGCAAACCAATTAGAGAATGGTCACCGGGTAAGCGCGTAAATACAAGATTGTGTTCTCTCTGAAAAACATTGAAGGTCAAGCTAACCACGTTGGAAGCATGCACTCACACACGCTTGCCCTGGACAATGTCGATGTAATCCTCGGATCGAGAGTAGAATCCCTCTGGACTGAGAGCACCCCAGAAATTAGACCACAGCTTGCCGTGGCGGGACAGCATGGGGGCGATCACCGGCCTGATGGAGGACAAGGAAGCGATGGGAAGAGTAGAGGAGGGAGAGGTTATGACCGGCGCTTACTCGTTGAAACACTGCAGCGTATTAAACTGGACTGTTCACATCTGGAATTGACTCCTAACCATAACAAACAAACGTGTGTACTGGGGGGGGTAAAGAATGCCCTCTTTTTGTCGACAAAATGTGTCACTGGTCTGTCATTGCACTACAGCCTTTGCAGTTAGGCGAAGGGCGAAGGTGTTGATTGGTCAGTCGGGTCTGTAGCTACGGGTCTCACTTGTTCTCCTCAATCAGGATCCTCAGGATGTCCGGGTTGATGATGGCGACGTCAGCGTCAATACTGAAGTAGTAATCGCACTTGGCGTCCTGCCGACACGATTCCCTGTTGAGTGCACAAATGGTCCGGAGTGCATTTCAGTGTCTCAGTTCGTCTGGAGGGTCAATTAAGCTTTCTGACTATCTACTGCCAAAACTGTATGAGATGGCTCAGTGATCAGACGACACGGCCATCCAGGATTAGTACAGAGCAGTCCTGGGTCTCACTGCGCCAACTATGTGCAAAGTCTCCTCATGCTTTTCACGATAAACCTGGTCTCGGACCGGCCTCATTCAGCTGGCTTTACACAACTGGGCCCTCGACTTGCATGTATGGACGTCCTATCATTTTAAGGAGGAGTACTGCTCCTTACCCAGGCCTGACACATCGTTGGTAAGCAAGGCTATGTCGTACAGTTCACATTCAGTCCAGACAGGACTAGCCAATTCAGTTAGCAACAAACATCATTGGTATATTTTAGTTGCTTCCTACATAAGCATGTTAGGAATGTAAAAAATGACCTGAAACGGTTTGGCATATTAATATCTTGAAACTATTTTGCTTTTCACATATTAATATCTTCAATAAATTTGTGAAGGGGATATACATTTTGAAAAAATAACATATTACAGTGCCCTCCAGAATTATTGGCACACTTGATCAAAGATGAGCAAAACAGGCTATGAAAAAATGTATTTGTTGTTCATCAGCTTGATCTTACACTCAAAATATTTGATTGAAGTTAAACTATTCAAAGCAAAATAAAATCCTTATCAAAAAATACTAATTTCTCAAAAACACAATTGGCCAGCCAACTTACACTGCCATGGTTCTGGCCTGGTCATGTTGCAGGTTCTCCTCTGGCCCCACAATCCGAGTGTCTGGGAACAGGGCCCTGTGGCGCTCCCAGAACTTCTGGATGTGCTGCTCGTGGTACACCACCTGGAAGGGTGAGGACAGGGAGAGGGAACCACACAAACATTAACATACACGCTTAAATCATTCTCCTTGTGATGCTCAGCAAGCTTTAGCAAGGTGTCTCAAGTAGTTACAAGACAGTGCTCAACACATTGTACTGTAGTCAACATCACCAGGGCAAGCCAGCATCACCAGGGCAAGCCAGCATCACCAGGGCAAGCCAGCATCACCAGGGCAAGCCAACATCACCAGGGCAAGCCAACATCACCAGGGCAAGCCAGCATCACCAGGGCAAGCCAGCATCACCAGGGCAAGCCAGCATCACCAGGGCAAGCCAACATCACCAGGGCAAGCCAACATCACCAGGGCAAGCCAACATCACTAAGTTGCACTCACCAATCATGGGGCAAAGGCAACAAAACCATCAATGGAATTCCCTTTTGTCAATTCAGTTTCAGTTTTACAATGACGTGCTGGCCCCCTGGCGATCGCGATCACCCAACAGCCTCGACTTAAAGGCCTATGGTTCTGATGCTCACCAGATGCCTCATTTACCAATTGGACATACAATTAACTGCATATAGAATTTGTATAACACTTTTTCTTATGCAGTTCGTAGAATTGTCTTAGCAAAGGCATAGTGGTATTCGTCAAAACAATGTAACAATTCCACAAGTCAATTGTAAATCCCAGCTGTTCTAAAACAGTATGCATGCATGCAGATTTTGCATAGAAACATCCCATTAGCTATATACAGCATTCCTTTCCATATTCATGCGATGGTAACATCATTGCCCTTTGAATACTTTCATTTATGTATTTACAACTACTGCAAATAGGCAATCTATATATTGTATATTTTTACAAGTATACTTTAAACCAAACCAATTAATTATTTAAGCTATTATCTGAAATGTATTTACACATAAGATACATTTCTGATGGCAATACGACTGAGTTGTATGCAAAATGTATCTTGCAGAAAAAATTTAATAAGCAAATGGCAAAATACTCCAATAATGCATAACTCTCATTCAAATAAGCAACAAATAAGGAAACATAATTGTGCTTTTGGCCCAATTTGCCATTCAACTGCAAAACAAAAAATGCTTGTATGCATACGCTTGTAGTCCGGACTGTGTGCAACTTTGTACAATTTGTGTGTGCAGTACATGTTTAAAATCACATTTGTGCGTACGCTTTATAAGTGAGGCCGCAAACATTTCAGCGACCCGCTGATCTCACGGAGACAAGGCCAGCAGCTTGTGGTGAGAGGTGTCAATGGTTCACAAGAGGAAATAAGTGGAGTCTTCTGGACAGAACTTTTTCTACACTGCGGCCTCCCGCGTGGTCCAGTGGTTACAACGTTCGACACTGGCCACGACGACCGGGGTTTGATTCCCCGTCGCGCCAGAGTCGGCTCTGGCCGGGAGTGCCACCAGGGGCGGCGATTGGCTGTCTGCCCCAGGGAGGGGGGAGGGAAGCCGACAGGACGTTCGCTGCACACAGGAGTGGCCCTGTAGTACCGGGTTACGGTCGACAGCCTGGCAAGTGCCGTCTCAGAAGAGACGATGCTTTGCCTTCGTCACTACTGGTCACTGGACTACGGCAGCAAACTCTCATTACTAGGGGGGATTGACATAAAATAGCGGGTGTAATTGGCTACTAAATTGGGAGAAAATCAGAAACAAAATCTTTAAGAACTTTTCCTACACTGAATTCTCACTGGCCTTATTCTCACTGGGATATGGGTGAGACGTTTTACTTACTAGGAACTCCAACAGTGTGTTTGATTGTCCCAGGTGCACATTCCTTGAAAGATCAAAGGCTTAGGGGTGCACCAGTAAGTAAAACACCGGACCCTACAGAATCCAGGAGGGTTTACCTGTGTGAGTGGGAGAAGCAGGTACTCACGTTGTTGTGAATGAAGAGCCTCAGTCGACTCATAGGGTAGTTCAGGGTCGTCAACCTCTCCAGAAACTCTGACAGGAAGGGCGTTGGCTGTTCAATGAACACCGAAATCTGAACTATAGGCATCTCCTCGTCCTGGAACAAAAAACCATTAAGAAATCTTGAGAAATTGCCACACTCCAGAAGAAAGACATGTGCCCGGTGTGCATAATTATCTCAAATAGATTAAACAAAAATATTAACGACGTTAAAGATGAGATCACACACTCGCAATTATCAAAGAGTACTGTGTAGCCAGTTTTTGCCAGTGTTATGTTTTAGGTTGATGGCTGTGTTGGCTTGAATGCCTCCATCATGCCACCAAGATCCATGATTCGTCATAAGTAGTAGTCAGGCTCATTATAACGTAAAGTTATGAGTCTGACAAGTGAGGCTAGCAAGCAAGAGTAATCAAGGCCTTTCACATACTGTATGACAGGTGTGACTTGGGTATGAAAAAAGTTTGCTGGTTTGCTGCCCTCAAGGTGCTTGACGTTGTTTCGGTACTAACGTGCAAATAGCAGCACGGAGTCACTTAATTCCTGTAAGCAGTCATCTCATCTCACTGAAGGCCAATCACTTATATGAAATGTGAGACTGCTCAAAAACCAAGGATTAGAAGCCACATCATGCTTGGCACCAGCCATGGGGGAAATTCTACTAGGTCACACTACAATCCAGCAAAGCACTACATATCTGTACTTGCAAGCTAGTTTTAGTGTATACTTACAAATATATTACAATTTTTTCACTTCTATGTGCATTCTGAGCTAACACCCGTATTCAAACTTTGATGGCATTTGTGAGTGCCACAGTAATTGTCAGCAGTACAATGGTAAGTTTAATGAAGACTCACTGGCACTTCATTGAGGTCCAGAATATCATCATCACAGATGCCACAGCCAGTCTCATGTGTCCAGGCTGTCGGTACATAGTTCCCCAGGTAATTCAGCTGCAGCTGCACGCAGGGAGAAAAAATACTCATTAAGTGGAAGAAAATACCCAGCATGCATCTGTGATGCTAATACAATTGACTCTTTTACAAACATGGACAAAATCAAATTAGGATGGAAGGGAAAGCAGGTATGCCATGCCTATACAGTACTGACTTAAGCCCTTTTTGGGGGGTGGGTTTGACTGGGTTTAGAGTTTTCGACCCAGATTTGTACACATTTGTCCTTAAGCTCATCTGAACGCAAAATTCCAATGCAACTTCCGAAGGGTTAAAAAAAAGGCCAATCTTTCAAATTCTGCACTTTCTTTGGTATTTCGATAGCCAACTAGTAAACTTGCTCCTATTAAACTCTCTATGCAGCTAGCAATATTGTGTCGGATACCTAGTTTTTAAGAACGTGGTATATGAGGGACAGTATGTTGATATTGGGTTACTGGTTCAGGGTCCTATTCTCTCTATCCTAAGTATTCAAATTGTGTCTGTCCCTCTATCCCGGCACACACAGTTGTTGCGAGAGTGATGCAATGAGGAGAAGAGTGATGTAATGACTCATTACTCTTGCCTGACTCCTTGCCAAACTTCCTGTTGTGCAGCTTTGCCTGTCCAAGTGTTGTGCTTTCGCTATTAGTGGGATATTACATTTGGTCAATATAAATCACCCTTTCTCCTGAGTTATTGGTTAGAAGGGAGTTAAATCCATGATCTTCGACTTTTTCCTAGCTAAGTGCCAGTATGTCTCACTGAATTTGAATGCTTTTTTGAAGTTGAATGTGAACGTGTCAATCAACTTGAAATAAGTTTGCAAATTTTATGTTTGTCATCTTCCATCATTCACTTAAAATTCATATTCCTGAAATATTGAAATTCATTTCACTTGCAAAAATATTTGAATTGAACTGAAAAGGAATATTTCAGTTTAATGTTATGATTAAATTCAATTACAAACCATTAGTTTCATTAATTTTATATAGCAAAATACATATTTTTGCATACAATTATACAAGCCTTAAAAATTCAATAAAATTTCATTCAAATTCTATTTGTGGTGGCACAAATATCGCTCTTAAAAAAAGGCCAACAGGATGCTTCATTTATCAGCAATCTTCATTTAAATACATTTCTACCTTTGTGGGTCCGTTGCCATGGATGATGACAGGTAAGGTGTCATAGGCCACATTCCTGGCACGGACGCGGGCCTTCTCAAATTTGAGCACCACCTCCTCTGCAGGGGAGCAGAACGATAGGCAGATAGTTCAACATGCTTCATGAGCTCCCATACGGACTCCATTAGCCTCTATAACTAAGGCATCCCCCTTGCTATACTTGAGGAAAGGAGTAATGAAAAATAAATTCAGTTAAAAAAAATACAAAATACAAAATGTAAATCAAGAAACAGAAAAGCTAAAGAAACAAGAATAGATTTAAACAAACCACAACCAGGGGAAAATAACAGCGCCTTAACAGACAGATGCGGTGCAAGCACAGAAACGGGAGGGCAGGTGAGTGAACGAGACTGATTTACGGGTCTCACCGATCGCTCCATTGAGGTTCTGGAAGATGCGGGAGCGATGGTCCAGAGTAATGTTCAACTTTGTCTGAGGAGAAAGACACAGTCACACTACTGCCCCCATGTGTCATGACCAGGACAGTGGATTGTGGAAGGGCTCTCACTAGGTCAAAGCTTTTGTACAATATTCCCCATCCCTACATCATAGCTTGGCACTTGACCTTCACCATGTTGGATTTTATGCATCAATTTTGCACTTCCTAAAATGGTACAAAGCTACATATTGATGTGAATACCAAAACTGGCAGGTATATGATAGTAAATAAGCCAAGAAATCAAGAGTACACATGAAACCGATCCATAAGATCCATTACCTGGACTGTAGTACAATACAAATCCGGTTGTCAAATAACTAAAAATATGATATTAAATGATGAATAGAAAAAAGTCTCATATCAGATTATGCTCCAATGAGGCTAACAGGGGAACACTCCCACATTTCTAGAAATGTGTATGCGTTTCATTACTGATACGGGTGTTAGAAAATATAGGTCATCAAGGTGTCAATGACTTTTTATTAGATCATATTACAACAACTCAGGGAAGTGAAAATAACCCATAAATTCACAGGAATCAGATAGGACTGATCCGAAATAGTGCTTGGCGCTACATCACAGTTTTGGCTACTGGAACACCCATGAGACCACCGCAAAAATCAAAACATGTTTTTTTTGTGGCCAGGAAAAACATAAATCTAGAAATCTGGGAGAATTCTCCTTTAAGAGGAATTATGCAATAAAGCCGTACAGTGTATTTTAGTTATACTGTACTGGTTAAGACCAGGTGTGGCCCAGAGTTCGATTTCAATTGGTAATATAGCGAAAATGTTCTTTTTATGCATTACTTTATGACTTGGAAATCTGAACTGGGGTCAGTGTTGCTTACACACCACAATGAAAATTAGGCTTCATGAATCCCTATATGCTGACAGCCCAAGCATGTTTGCGAAGCACTGACCCGCTGGGCCTTGTCCAGGTAGATCTTGGTGTAGAACAGCTGGTCGTCGTCATTGTCTTTTTGTTTCCACTGCTGCACGATGGCGTTGAGATCGCGGGCGTAGCCAATGAAACCTAGAGTGCCACACATTCACAGTGTGAGATTAGGACCTAGGCTTGAATTGGCCATACCTTATTTTGCACAACCCCTGCCGTGACTCTGCTTACCTCCGGAGTTGAGGTAGCGCTTGCCGGTGTAGACAGCGGGATATCTGGATGCCAGCTTCTGGTCAGGCCAGCAGAAGCCCTCCGCGGAAAAGACCACACGGTGACCCATCCTGGAGAACTTCCACAGCAGCTCCTGTGGCCCGCTGGCCAGGATCACGTCATAGCTGGAGGATCCCAGAGGCCATTAACATTGTTGCAAAGCAGTGCAGGGTGATACCATAGTCAGCGTCAAATGCAAAACAGGAGAACGCAGGATAGAACCCCAAAGTATGACCAACAGCATACCAGACACTCCTGCCATACTCCTGCCAACAATCACATCCTTACTGTGCAAATAACATGCGAGTCCTCCAAAAACCCAGCAACAAGTAATTACAGTTCTCACAGAGTAGGATTCATTTAGAATTTCAATTTTAAAAGAAAATCTTGTTCAAGTTTATTACTCTGATGAAAGCATTTAGTGTTATATAGGCCTCTTGTTTCCCAGGCTTATGACAAGTTTGGAATTACACACGTACCCAGCTGGATTCTCCACAGGGCTTTTTTCGGTATTCGATGACCACAAATTACAGTGTGGGCAGGTTGCATGAATCTTTGAGGGCAGTCGGTACAATTCTGCTACTTTATTAGAATGTGTGAATTTAGAACGCATCATTCTAATTAAAGGCAAACTATCCTAAGAAAGCCAACCAAGGGGCGGGCTAGGGTGCTTTTTTTAGCACATCCATACCATCAGTGAGGAGGTGGCATTCATTTCCTATGGGGCTGAAGAATGAAGGGGCAGTAGAAAACTATTTAGATAAAGTGAGTGTACCAGCCTCTAAACTCAAGTAAAAGTAAAGTTACTTAATGGAAATGTAACTCAAGTCGAAGTGAAAGTGGCAGTCCTGAAAACCTACTTGAGTAAGACTACTGAGTAAAAGGTCATTTGATCCAAAAACTTCTCAAGTACAAGTCACATATTTTATTTGGAACATGTACTTTCTTTTGGTATTGAATTAAAAACACACAGCTGGTTAACTAACATGAGAAAACTGCAACAGAATTGCAACAATTGCTACATTGAGGAAGAGATTTCCAATTGTGAGCAAATAAAAACAAAGATGTCATTATGTAAAATGTAAAAATGTGTACCAATTGTATTCTGCATATAACTAAAAACTTTTTAGCAGCACCCAAGTTAACTAGCTAGATTTTCTGAACAAATAGCACTAAGACTTTGGAAACATTAAGTGAATGCTATATTTATATACACAATATTTAAATGTGCTCGCTCCCTTCCATTTTATATGTGATATCTTGCCAGAGTTTACTGTAGTGTCAAGATTAGTGTTTAAACAAAGTCCATCTGAATGTAGCGTTACAACTGTTGTGGTACACCATGCCTGGAAACAAGCAGGATGATTTCTTCTCTCTGTTGTTTCTGCATCTGGTGGTTGTGGCTGGTCAAAATCGAGACCAAAGAAATATATATACATTTTTTTAAGTGCTTATTGGTAGAAGTCAAATTCGTGACTCAAAATCTAACCAGTGACAAAATGTAATGGCATTAGTCAAATGTAATGGAGTAAAAAGGATGTTTTTTTCCCCTTCAAAATGTACTCAGAAAAAATTACAGAAAAAAAGTACTAAAGTACTTAGTAAAAAAGGTTAAAGTACAGTCCACAGAAAGAACTTTGAAAAGTACAAATCCTTTAAAAACTACTCAAGTGTTGGGTGGCTCATCCTGTTAAGGCACTGTTCAATGGCGCTTTTCAAACGCACAGTACGGTACGGTACGGCAACCAATCTGTGTTCCCACATTTTGTCTATTTTTCCACTATGGTTCCACGCAACCCATACCGAACATAAGTACCCGTGCTGAATTTAGCTACTGCTCTGTTTAGGTACTAGCGAGCCGAACAGGGACCTCCTAAGGGTGGAGCTAGCAATACTGCAGACCATTGATTGGTCGAGCACAATCATCACAGAATTGTCACACTAAATCTCAGACAGGATCAGACACAACTGCCATGTTTTTTGCCATTATTGTCAGGTTTGCATGTTACAAAAACTGAAATAAACACGTTTTTTAATAAACACGGACAAAGCATAGTATTGTTATTTTCATTTTCATTAATGCAATTAAAATATACATTTTCATAGTACAACATTTTCATTCATCACAAATAGATTTTTAGAAAATCGCTTCAATGCTCAAGCTAAACCCAGGCCTTTGAAACAAAAGGATCTGAACTGGACAGTGTGAAATGGCAAAGTGTTTGAACAATCTTGCGCCTCTATAAATCGACACTGGCATTTAATTTTTTTTAGCTCCTAGCTAGGGCTGCACGATATGGGCAAAGTCTCATATTGCAATAATCTTGCCATTTGTGATTGCGATATACCACGCGATGTAACAAAACACATGGGTGGAAAATTGATCATTGATATTATATGTGTTCCAGACATCACAGAATAAGAATAGGCATTATATTAAGTGAATTAAGGGAACCCAAACAATAAAAATTCCCAATATTAGTTTAGCCGACTGAAATGTTGAAAAAATGCATTCAACCGTTTCTGTTGAACATTACTGAATGAACACAGCTGACTAAATGTCTCCACAGTGGTCGCATTCATTTCTTTCACTTCAGACAACTCCTCCTATCTAACACTATTTTCACGGTTCTGTTGTGCGATGGGAAAACGACACAGGGACTCAACCCGTGAAGGGGATGGTTACGGGTGCGGATGGTTACCGTGCCATGCCGTACCACTCTGTGCGGTGGAAAAACGCCGCTAGTGTGTGGATGAGCCCCATGGGTTCAGACCGTGCCAGTGCCAGTGCAAGCTGTGGCCAACACCCCTGTGGGGCAACGCATAATTGGCAGTACCTGGCGGCTTAGAATATGACTGGGGGAAAAATGGGAAAATGCTCAAGTACATGTAATGCGTATCGACCCATCTCGATAAACAGACATTTGCCATTTTAGTTAAAACTGAATTGAAGATAAAACCAGGGCTCCATCTAAAATGGGAAGTGTCTATTGAACCCGTAAAAACAATAAAACTTTCTGAAAGCTAGAAAGCTATTGGTACATGAAAGAATCCAGACCATGGGAGGGGCTCTGCAGATGAGTATCAAGCTGAGCAGTGAGGTTACATGGAACTAAAGCCTCCATTCATGGGAGTGGGGCAACTGTGCTGTGTTTACAATTAGGCCAGGTGTCGGGTTAAGTAACAAGAGTAACTAGCAGAAGGAAGGGACAGGTTGAGAACAGAGGGAGAAAAAAATAAAATATACAGAAATGGGCAACAATAGAAGAGAATGACAAAAAGTGAAGGAAGGACAAAGAGACAAAAGGGGAAATGGTGCCTAACCCAGAAAAACCATTGAAAGATTACGTGTGGACAAGCAAGTGTAGCGGATGGGCTCTGGTACGTGAGCGCCCGCTGCAGAGAGTGACGTGGATAACAGTACGATTAGTTCCCGGAGTTAGAGACTTGAGCGGGCAGAACCACAACTCAGTTACACAAGCACAAATGCATAACAGCAAAACAGCACTCATACACACACAGTGATGCATATTTCAGCAGGAGGGTCTGACCTGTCTACAAATAGAATGACCTGATCCTCTTTGTCGATGTGCTTCTGCAGTTCCTTCTTCAGCCAGCGAACCTTCTGACCCCCACCAACTGTGCGAGCAACGTCCCCCCCCTTCCATTCCTCTCCCAAACCCAGCACCTATATATACAAACAGAGAAGAGTGGGATTATCATTCCTATTATTGCCACTCTTTCAGAAACGTACAATTCACATGACGGCTATTGCCATGATTACTATAATTGTTATCACCACCATCAGCAGTTAATAAAACATGCACACATTAAATGTATTTTTACACCATTTTTACAGGATCATGAGGGTATTTTACATGATCAACTCAATTATAACAGTGGGGGGGACAGAGGGAGGGAAGGGGGGAACACTTTTGGTGCCTAGTCAAAATGAAAGAATTTAAAACCGCACTTGCGTAATCGTATAGTTTTGATTTCTTATAAGGAATAAAAAGAAGAAAAAAGCAGCAGTTTGTTTGCGACTGCTGCTTTTCTATTTTTTCTTAACTATGAGATTATAAGACTGCTCCAGTGCAAGTTCAAATTCTTACATCAATAGGATCAGGACATCATTTTGCACACAAACCACCATTACCCTCCTCACAAGATAGATGCATGGGATCACCCTTATTAGTCCAGTCACCACCTACTGCTCTTTGAGTGAGAGATGACAAAAACAAAAGGCAGAGAGTCTAGAGCACGCCATGGTGCTGGCATCAAGAGTAAAACTGGGATAAGTCATGATGTACCTTCACAGCGTAGTTGAACTCTCTGGCCGTTCGCATGAACCGCTTAAAGCCATCGGTCTCCTCAGTGGCTGCAGTGATGACCAGCAGGTTCTCTGAGAGTCGTGGGAGACAAATGAAAAACGACTGTTCAATGGAGCCTGCAATGCAATCCTGACACCAGGGGCAACAAGGACTTGGTATGGAGCATTAACACTTTTAGCAAACTAGTTTTTTGTAATAGCCCTATACACATCAAAAAAAAGTTTCTATTTAGGCCTGATACAAGTAATATATGCAAGTAAGTAACATGCCTATAGTATTTTATTGTTGCAGTGGTATCCACTCCAGTATCACCTGCTGGTTGTGTTACATGCAAGGGGAAGGGGTGACTACCTCATTACCCTACCCCCGTTCCACAGCAACTCCCCACCCATCTGGTTTCAGAGACAATGAGTAAGGCCTATGTGGGAGGGCAAGAATCCTCAATCCATTCCCAGCTATTTCACGTAGTAACGCAATGTGTCCTTTAATGGTGTAATGTAATGTGTCTTTTAGTGTTTTGATGTTGCACAGTCTGGCTTATTGTTATCTATTGTGATGCCTGTTTTACTGTGTGTATGTTTGAGCTATATATGGAGCCAAAGACAAATTTCAATTTTTAACTGAAATGGACAATAAAGCTTTTTTAATTTGAATTGAATAAATTGAAAAGGGGGACTTGAAACCAAACATTGCGTTTCACGTCAAATCTGTACATTTTGAGAATTCATTTGAATAAATCCATTATGTCAGCACTGCCTTAGGTCACATTAAAGTTGCACTGATTCTTCTGACTTGAGGTCCATTAAATGCCAATTCTGACAATTACTTCACCAACTATGAGTCCAGCTAATTATGGCCCACTTCTTTAACCTTGAAACCATAACTACACCTACACCTAAAAAGGTTTAGATAAGAGTATTTACAACTTTGTATATATATATATATATACACATGTATGTATATATATGCCTTCAAGAGATCTGTTATGCACAAGATATCTTCCTAGGTGAGCAATGTCTCCTTTTAAGAAAACCAAAAATAAAACGAACAGTTTTGAGTAATGAACACATTCCAAAAGACCCCTCTCGGTTTTGGAATGGGAAAGGAATTCATCTGAACTTTTCTAGAAGGAAAGTGGGAAATAGTTATGACATCACAAAACGTCCCTTGTACCAACTTCCTTACAGTGGAACACCTCGGCAAGACTCCAGACGGAAAGTAGGTAGCTAAAGTACACAGAGGGAAGTGTATGAGGAGGAGATGGGAGGACATACTAGGTCGAGTCCATGTACGGAATCAATTTCTCCATTGTAAGTTACCAAAAAGGGTTGCCAGCACTCATTTTTAAACATGCTGGGTGATCCCACAGACGTACAGTTAACCGGCTAGTCTATTAATACTTAAATCAAAGGATAAAACATAACTGGATTAATTTAGAATGTTAATTTACAGGAGATATAAGAGATATGTCATATAGCCAATTATTTTCATTAGCGTAACCGCCACATCCGTATCATTCAGTCAACTTAATTGAACTTTGTCGTACCTCCACAGGTTGGACACAATTAAACACAATAGCCTAAACCTAGTAGGACTGTTCGTATATAATCACATCATAATATCATCGTTAAAAAAAAGCATGTCAGAATGTACTTGGAAAAGAGTTGTTAATTATGAAGTGGATACAGGACTGGGAAACTACGTTATTTTGATCAAACAAAAAATAATTTTGATTAAGCGTTTATCCAGACATGACGATTTATTGAAGCATAGCTAAATCTTAGCTCACCCTGAATGGTTCCGCAAAAACGTTAACAGTGCATGCTATACAGCTGTATAAGTTAGCTAGCATCAATCGATCACTCATTCTAAATAACAAATGGTCGCAGAACGACACCTTCCGTAACATTTTTCCTTGACGCTGCTTATTTTATTAATATTGTCCTAGCGACAGCTGCATATCCCGGCCGGGGCTAGCTAACGTTAGCCGTTTTAGGTAGCTAGCCAGCGAAATAACCAACATTAACTTAGCGCTAGCTAAATTTACATAGCCAAGAGCTATAGCCTGGCTGCTAGCTAGATGGCAAGACATCTGCAGTCGCTGCTTCAGTTAGCAGCAAGCTTACTACTAATACGTTATTTAGCGCAAACTCGTGTCGATCCATAGGTTGGGAACGTGCTAGGTAGTCACTTTGGAAACGAACATAGCTGGCTAGTTGTTATCGAGCTAACGTTACTCCATTCTTGGGAATGCGAACAGTGACGACCTAATGTAACGTATGTGTATGCTAGTTAGAATAACTCGCTGCCACTAACGTTATTCCATCATAAAATGACATGGCTAAATAGCTAGACGCTATAAAATTAAACAGGATAACGTTACTAAAGCACCAGAAACCAACGATTTGCATAAATTGCAGGGTTTAAAATAGGAAGGAAGCTACTTCGCATTCTGATACTAGGCAACTTAACAAGTCAACCGGTGCAGCATGAGAACTACCTAGCTACCGCGAAGCGAATGAGTGAAGATGGTGATTGCCAACAGATAGCAAGCATAGATTTATGGTAGTAGTTATAGCAACAGCCTACAACCATACCTAGAGGGATGGCCTTCTGGTCCACCGCGGTTGCATGGTTTGACAGGCCGAGAACCAATGCAAAAATCACGACGAGAAAACACGGCTCCATCACTTCATATCTTTTCTCCCCAACCTTCTTTCACGTTCTGCAATAAAGTCCTGGCCCTTCTTCCACATCTGCAACTCTCGCGGAATCTTCGTGAAAGAACTTTCTGTAAACTTGTAGGAGGCAGCCCCCTTCACTAGTCTTGATCCAATGAAATCTTCCAAAAGGCTGATTGATCAAGTCAAACACCAGTTGCAGAAACAGATGGACAACATTCTGACCAACCAGGAAAGGACAAATGGAAGCTTTCCCCTCAAGCGTCACATTCCTTGAGCCTCGGAAAGTTCGCGAAAGAGGAGAAAGTTAGAAACAATTTCGTTGCCACGTCTTAGGAATGTTAAAGCTGGGGGGCAAGTAGCCTATCTAGTTGTGATGTTCTGCTACTCACTTCTAAATTAAACAGACCCCTCTAGTGGCCATGTTTTGGGGTTTTTATTTCTATCTTTCTTTTTTTTCTCTTTTTACAAATGCTTGCTACTTACCGTATATACAAAGAGGCATGAAAAACGGAAGATAACTTAACAAATTGTAAACCGAAATAATGACAAGAATAAATATAATTACAAATAATGAAAGAAGATCAATCTACACTATCAATTCGTTAAACAAACAAGAAAAACACATATGGGTCGCCTCATATTTTAAATATAGCAGGCAAACCCTTATTAACTTTCACTGTTGCACTATTGGGGTCATCCTAACATGGTGCATTACAGTGTGGTATGGTAGCCTAACCGTGCATGACAGCAAGGCCATAGAAAGAAATGTAGGCAGCTCAGAGCATCGTAGGCACAGAGCTACCTTGCCCTGACAGCATTTACAAAGGCCGCTGTCCCAAAAAGACCCTCAGCGTCCTCAGGAACCTTACACACCGTGGTCATGGAGTACTCTCCCCTCTACAGAGCAGCAAGTGGTAACATAGTTTTAAGACTCCATTGAGGCATCTCTGGGATCGGCATCTTCTTGCATCCCAAAGTGCCAAAGATACACCTGCATGTTTCCATGGCCAGACCAGCTTCTGAAAGTAAGCAATGTTATGTCCAGTGAGAAGCCAATTTGTTCATGTATGAGGGTCGACTGAGAGTGTACAGCAGATACAAGCAGAATTACCATCCATGTTGTGAGGTGGAGGTGTGATAGTACCCAATACAGTATGAGTGGAGATCAGAATATTTAGACAATATTCTTCTCTCACACCTTGGACAAAATTCACATTCATACTAATTACAAGAGGCAGCTGCGTGTCACATGTATCCCTCAAGTTTTCATGTCACGGAACAATCTTGAGTGTGATGGACTGGCCATGGTATTTACCTAACGTGAACCAAATAGAGTAACTCTGACACAACCTTGGATGCATCTACCACAAATCTAAAATACTTTTCAGTTTTTTAATTAAGTAATTTAAGGTCTCTTTTGATGTTGACTCTTTCCCATAGATTTGAAAATGGATGTTGCGTTTTGGATTTTCAATAGAAAGCTCCAGGTGGTCCAAAATCCATCCATCCATCCATTGTCTAAGATTCCTGGTCATGCTGGAGAAAATGGAACAAAAATGCAGGGCACACACACCATTCACTGACACTTTTGGATTTTTCTGGAAATTTAGTACATAGAAAGCTCCTTTGGAGAAAGGGTAGGTCCAACATTTCATAAAAATGACAATTTAAATTGATTACTAAGTACTCAATCAAATTTGATGTACATTTCTGTTCCATTCCACTCAGAATCACTCAATAATGAGTTTAGACCATTAGCTAATGCATAATTTTTATGGAAGTCTTATCATGACTAATAATGATATTTGAGCGCTAGTTTACCCCCACTTTTTTAAAAGTCAGTGTTACACAATCATATATATATATATATGTTTTAGTAAATACCATTGTGGTAAATTATAATCTTCAGTGCTTTATTAATACAGTTTTTGACTAAGTTGCCTCACCTGGTAAAAAACATTACAATGTACAATACTTGCAGACAATGCCTAGGTCAGGCTGACCCTCAAAACTGCATAGCCAGGCAAGGACTTTACTGGTTTGGGAAGCATTGAAAGAGCCACAGATTTAAAAGGCTAATATGAGTTTTAAAAAAGGTCCATGAGCCAATGAGTCCCTCCACAAAACTGGTTTCCCTAACCAGTTTAGTATTTAAAAGCGATTTCAATTTAATTTCTGAGGCAACAAATTGTGAAAACGTGTGTAAGGGTCTAAATAATTTTTCTGTTGGCACTGGATCTGTAAGATGGATTTGAAAGAGGGATAATTTTCCAGTAACCTGCTTGATTTGTTAGAAAAACAAATGTATGAACTCTAGTCCTGTTGACTTAACCATAAGAATAAACAAGGCTGATGTTTGCAGCTCAAAGTGCATGTAAAAATCGCGATCCCCCAAGACGAATGCACTGGAGGTTAGTTCTAATACTGGTATTGCCTGGGTAGGCTACCACATGCCCGAACTATACCATTAAAAAATATCTTCACATATTTCTACCAGAAGCATTCCTCCACATCTGACCAGGTAAACTGGACATTTTGGGCAGATTTAAATATTTACATTTGAGTACATTTGAGTGAAAAGTTAAACATTTTTGTTGTCAAATTAGCTTTTTTATTATTATTTTGTACATTATATGTTAGTTGAGAGACTCATGAGATAAGCTGTAGAAATCAGTTACCTTTTTATGTGCTACCACTACTACAAAGTGCAGCCAAACGTTTTAGACTTTATCTGTATTTATTTCATACACTCAGACACAGAAAATATATGTTTTTCAACCATTTCTTTATTTTCTGTCTTATTACAGTAAAAGTATTTGTGGATTTTAATGGTGATGTAGGTTATATCTGTACCTAGCCTATATATACACTATTTTTGAACAAAGCTTTAAAGGGTGTTATTTATGATGCAAAATGCGTCAGTTGGCCTCTAAGGATTAATGGCATCATAAAGTTCCGTTTTCTGTAAAAATAAAATGCAAAGTGGAAAAATAACATGCATGCAGTGTTTATATTAGTGTGGTTTGGGAAGCATTGAAAGAGCCACAGAGTTAAAAGGCTAAGATGAGTTAAAAAAAGGTCCTTGAGCCAATGAGTCAGTCAACAAAACAGTTTTTTTTTTTTCCCGATTTACGCTCCCCACACGAGTCAAGCTTATTCTCCGAGGGCAGTGAACTCCACTTCCCGGAATTCGCCCACCCACGTTCTGGAGACTCCTTTACATGCTTCACAGTGGACTCGGCATGTAGGGTGGCATGTAGTGTAATGGTTAGGGAACTGGACTTGTAACTCAGAGGTTGCAGGTTCAATCCCCAGGTGGGACACATCTGCCGTTGTACCCTTGAGCAAGGTACTTAACCTGAATTGCTTCAGTAAAATATCCAGCTGTATAAATGGATTGTATGTTAAGAAATGTAAACTGTGTAAGTCGCTCTGGATAAGAGCGTCTGCTAAATGCCTAAAATGTAAAATGTAAAATATGGACTCGAGCCGGCTCACCCTCTACCCTCCCCCAGGGGTGGACAGCTAAATGCCGCCCCCGATGGGCGCTGGCGACCGGGGTTGGTCTGGTAGAGACAAGTTTCGAACCACAGCGCACACTGTATCAGACCAGCCAAAATACGATGCGTTAGACAGCTACGCTATCGGCCGTCCCTTGACACCTGTTTTGAGCTATTAGTTATTGTTTCAAAATACTTTTTAAAAAAATTAAGCTTCCACACAATTCCTTTGAATCCTGTGGCTGGAGTGAAATTCTGTGAACCTGAACCAACGGAAGTGTGAATGCATGAGATAGGAATGTCGGTGTATCAAGTTCAAATGTGCATTAATGGTTAATGCACTGTAAATCCCCTCATTATAACTCAGGACTTGGATGAGGTGATGTCATCTAAGTACAGTGGGCACTGTTCCACCTTTTAAAATGATTGAACTCGACAAAGGGAAACTGTTTTAAACTATTTGGTGATCTTGATCAAAAAGAGCCTTCTCATTAATTTATATCTGTCCTTGATTGGAATCTCTTCCAGATTTCACCTGTACCAATGAAGGAAGAGGGGGAGCCAGTCAACGGAACCATTCAAGAATATCAAGACAACTTTGAAGATACGGATACAAATGACGCCAGGGCCTTCTGGAAAAAAGGTTGGATATGTGCAGGGCCGGCTCTACACATTTTGGTGCCCTAGGCGAGATTGGAATTTGGGTTTTTGGAATTTGTTTATTACTTAGCTAGTTAGCTCCCTAGCCTCCTACAATAACACAGAAACACAACAAAACTGCGTTTTGATGACATAGCCTACCTCTTAATTGGGCTCTCTTTTCCTCCTCCTCCTTCCTCTGTTTTCTCCCCTGCGCACCTGAAGGCTTGTGCCTTTTCAAAGTCATTGTGCAAATATAAAATCTGTCATCGATCTGATATCTATCTTGCGTTGCGCTGATGTTGGCTCTCTGCCTGACTGCATCAGTAGTGCGTGCCTCTCTGACCCCGTCACCTGCGCTTGACCCGACAGACGACAGCACGTCTCTTGGGTTGCCTGTGATGCGTGCACGTAACCCCCACTTTCAGCAAGTAGCCAGGCATCGTATCCCCCACCTCAGTAACAGCATCTCTGTCAAAGTTAGTGGCGTAACGGAACGCAGTTGATCCGTGATCCGTATGGATCACCCCCCACGGTTTGGCTGGTTGTTGATTGTTGTTAAATGCCCGAGCAATTTAAGAATGGTTACGTTAAGTTAGTCGTCACACAGATCAGTGACACTTGACAGTTGTTATTAACTAGCTTGCAATTGTTAGCTAGCTTAGGAAACCAAGATTGGATGTCTACCCCTAACATTATTGTGTAAGCAGTGATAACGGGTTCTCGAGGTTAACTAGCTGGCTAAACATAGCTAGAAGAAAACATACTAGGTCAGAGTTAGCTATGCTGAACGATTAGCTAGATGGTTAACGTTAGTTAATGCATTTCCAAGCTGTTTGCAGAGGGAAGATAAGTGAAGTGTTTCAAATGAGCTATCGAGCCAGCTCATGGTGTCAACCACCTAAATGTTTCTACAGTTTGTAGAACAGATTATGGCAGTTTTCAAGTTCAATAGCTAGCTCAATTAAGCAATAGATAACATGAACGTTTTCTGAATTGGCTAGCTACATACCAAAGCGGATACACGCTAGCTAGCTAGCCAAGACTAGGTCTATGCTACCGTTAGCTAACTCCGTATAAGAAATGTTAGCGATAGCTAGCGAGCTTACTAACCGCTAGCTTATTTACCCTACAACTCAGACTCTGGAAAACATCAGTTAGCCAACTAGCTAGTACTTGGCTACTTTAGGACTAAGATAACTCCATAGACGCTAGTTAGCTAATGGTAGCTTACTAACCTAACGTTTTAAAAAGCGGTAAATGGGCAAAAATGTTACTGCTTTAAGTGTTTTACAGAATAAATGGAAATCAAAGTTATATTTGTCTCCCTTTTTTTTTTTGCTGATCCGAAAAATGATCCGATCCGAACCGTGAGTTTTGTGATCCGTTGCAGTCAAAGTGCAGGCCAGATGAAACATTGTGTGAGGAACAGAACAGGGGTGCAAAGTGTATTTATTTTTGTTTATTTGTTCATTGGGAGGAAAGGAGAGAGCGCACACCAGCCACCAGCGTTTTTTTGGGGAGGTTTTTTGTGAGGGTGACCTGCCGCCCCTAGCCGACATGGCGCCCCAGGCAGCTGCCTGTATTGCCTGTGCCTTGAGCTGGCCCTGGATATGTGTGCATATATCTATATAGGTACACATATATGTATAGTCAGGTCCAGAATTATTGGCCCCCTTGATTAAAATGAGCAAAAATACTGTATAAAATAAACAACACCAATAATGAGATATATTTCATGTATAAAAATATGGGAAAACTATATACATTTATTGTAATACAGATCATTTTTATTTTATTTTTATTGAGTAATACTACTTTATGAAAAACATGGGTGTTAAAATTATTGCCATCCCCAAAGATTCTTTTAAATAAAACCAATAAAATAAAATTGTCAAACAAATAAAATTCAACTTATTTAAGTTAATCTCAGTCTTCAGGAACTGTACTGTGGCCTTCCATCATTTCCTGTTTCACTAGAGTGTAGAAATGAGGTAACACACATGTAAAATCCCTTTGTCATCCATCACCATAGGGAAAGCCAAAGAACTGCCAAATCAAAAGAGACAGACCTACACAAGTCAGGTAATGGGTACCAAAAAAATACATAAACGGTTAGATATACCACCTACCACTGTTAGGGCAATAATCAAAAAGTTTCAAACATCTGGAACAGGAAGAGGACACGTCAAGTGCATGTTGTCCCCACCCATAGTGAGAAAGATGGTGAGGGAGGCAAAGAAGAGCCCAAGGCCCACAGTGCAAGAACATAACATGCCAGCTCCATACCAACAGGCTCTTTGGAAGGGTTGCATGAAAAAAGCCCTTACTGAGAGCAACCCACAAATTCAAGCATCTGGAGTTTCCCAAACATTATTGGAACTATAACTGGAACCAGGTGCTATGGTCAGATAAGACCAAAATGTAACTTTCTGGTCACACCATTGGCATATTTGCTGTCAAAGAAGGATACAAACAAGGAAAAGAACCTCATACCCACCATCAAATATGGATCCATCAATATGGATCATTGATGCCAATTAATTCCACCAAGGGCAAGGACATTTTAGCCAAAAACCTGGTTGCCTCTGCCAGGAAGCTGAGACTTGGTTGTAGGTGGACCTTAACCCCAAACAACAATACAATGACCAAGCAGGTCTCAATTTAAGACGGCAGTCCGTATGTGCCAACCTAAGGATATCAAGGATCTTGATATGTTCTGCATGGTCCAAGATCCCTCTAAACCTGTTCTCCAACCTTATTAAACATTATAGAACTTCAATTTCATTTGAGGCTGTACCAAGTACTAAAAACAGGGGTGGCAATAATTGTAACACTTATTTTTGGAAAGACATTTATCATTTTTTAAAATTGTTATTTCAGTTGATTCCATTGAATTATTCATTCATTGAAGTAAAATATTTTCTACATTGGAAAATTACAATAGATCTCAGTAATGGTATTGTTTCTGCATAGGCTTTTTTGCTAATTTTCATTAAAGTTGGCAATAATTCTGCACCTGATTGTATGTGTGTGTACCTATGTGTGTGTGTGTGTTTCAGAATCCATTCCACAACTGGGATTAGGACATCCTGCTGGTCGCCCCCTGTGGCACTTTTGCACTGTCCTGTCCGTGTCAGCGATTCTATTGCTTGCCCTCATCATCACTGTGGCTGTTAACAGTACGTATACAGGGCAAGAGGCACGGACACACAGACAGACATGGGGACCCTTTCAATACTGCAAATTACTGTCAGCTCAATAAAACATTTTATAACACTTATAACACTTTTAGGGCACTTTAAAAGAGATAGAAACTGATACCTCAGTATGTACTATGTTTCACTCAAATGGAAGTTGGGTAGTAATACAAAGATGTTGCCCAAATGACAGATTTCACTTTCTCAAACACCACCTGTTAATAAATAAATACATTTATCTTCAGAACCATTTTTAGGCCATTGTCACTATTGGTTCATAGAACAGTAGAGTGTAAGTTACACATTGGCACACATTGTTGCTTTTAATTCAGCACTGACAAAGGTTTAAAGTACTCGACCTGCCTTCTAAATTCAATTCTGTAGATGCAAAGGTGGACAAGAAGTTCACAGCCCTGGAGAAGACAGTGGCCAACCTCAGCTTGTCGTTGACCTCCATCAGCTCCAAGATCCAGATGGGCAAGAAAACTTAGGGCTTTGTTTGCCCTTGAGATCAGGCTGAATTTTACTAAACTTAGCTGACAAGTTGGAACGTATAACCGTATACCAGAGAAGTATGGCACATGGCAGACAAACTTGAATAATAGTTTTACATTTACAATAGTAATTTAGTTATAACCTGTTTTTGACAGTGTTCACTGCCACTGCTGCAACAGACTTGTTGCATTTATATCAAGAGAATGATTTTATGCCAGCCAAAGTTACTCTCAAGCAGCCTATTGTTTTGCATGCTCTGTGTCTATAATCCCTATATATAATTTAATTGTAAATTGCAAGAGTTCAACAGTTTGTCGGTTTAGTTTTCTGGTCAGCTATTGTGTAAACCAATGACGGAATTGCAGAATTTATTTTTTGTATTCTTTTCCTCAGCTGATAATGTCCACATAGAGATCAACATGCTGAAAGATTCACTGAAAACTGTTGAACATCAGTTGGCTACTGGTGTGTTCCCTTTCACATTCCATCTGCTCTCTCATCCTCATTCACATTGATTCCTCAATGAAGTAACCTTTTTTCCTGCGTTTGTGTTGCTCATCTGACTGTTGTATCAAACCGCAGCCAACAGGGAATTGAGGGGAATGGATGCAATTTCAACTCTAAAAAGGGAAATTTCTCAGATCAAGTGCAACCTGAAAATAATAAATGCAAATGGTAGGTTCATTATTCAGTTTGTTTTCATTATTTATTGTTATTGTGATTGTGTATGGTCACCGGACCAAAAATACAGCCATATCAAATACACGGAAAAACTTCTGCAAAAAAAGTTGGATTTATGATATCTAAGATCACAGCATTCCTTTATTTACTTTTGTAAGGAAATTTTATAAGACATGTACCGTACAACATTTTAGTAAATTAAAATTAAAATGCTTCCATATTTGTCAATTAATTGAATCTGGAGCGATTTGGGGAAGATGATCAGGACAAACAATACAATTGACATTAATTTACTAAAATGTTGTACAGTACATGTCTTATAAAATGTCCCTACACTTTTACTGATACTCACTTTTATAGAATATTTAGGTCGTTAACATTTGTGGTTGTGTTTTATTTTTGAACAGATAAATATTTTGTGTTTGAATAGCTGAGTGTGTCCCACTAACGTCAACTGGTGTTCTGAGAAGAAAAACTCTAGGAATGCTTCTTTGCTTCTCTTTCTACAAACATAAATCAAAAAGATCTTTGAAGGGAAGAAGAATGACCAAAATATAGGCATGAAAACCAAGTGGCTGGTAGCTACTTTTAGTAAAGGCTAGTTAACATTTTTTCTGGTGTTTGACAATGAGTTACCCAACCTACTGTATGAATCACTGTTCTAAAAGTTAGATCTGTGATCAGCTGCTGACTAAGGACAGAGCATAACGCCAAAGTATGTCTGTAAAAGGGAGACTGCTGCTTTAAATAGAATTTTAAAACTGAAAAATATACAATTATAAATAAAACCCTACATTTTTAGTACTAGCCATCTTTATGCTATAAGATAGTGTTCTAGCTTCAGCACCCTAAGAACAATTACAAAGCATTTTGATTCAGTTGAGTTTGCTGTATGTCTTCTAATGAATTTGATATGACTGGATGTTTATCACTGGAAAATACTGGGAAAAGCAATCCAGTGGCTGTGCAGTTAAACGTGGTTATATTGTTAAAGGCCATGGATGTCAGCAGCATTATCATGAACTTGAATCTGTTTGAACCTATTGATACTTATTGGAGCAACTGTACAGCTAACTGGAAGTTCTGTTACCCTACCTCCCTGGGAATAGTCCTGTGGCAAGCGACTGATCATAATCACAATAAAGTGGTTCTTCACAAAGCACTATGCTTTTTTCTTCTTCTTTTCTTTCTTTGTTTTGTTTGTTCTGTATGTCCTTTTCGGTGGCACCACTGGTGTGACTGACTTATAAAGCCATAGTTTTCAGTTACTCCCTGTTTTCCTTTTTTTGTTTCTTATTTTCCTTTTTTTCCCCTCCTCTTCCCTCTTCTGTTCTGTTCCTGTGAACATCTCTGATTAAACAAAAAAAGATGTCCTCTGAAGAGGGAGGGGGGTGGTGGAGGCGGGCCAACCCCCCAAAAAATACATTATGCTATTTGAGCAGATTGCTCAATGTGATTGAAATGATTAGTTCGTACCATTGCCACATTTAAGCTCTTAGTCAAAAAGTCTAAATTCAGCTCATCATTTGACCACTATTTGGGCTATATGCTAAAAGGTTTTAGTGCTTTGGGAAGCTTTGCCTTGTCCATTGTGAATCAGTCACCCCACATCTCCCTTCCTCCCACTGCTTATGACCCTGACTCTCTCCAGTCACCGAAGCGGGCTGTTGTCCAATCGACTGGCAGTATTACGCCTCCAGCTGCTACTTCTTCTCCAATGAAGGAATGTCCTGGGACTCTGCCCGTGACTACTGTAGCAGTATGAGTTCCTCTCTGGTAATCTTGAAGGACGAGGAAAAATGGGTGAGTGACAACATACAGCATGACACAACACCATGTATGACATGTAATGCCATGTATGTATGCGATGGATCATGGGCGCCTACGTTTGTTTTAAAATGGGGGGGGGGGTGCAAAAAAACACACTGTTTACTAACAGCAATTGAGTGAGTCAGTCAAACCTTCACAGATGAAGGCAAAGCTTATCTCAGCCACGTGACTAGCAGCATGCTACAACAGTGGAAAATGCTGTTTCAGGCACTGCTCCTGAATCTCCCATAACTGTTCAATTGGGTTGAGATCTGGTTGAATGAGATGGCCTATGGTATACCTCATTTTCACACTCAACCAACCATTCAGTGACCACTCATGTCCTGTGGATATTTTTAAATATAATATATTTAAAAATAAGAATATACTAATATACAAATATTTTTGTGGTTTAGTTTAGTTTAGTTTATTTATTTGCACACTGATTTAAAAACAGAGGACACAACAGAAAAATAAAAAATATAATAACATAAACAGTGCAGGATGGGGCAAGAAACCCTAAGGGGCTTATATGATGCCTCACCCTCATCAAAGAAAACAGAGCAAAGAGATAAACAAAACAACAAAGCAACAAGCAACAAAAATAAAAATAAAAAATTAAAAATTAAAAAATAAGAAAAATACATTATGCTACAAAATAAAATAAAGAAAACAAACACACAAAAAACGTGATTGGGTGTGTGCATGCGAGTTAGTGTGTACGCGCATGCATATAAATGCGAGCATGCGTGTGTATGTGTGCATTGTAGCCTAATTACTAGCTTGGTTAATCGGAAAGGTCCTTAAGTTTTTCTTGTAGATGTTGAGAGAGGAAGATTGTAAAGATGATTGTTCCAGGTTATTGCACCTTTGTATCTAAGAGAAAACTGACCATGGGTGGTGCGATAACAGGGAGGGTGAAGATTTGCTGAGTGTCTTGTATCGAATGTGTGAACTTGGGAGTTAACTTGGAAAAATCCAGTACAAGTTTTGGGAATGCTATCAGGAATATATGTATATTTGTAGATAAAAGTGCACATTTGGTGTGTATTGATCTGAAAAATTTATAATGTGTTAGGTTTTATGAATAGGGGTGCAGAGGGATCAGGTCGTTATGGATGTAAGAGGCATATGTACTGGCCCACACAATATTGCAATAGGTGAGATATGGATAACACAAGCTGTAATACAATGTAAGTAGACAATTCTGATTAACCAAGCCAAAAAATTTCCTGATGACACCAAGTGATTTTGAAATTTCGCCACATACAAAATTGATGTGTTCTCTCCGGTTCATCAACCAGCACTCCATAACATTTGGTGGAGAAAACCTGAGAAATGTCAATTCCATTGGATTTTAGCATCCTCTTGTTAACAAGTATTTCTTGTTTTTACCAGATACATTTATGAAATTTGACTTTTTAACATTTAAAGATAATTTATTTAATTGAAACCATTTTGATATTTGTTCCATACCAGTGTTTGCATCAGCGATAAGTGAGTTAAAATTGATAGGATCAGGTTGGTGTCATCAGCAAAATAAAGTAACTAAGGTGGAAGATACAGTAGCAAGGTTAATATGAGGTCCAAGGATAGATTCTTGAGTAACACCACATGTTATCCTAGCCCTGTCTAATGCCCAATCATTGGCATACACAAACTGTTCACAGTCGTCCACATAATTTTCAAGCCATTTGTATGAGAGATCATGAAAACCATACCGGAACAGTTTGGATAGTAAAATGTCAAAAGCTTTAGATAGGTCAAGAAATACACCAAGAGCATATTCACTATTGTCTAATTTTGTCAACGAGCTGTAGTAGAGACATGTCAGTTGAGTAATTTTTGTGAAATCCATACTGATGTTCATAAAGTATACTGTTGTTAGTTAGACGCTGTAGTATTCTATTATAAATCAGCTTTTTGAGAATTTTGGAGAAATACACTACCGTTAAAAAGTTTGGGGTCACCTGCTGGAAACTATTTTTATCTCATAATTGACAATGCTTTACACCGTATACATTTCTGTAAATACTTTAAAATGACAAAAAACACATGTAACAATGAACAAAATGAACATCAAAGAAATGTTCAAGAAAATTATATTGAAAATTGAATCTGGGATTCCTCAAAATAGTCACCCTTTGGCGTGAGAATAGCCTCACAAACAGTGGCCATTCGGTTAATACGTTTTAGCAGGAAATCACCCGACATGTTTTCCCAGCTATCCTGCAGCAATTCCCAGAGAAACTTGTGGGTTGCTTTGCTTTGACTCTTCCTTTCCAGTTTGTCCCATACAAGTTCTATGGGATTGAGGTCTGGACACTGGGCAGGCCAGGTCTTTAGTTTGAGTTGTTGTTCACATTCCTCCTTCACCAGATAGTTCTTGCACAACTTCAAGGTGTGTTTCGGGTCGTTATCTTGCTGAAGAATAAAGGAGTGCCCGATTAGCCATAGTCCAGATGGAAGGTGACCCCAAACTTTTGAATGGTAGTGTATGTAAGAACAGATTTTGGACGATAATTAGTAAAAAATGTTTGGTCCCCAGACTCATAGAGGGGGATAACCCTGGCAATTTTCATTTCCTTAGGGACAATGCCAGTCTCCATAGATTTAAACAATATATATGACAGTGGTTCGGCAATGGCGGAACTCACCGGTTTGATCAAAGATGCACCTACAGTGCCTATAAAAAGTCATCATACCCTTTTGAAATAGTTTTTTTTTTGTCTTACAGCCTGAAATGAAAGTACATAAAATCTTAAAAATCATAAAATAATACTCTGAACGGTACTCAGAGGGATAGTTACAACCTTTGAAATCTTTTTATATCCTTCTCCTAACTTATGCCTATCCACAACTTTATCCCGGAGTCCTTTTGAAAGCACCTTCCCAGCCATGGTGAATTATTTGCATTACCATGCACTACTAGGAGTGGAATCCTCAAGGAACAGCTGATTTTATTGTGAAATAATCAAAACCACTACAATTGATGTCAGGTGGAGGCCAATTAGCTTGGTGTGTGATCTGGAAGGTGATTGGTTATACCTGAGCAAGTTTATAATGGTTATTCTAAGGGGACTGATCACTTTTCCAACCCTGTTCTAGTTCTAAAAATTCTAGTTTTTCATTTTTTATGAATTATCAGAAATGTTGGCCTTTTTTTCACTTGAATGTTATAAGGCAAAATGTGTAAATAAAGCTGGAAAAGGGTGGATTTGATGTACTTTCATTTCAGGCTGTAAGACAAAAAAAAGTGACTATTTCAAAAGGGTATGATGACTTTCTATAGGCACTGTATATCATCATGACCCGCTGCTGAATTCTTCAAATTACAAATAATTTCCTTAACTTCCTTTACATCAGGTGGATCAAACTGTCCAGTAGAGTAATGACCTTTGATGTAGTCTAGAGGACTCCCATCTGACACTTTAATTTTCTCTGAGAGAGAAATGCCCACATTTACAAAGAAGTTATTAAATTCATTTGAAATTTCAATCAATCAGATTGACATATTACCATTGTTAAATTGTGACGGCAGAATGATAGAGGCTTTATTCTTATTCAAAAGTTGATTGATGATTTTCCATGTAGATTTAATATTATTGGCTGATTCCTTACATTTGTCAGAATAGTATATTTTCTTCGATATTCTTAGAAGATGTATAAATTTGTTTTTGTATGTTTTGCAATTCAGAGGTGTTGGAGAAAAAAGAAACGTTTTGTATCATTTATTTTTAGTTTACGCAGATTAATGGCGACCTGGGGTAAACCATGGCTTGTTGATACCATCAGACATATTCTTACATGGTTTGACAAGTGGAAAGCAGACATTGAATACTTCATTGAAAAGTTTAAGAAAAGACTGGTCTGTATGTAACTTTTGACATTCTATCCACAGCCCTCTGCTGTATGTTAATTCAGTAAATTGAAAAATAGGGAAATGATCAGAGATGTCAGTGAAAAGTACACCCGATTTTATAACAGTGCTAAAAGTGTTTGTAAAAATGTTCTCAATTACAGTGGCAGAGAAGTCAGTCACTCTTGTTGGTTTGTATATGAGTTGATATATATAGTTGATAAGTATAACTAGAGTAGAATGTATTCATAAAATTGGCAGTTGGAGAGTGGTATTCATCTTTGGGTACGTTAATATTATAGTCACCCAAAAGAAAGCAATGTACTTTCCTTATTTATAAGCTCCAAGGTAGATGCAAAAGCTTTGTTGAAATTATTGATATTACTATCAGGAGTCTGATATATGCAGCCAATAATCATGTTTTTACCACCAAAAGAACTGGAGGGAATCTCTAAGAGTAGTGACTCAGCATTAGTAATGTCAGTGTTAAGTGCAAGATCATTTCTATCATTGAACTGAAATTTCTTGTGAGATTGATAGCCCTCCTCTAAGTCTTAAATCTCTGTAGGAGTGTATAGCACTGTAATGAGATGTTTCATACATTGATGACATATTTTCTGTTAATCATGTTTCAGATAAAGCAATAATAGAAACTTCATGACACAAGGAAGATAAATAATGTAGGAGTTGGATTTGGAGTTTAACAAGTTGTTACATAGGTTATTGAATTGTTTTTCATTATAAAAGTCACATGATAATGATTCAGCTCTGACAAAATTTTGTCAATGTTTATCTGGATCAAGGAATGTCATGTATTTTATATCTCTATCATAACTGTCAAAGAGATTAAAATTCAAGAGTGGAATGCACACAGAATTATTTTCTGAGTGGGCAGATTGGTCCGTAGAACAGATAACTGCCCAAATATATTATATTACATATTATATTTGATCATACCATTAAAATACCTGTGGTATAATGGTAATTTGAATGGCATAATCAAATATAATATGTAATATAATATGTTTTGGCAGTTATCTGTAGCTATTGTTTTGCTTGGAATAACCAGCAACTCAGGTAGCGTTATCTCGCAAGCTAGCTAGCTACCTTGTGTTTATATTATTATCTGGCTAATGTAAGCAAAGTTAGCTCACTTTAGTTGATGTCCTGTTGAGCAGGATCAGTAATTAACTAGCTACTGTATGTTATTTTGTGTAGCACCAGTGCACATTATTTTTATGTTATTACCACATCATCATCATCATCATCTGTCCTTACTAATCTTTCTCTGTTGTGCTTCTGTGTCTATCCTATCCTGTCCTGTTTGTCCACCGGACAGCTGTGTAGTATAATGGTTAGGAGACTGGGCTTGTGATGCAAAGGTTTCAGGTTCAATTCCCAGGTGGGGCACTGCTGTTGTACTCCACAGCAAGGTACTTACCCTAAATTGCTTCAGTAGATGTCCAGCTGTATAAATGGATTGGGTATATAACCTTTGTAAGTCGCTCTGAATAAGAGCATCTGCTAAATACCTGTAATGAAATCCAAGGTTTATTTCAGTTATTAACATTAGTAGAACCAGTACTGAAAATATTATTTTCTAGCATTATAAGATATACAGTGAAAGCAGAACATCACAGATCTCTGCTGTGCTGCTGCATCTGTCCTATTTTCTCTCTGATCCTCTCCATTTCTCACCTGGCTAACGCCCAGTCTACGGTACACTTTTTATTTTTTATTTAAATGGCAGGTTGCAACCAACTGGATAGGTGCATAACGCCACCTACTGTAAGAATTTTGGATTGAATATGTCAGGAAGTCAGATTCCCCCCCACCTAAACTTGTCTAAAATATATGTTTTTTAAAACTAAATTCTCTACTTCCCTTCCCTACCCTACACTCATATACAACTTCAAACACGGGTACATACATGCCCTGTCTCTGGATCCATGGCGCCATCTGCGTAAATTTGCATCAAATTACAGACCAATATCATTCACTACAGTCAGTCCAACCTGTGTCCCAGAAACACCAAGCTCCCTTGCACTCTCATTAACAGTGCACCCAAACCCTGAGCCTAGTTTAGTTATGTACTCCCAGCAGCTATGCAGCACAGAGGTGGTTGATTGCCTAGCAGAAAGTCCTTTAAGGGTAACCTGGTAGGACAGTGCCAGCTTGACCCTCTGCAGCTCTAAAGGCAATTCTGCCATCTGAACCAGAAGTGAGCACACCGGCATGGACCTAAAAGCTCCACTACACAATCTAAGGTTCTAGCCAAGGTACACAGCAAGTTTCTTTTTCACTGTCACTCAGTCCCATGTTAAGGTATAAATACAAATACATTTCATTAGAAGCATGGGATTAGCTGACCCCCAAACTGACACATCACCTCGATGTGAGATGTGAGTGTAAATAAGACACACACAACATGATCCGTTCAATTCGAAGAGGGAGTAAGCCAGCCACCATAAGGCAGTCTCATCCAGTGCAACTTTTCAGTCTGGGCGTTAGCCGGGCTACTCCGTCTCTCCCTGCCTCATGAATGTCTCTTCCTTCCACTTCGCTCCCTCCCACTGCTGGCTCTCCTTCTGTTTTCTCCCGTTTCCCACGCCCCATTTTTTGAACAGTAACCTTAACACAGCAAACTTGCCATAAAAATATATCAGCCAGCTAAGGTTTACATAAATGTCAGTGTGGAGGACGTCGTGTGCGTGTGCGTGTGTGTGTGCGTGGTGGAACGTTTGATGTGGAACGTTTGATGTGGAACGTTTGTGGAGTTTTGTGTGCGTTTGTCGAAAGTGACTGAGTAGAGTGCTTCCTGTGTGAGTGGGGAAGAGGGAGAGGGGGTGCACTTTAGGTGTCCGCCTCTCTCCCTCGGTGTGATTATGGAGGAGCGAGAGGGTGCCCTGGAAGAAGATCCGCCTCTCGCCCTCGGTTTTAGTAAAAGAGAGCTCGCACTCGACAGTGGAGAGTGTCTGAGCAACAGCCCAAGAACTCACTGGAAAAGTGGAGGTGTCTTGGGGCTGATTGTCAGAACTCTCACTGTGGGGAGTGGCGAGTGTCTCTGGATGAATGAGTAAGAGAACTCGAACTGAAAAGTTAGAGTGTCTCAGTATGAATGGGTGGGAAGCACTTGAAAGGTCACTGGAGATGTGTGTGCCTGAGGAGGTTCCAAGGGAACTCCGGAGGAAGAGGCGCGGTGTCCCGTAAGTTTGGTTATTTTAACTTGTTATTTTCGTTTGTTGTTTTTACCTGAAAGCTTCGTGGTGAGTAGGGTGAAGATTGTGTGTCTGTGTTTGTGTTGGTCTTTGTTATATGTTAACCTGCTACTCCCACTGTCTCTCCCCCATGTCTGGGGGGAGAGACAGAAAAACGAATAAATAAAATCCGGTCCGTAGACCGACAAACTCCACTCCGTGTCTCCTGGCTGTTCTGTTCCCGTTCAGGGTTTGTCACATGGCGTGTGACAGTCAGTTATGTGGCATTTAACAGCATCAGCTAAAACAGTTGAGGAAGTTAATGGCTATTTTAAAAAACAACCACAGCCTTCTGTCTGGAAAAAACCTTGTACCTTTTGTCTCGCTGCTAACTTTTGGCAACTCACAGAACTTATAATTAACAAGCAATGTTATCTTCATAGTTTTTATCATAAATGTATGGACATCATCATGTTATCACAAAGTGCACCAATAGTGGAAAGTAAAGTTACACAATTAAGATATTTACACAAAACGACCTACCTTTCTCTGTTTATTAGCTAACATTACTTGAAACCAATCATCACTTTAGTTTATCCATCTCCTGTCAGATTCAAGGTAGGCACCAGCCCATCGCGCAACAAGCAACACTACATATTTGCGATGGTTTACGGGAAGTGAAGTCTCTATATGACACGGCTAGAGCTATTACATTTAACTGCTTACTTTATATCCCATCTATCATTTTGTAAAAACCTGACTTCTGGGTCATAGAAGGATCACCAATTAATTGCATGCTTACATGAGTTAATAACACGTTTTTTTGTGTGCATAATTATGTTGCTTAGGCATGTATTTTTGTGATTATCAATGACAAAAAATGTGTGTGTGTGTGTGTGTGGGGGGGTTCCCCATTTGTACAGTTAGGCGCTATTTGGCACTATTAATAAGCTGTGATTGAAAGTGCTTGCCTTTGCATAGTTGCCACCATTTCATGGCCTGTGGTGTGGAAGATGGTCACTGGCTTGCAAGTCAGTGTATATGCTTGAGCAGCAATTCTCCTTGCATGGGTACAGAGGGATATGGTGGTGACTTGAGAGAAAGATCACTCATAATTATACTTTAAAATTTCCTCAGAAGGTTTTGTATGCCAGTTACTTTGTTTTTAAGTTGTTGTGTATAAAATGGCTGCCAAAATGACACAATACGGCAATGTTGGCTGACTAACAGACTGATTGATTGGCTGCGTCTCTGGCTGCAATGCGATCTCTCTCTCCTGCTGTGACAGAGCTGGGTAACCAAGAGAACCATGCCACTTTACTACTGGATCGGTCTTACAGATGAGAGGACTGGCGAGTGGGAGTGGGCGGATGGGACACGGTACCATATGAACAGAAGGTGATTGTTCCAGCCCCACTGTTGTTCTCCAAATTCCCCATCCTGCTGAATGTCTCACTCCACACAGCCTAACATCAGTACAAATGGCTTTGTTGACATAAGAATAAAGTAATTTATCAATGAATTTATAGCTGTGCATTGGACATTAGTTATATGTTAATTTTCAAAGGGAAAGACCAGATCTGACCATTACAAGGCTAGTGACAAGGATACACTGTCTTTGCAACCCTCCCCCCTTCTTGGTAGCAAAATTTACTAATCCTAATAGCCACTTATTTCGGTTTTGTAAAATACTCAGGGATTACTGGTACAATTCCCAATTTAAAATTATTTGTTTTTCTAATTTCCACAATATGGTTTCTGAGAGGTTTAGCAACACAGGGAATGTACATGCTGGCCATGTGTCACGATGTCAGAATAACTTGGTCATGATCGTGTGTGTCTGCCTGCAGGCAGTGGAGACCCGGTCAGCCTGATGACTGGACAATGCATGGTTTGGGGGGAGGTGAAGACTGTGCCCACCTGCACGAAGATGGCAAGCTCAATGATGACCACTGCTCCCGTAGTTATCGCTTCGTATGTGAGGCCTCGGTGATGGCCGAGCCTGCAGAACTCAGGCCCTGACACTGAGAATAAAACAATCTGTAAGTGTAAGATGCACCTTTCAGAGCTTCTTGGCCCTGTTGCCACTGCTAAAACTAAAAAGATAACACGTGAAGGCAATAAAAAAAGAAGGGGTTGTCTCTCCTGATCCCAGAAAACCACAATCCAGCTCTGGCTACAGCTGACTGAAACGTATCACTTCATAGAGATTCTGAATGTGCTGTCACAGGAATTGATGTGACAAAACAAAATCCTGGTAACGTTGACAATGTTAATCTCAGATACTAGATCTGTATGTCCCCCACCTCCCAATCTCTCACTCTTAAACTGCTTTCTCACAATAACAGGGTCTCAATCTCTTCGTTAAATATTGATATCGCCATTAGTCTGCAGCCCTGCAAAACCAGTCTCATACAAATACACAGTAAACACTGAGTCAGTCAAGTTTGTGACTGGTCAATGTCCCAGAGTACATCCTCAATTTTACTTTTTGTTTGTTTATTATTTAATACAGGTTCATAATTATCCAAGGTCAAGAGAAAACTCTTGATCTCGTTTTTCAAGAGTACCACAAGTTTGGCCTGCAAAACACAATGGGAAAGGTTGTAATACAATGTGATATCCCTATATACCCATGGAGTTCCAAGTCTCAGATCTTCTTGATATAATCAGGTTTTGTCTAAATTTTACTTTCTGAATACATTTCAGATGTCACAGTGATTCAACTGTATTACTTTTGTGAGAATATGTAAAAATTCCTCATTTCAAAAAATATTTACTTGTGTATGCAGATTAATCTGAATATGTATAGTATAGGCACCAAATACCCGAATCGTTCTAGCTGTGGAAAGCAGCTCCGTTTTGTGATAAACAGTGGTGTCACTTCATGATTTAATTTAGACTGGTCTCACAATTGGCAATTTGTTTTAAACAGACTAACAACTCAGATTTTAAAATGATACATACTTTATTTAATAATAACAATGTAATGTGACGCGTGAGAGGAGAAACTGTAAGAATGATTCTTTTTTTTGTTTAAATGTAAAGATGTAAAAAAAAAAAAACTTCATCAAATACAAGGGTCTGTTAAGTATCAGAAACAATGACGAAAGATAGTCAAGAAATCCAAGTCACTCCTTTTTGTGAAACTGTTGGCCATTATTAAAGTTAGAGTGAAGGTTTTTTTTTTTTTTTTTTTTACAAAAGGGAGTGCCTTGGTTTTCTTTACTAATTTTGGTCTTTCTTTCAAATATGATATCAAGCTTTGATATCAAAATTTGAGTTTTGTCAGAAGTATGAAAACCAAAGTTACTGATTTGCAATGTACTGTACCTACAAATTGAGAGGATTTTTTGACAATATCTTCTTTGTCATTCTGTCCATGATCAAACCATGATTTTGAAGCCAATATTATGTGTTACCTCCATAATACTTAACAGCAACTTTTAATCCCTGCCACTTACCGCATTTTGATCTAGATGTAGTTGAGTGTTTCATTTTGGAATGGAACAATGGCTTTTCCATGAGTAATTGAGAGCAATAAAGATGTTTCTTTGTGGAAATTATGTTTGATTCTTGAATACATTTAAGGAGACACAAGTGACACTGGGGAGAAAAACTATGGCAGAAATATCACTGACTGGTTGCATGAACACCAGCTATCTACTGATGAAACATACTCTCCATTAATACTGACAGACTAGTTTACCTCTCTCAAATTGTTTAATTGTATAACACCATTAATACGTCCTACACTAGTATTGTGAGAGGGGTCTTTTTAAAACTTCACAAAATATGTCTTTAAGTAGACTAATTGGTTGAAAACCCCAGCTTGTGGTGTATTTTTGTTCCAGTCCAGGTTGTGAGAATACATGGCCTTCTGTGATCACGTTGAATTTGGGCTTACATTTGGCACTGCGACACAGCAGTTTAAGTATTTTAGTGCATTCATTTGAATACCGGCTTAAAATGTATGAATTTCTGAAAATCATCCGTCCTTCATAATTTTGTAGCTCTTTTGAAGCGCCAAACTACTACACAATGATCTGGTGGTGTTGATCGTTTCCATACTGATCAGTTAAGAGATGTGGGTCTCCTTGCTTCACACACTCACCTTATATACAAAACTGCCAACGCTAACGTAAATGTATTGCCTAAATTCTGCTAAACTAGGCTCAGGGTAATCAACTCTGCTTCCTTAAAACAAGGATAATTTGAACAACAAAAATCTATAAAATCCATGAGTTAGTCTTTATTTAACAGTGAATGAGTAAGTGACGGGAAAGTCAAATCAAGATGGAAACATGGGTGAGATAAAGAGTCTAGTGATGCTATCCCAAGCAGGCGCCTATTGTTTATCAAGGACAAAGAGCTCTTTCCTACACAGTCCAATCGCGGCTATTGCTTTACAACGGAGCCTCGGCAAGAAAATCTCTCTCTCCCTTTTTCCATTATTAGTACATATCACTGGTACTGGACTGTACGTATACGAAAAAAATACATTTAAGAGACGAAGAAGTGAAATTATAATTTGGATGTAGGCCTAATTAATATTCATCTCCAGCCGCGGCGAGCCCTGCCAGCGATCCACTACAGAGCTCGGTCTGACAGCCTGATGAAATAGAATTCCTGAGTTATGCAATGTGTCCAAAGTCAGCTGACTTAATTCAAAGGGACGGGAAATCGGTATAAAGGAAACGAAGTTGGATTGAAAAGACAATCTGACACAGAAACAGAAGGATTACCGCACCAACGGGTTTTAGCGCGTTTAATTTGAGTTTTTAACCAAACTCATTTTAATTTATTTGGCTGTTTCCTTGTACTTTTGAGGAAAACAAAGAGTCACTCGTTACTTCTTTAAATCACGTATACAGATTCTGTTACTCTTTTGTCTTACTTTGACCCCACATTATTGTTTCATATATGTAAGAAAATTTAAGGGATAGTGGTTAGAATTTGACTCACAGGCAACAGGATGCTGAACTTGAACAGCCCAGACAGTAATTCTTTCCAGGACCCCGTGTCCCTCAACGTTGGCGGGGAGGTGTACACCACTACTTTGGATACTCTGACGCGCTGCAGGGACTCCATGCTGGGCGCAATGTTTACCGGACAGATTCCTCTACTACGAGACAAGCGGGGTAACTTCTTCATAGATCGCGATGGAAAAATCTTCCGTTACATCCTCAACTACCTCCGCTCCAACAGCCTTGACCTACCCGATGACTTCAAGGAGATGGCCCTGCTGAAGCGAGAGGCGGACTTCTTTCAAATACGACCGCTACTGCACGAGATACGGCACTATGAGTCCGGGCCACACGGGGTAAACTGGCGCAGCGCCGTGCTAAATACAGATGTGGATTGCCAGGTGCGGGTACTGCACTTCAACCTGAAACGTGGCCCAGAGAACTACGAGTTGCGTTCTTGCGCTGTGCGTGTTTACACCGCCAACGTCTTTTGCACGTCGTGCGCCTTCATAGAGCTGCTCTGCACCCGTTTCTCTTACCGGACGCGAGAAGGCATCACATCCCCGCAAGCCCGCGAGGGAAAACCAAATTATCTTAGTATGGAGTGGGTGCCTCGACCGGAGGACCTACCCAAGGACCAATACGAGAAGCACCACTACCAAGAGCTAACCGCAACGTCCCAGGTGACTTTCCCCGCTGCCTCGCGCACGTCAGTGATCCCAGACACTCGTGCCTTCATGGAGGAAATGCTGAAGGCTTCTCTGGCTGAGGGGTTTCGCGTGGACTCCGTCTTCCCCGATCCTTCTGACATCCTTAATTGCCGCTCGTTGCGACTGGTTAGATATTAAGCCGCCTGGTGTTGACCCAAGGAAGGCTGATAATGTTTACATCTTTATTAGCAGTTTTTTCCCCCTTAGGTAGGACTAAAAAAGATAAAAGGTCAATTTTAAGATGTTTACAACAACGACCTGATCTTGAAATAATGATTTGACTAACAAGTACCGCATTGTAGTAACTGAATGTTGATCCTAGACCTCAGAATGTAGTGTTGGTGATATTTTGTGTGGGGTTCCTCAACCATTCTGAACGTTTTTGTTTAAAAGAAATATTGTTTAAAGGTAGTGTATTGCCAGTTCTCAAGGCTGTGGAAACTGGTCTGAAGCATGTTCCTCCATGCAGTGCGCATGGACTTCACATAGAGCAGTCCTCACATTAGCCCGTGAGCCAATGAGTCTCCAAAACCAAGCATCTCTGAGCCAAACAGAGGTGTTGGGTGTTCAGTGAGGATTACAGGCAGGAAGTGTTTTGCTTGGCTTAAATTTGAAACACTAAAAAATCACATTATTAGCAGGACCGCTGACATTCTTTTTTAACCTTTTACAGCTGCACTGTGCCTGAATGCATTCATTCTAAAATTAATAAATACAATTATAAAAAAATGGGTTCCTCTTCATTTTTGTAAAACTACTCAGCCTGATGAAAGTATATTCAAACATGATAGAGAACATTGACATTGGTAAAAACAGAGTTCAAATAATATTTCATATTTTACAGACGCATACAATTTTCATGTATACCAATACTTTTTACAGCATAAGAACAGCATAAGAACTGTTTAATAACGACTTGACTGCAAAGAGATCATAAGCTTTCGTTTGGACAAAAGCACTGTATTATATATAATGCCCCTTTAAAGTCCACACCCTATCTCAAAAATGTAACCTTTTGCTGCCTTAAAAACCTGAAAATTTCTGAACATTAATACAAACATTTAAAAAACTACAATAACTTGGATTGATAAGTCTACACCCCGCTTAACATACCAATTGTCTAGTTCAGCGGTTCTCAAACTATGGGTCGCGACCCCACTTGGGGTCGCCAAAGGGTCATGGTGGGGTCGCCAAAAAAATTACAAATTAAAATAAATAGATATATTTTTTAACCATAAGCATTTCTTAATTTTTTTTAAATTAAAAACAAATTGCCAGTTTTTTCGTAAAATCTGTCTTTCAGTTTAGTGCTGTCAATGCAGTGAAGACTATAGCGCAACTCACGCATATTCAGAGTATTGTGCGACGAAATAGGCTCTGATCACAATCAGCTGCTATATCACACAGAAGTTAGGTGGCTATCTCGGGGCAGGGTGTTAAATCGCCTGTTCAAACTCCGAGAGGAAGTACGAATTTTCTTTGCGGACAAAAACAACCCATTAGCCGAGAAATTTGCTGATCCTAAGTGGCTGGCCCAGCTAGCATATTTAGCCGATATCTTTGATCGCCTGAATGTGTTAAATGCCGGACTACAAGGTCGGGACACCAACCTTTTTGGTCTCACAGACAAAAGGAATTTGCGCTGCTTGATTACTTTTTGGATGAGAAGAAGATGTCAAAAGACGATTTGAAACCCATCATCTGCAGTCATATAGACGGGCTCATAGCAGTTTCAGAACTACTTCCCCGAAAAAGCGAGCGAAATCCATTTGTTACTGACAACATAATAGTCCTACCACTTACCTAGCAGGAGGCGCTGATTGATCTTTCATGCGACGAATCATTAAAAGCCAGTTTCACGGGGCAACCCCTCGCAAACTTCTCGATATCGGTGCGCAATGAATACCCCGAGTTGTCTAATGCTGCATTGAGAAAGCTTGTCCCCTTCGCGTCAACTTACCTGTGTGAATCCAGGTTTTTGCCATTGACTTTAATTAAAAATAAATAGGCTATAGATTGCGTCTGAGAGTTGAAGGGGATCTCCGCCTCTTTCTCAGCCCAGCGCAACCACGCATCGATGAACTGTGTTCAACACTCCAAGCACATCCATCACATTAAGTAGGCTAAGCAGTCCGTTTTATTTTTCATAAAGATATAGCCTGTGAAATGTACTGTATTTGCTACTATTAAGTCTGTTTTATTTGTTTTTCAGAAAGATATAGCCCGTGAATGCATTTGCAAAATGGAAATAGATCACCAATATATGTTTCTGGACTAAAGTTTTTCAGCGTTGTAATTGTACTATCATTTATGAATGGGGTCGTGGAGTAAAAAAGTTTGAGAAACCCTGGTCTAGTTCTCTGGGGGAATTGACTTCTTGGATCAAACCTGAAGTCACAAGTCTTGGTGTTGTCCTAGACTCAGATTTAGGTTTCAAGTCCGAAATCAACAAGGTGACGAAAACATCATTTTTCCATCTTAAAAATATAGCAAAAGTTCGACAATTTATTAAACAACAAGATGCTGAAAAATTGATTAACGCCTTTGTTTCGTCAAGGTTGGACTATTGTAACTCTGTCTATTCTGGTTGCCCAAAAAACGCTTTAAGGAGCCTCCAGCTCGTTAAAAATGCGGTAGCCAGAATCCTCAACGAGACGCACCGAGCACATTACCCCTATTTTATTTACTCTGCATTGGCTTCCTATTGAGGCTAGAATTGATTTTAAAATTGTACTTTAAAAACTTTTAACCTACACGGACTGACGCCGGGGTATTTGCCCGATGCGCTTCGGCCATATATTCCGGCGCGTGCCCTCCGGTCGCGGGATGCGGGGTTATTAGTTGTCCCGCCCGTGGCCAAAAAAACGGTTGGAGGTAGGGCTTTTTATTTTAGAGCTCCTTTTCTATGGAACAGCTTCCATTAATGTTTTTAAATCCAGACTCAAAACATACCTATTAATGACATTTTATGGCACACGCACACACATACCACATACACATAGTTTTTTAAATTATATTAAATTTGAATAAATGTTAGTTTTGCTCTGTTTTTCTTTTTCTTTTCTTTTCTGTTAAGCACTTTGAGACCGCTTTGCGATGAAAAGTGCTCCATAATGAGGGGTTATTATTATTATTATAATTGTAAACTAGCTCAATCACTAAGGGGCTAATCAATCACTTTCCAGATCACACACCAAGCAAATTGGCTGCACCTGTGTTCAATCGAAGTGATTTTGATTACTTCAGAATAAAATCAGCTGTTCCTAGAGGATTCCACTTCTAGGTAGTGCATTTCAGAGTAAATAATCCACCATGAGCAACAAGGAGCTTTCAAAAGAAGTCTGGGATAAAATTGTGGAAAAGCACATATCAGGAAATGGGTATATAAAGATTTCAAAGGCCCTAAATATCCCTTGGAGCATGGTCAATACCATAATTAAGAAGTGGAAGGTGTATGGCACCACCAGTACCTTGCCTAGATCAGGCCATCTGTCCAAGCTGGATGACCGAGCAAGGAGGAGACTGATCAGAGAGGCCACCAAGAGGCCAATGGCAACTATGAAGGAGCTACAGGATTGTATGCCAAAGACTGGTCAATGTATCCATGTGTCAACAATACAGAAAGCTCTCCACAATTCTAGTCTGTATGGTATGGTGGCAAGACGGAAGCCACTACTCAAAAATGTCCACACTCAATCAAGATTCTGTAGCCATGTGGCAAAAAGTGTTCAGATGAAACCAAGAAAGAAATGTTTGGCCTAAATGCAAAATGTTATGTTTGGTGAAAACCCAATACAGCACACCACCCAAAGAACACCATCCCTACTGTAAAGAATGGTGGTGGCAGCAATTTGTTATGGGGGTGTTTCTTGTCAGTAGGGACAGGGACTGGGGCACTTGTCAGGGTATAAGGGCAAATCGGTGGAGCAAAATACAGAAACATTCTTAGGAAAACCTGCTGCCCTCTGCAATACATTTTTAATTGGGAAAGAGCTTCACCTTTTAGCATGACAATGACCCAAAGCACGGAGTTAAAGCAACAGTGGAGTGGCTAAATAAAAAGGTGAATGTCCTTGTGTGGCCTAGTCAGAGCCCTGACCTAAATCCTATTGAAAACCTGTGGAATGACTTGAAGAGCGCAGTCCATCGACACGCCCCACACAATCTGACTGAGCATGAAGAGTTCTATAAGGAAATGTTGCACAATCTAGGTGTGAAAGCTGGTAGAGACATATCCAAACACTTTTTATTTTTATTAATGTTCAGAAATTTTGAATTTTTTTTTTTTTACTTGGAAGTTGTAGGCTAAAATGAGAAAATAAAAGTGGAAAAAGTCTGATTTAATATGTTTTAATTTCAGGCTGTAAGACAACATAAGGTGACATTTTTTGAGATGGGGTGTAGACTTTAAAGGGGCACTCAGTGAGCGGAAGTTCTGTGGGCGAAATGCCTTGTTAATGAGAGAGGTCAGAGGAGAATGGCCAGACTGGTTCAAGCTGGCAAGAAGGCGACGGCAACTCAAATAACCATGCGTTACAACAGTGGTATCCAGAAGAGCATCTCTGAACGCACAACACGTCAAACCGTGAAGTTGATGGGCTACAGCACAAGAAGACCACACCGGGTTCCACTCCTGTCAGCTAAGAACAAGAAAGTGAGGCTACAGTGGGCACAGGCTCACCAAAACTGGACAGTTGAAGATTTGAAAAACATCGCCTGGTCTGACGATTTCTGCTGCGACATGCAGATGGTAGGGTCAGAATTGGGTGTAAACAGCATGACTGCATCCATCCTGCCTTGTGTCAACGGTTCAGGCTGGTGGTGGTGGTGTAATGGTGTGGGGAATGTGTTCTTGGCACACATTAGGCCCCTTAACCCTTAGGAGTCGCCGATCACGCCGGCGTGATCAAATCAGTAACTGGTTCAAGACGCCGTAGTTTTAAAACGAAGTCACTTTGAGCATTGCCGTCAACTTCACTCGAAAGTGCTGGCTTGAAACCCCATGCTAGTTTTTTGAATGACGTTGAAAGACCAAGTAAAAACGGAGATATTATCATTTTAATTTGATATAAAAATTATATTTACGCGTGCGTAAAAGCGCATACAGTATGTGGGGCAGGCGTCGCATTTGTTTGAATATCTTCTGCGTTTTTTGTCATATTATGAAACGGGGAAAAATGGCGAGACAGTTTTTGGAGTTGGAGTTTTTGTGGAGGAGAAATGAGGCGAATTGAGCCTCATGTGAGGCGAATGCTAAATGTACCACAAACCTTGCTTTTGTACGTCGAGGATGACGAACTTGAAGAAATTATTGGTAAGGAGTCTGACATCGAGAGTGATGCTGACGACGAAATTGACGACCCGTCTTTTGTCCTCGACAACGAGACAAAATAGCCCAAGATCTCTAAGGGCTACTACCAATTGAGCATAATTTAAATGCCACAGCCTACCTGAGTCTTGTTGCTGACCATGTGCATCCCTTTATGGCCACAGTCTACCCATCTTCTAATGGCTACTTCCAGCAGGATAATGCGCCATGTCACAAAGCACACGTCATCTCAAGCTGGTTCCACGAACACGACAATGATTTCAGTGTGCTCCAATGGCCTCCACAGTCACCGGATCTCATTCCAATAGAGCACCTTTGGGATGTGGTGGAACGGGAGATGCGCAATATGAATGTGCACCTCACAAATCTGTAGCAACTACGCGATGCTATCATGTCAGCATGGACCAGAATCTCTGAGGAATGTTTCCAGCACCTTGTTGAACCCATGCCACAAATAATTCAGGCTGTTCTGGGGGCAAAGGACTGTGTTCTGGATATGACCTTTCCATTCCTACCCAGTACTGGAAAGGTGTACCTTATAAAGTGGCCCCAGTGTAAATATAAAGGTCTGTATACTGTAGGAGCTGAAAATGATGTAGGTGTTTAGGGGGTTATTAAAGAACACAAGCCAATACCTTTCAGTCCAGTGTTAGAATAGCAATTCTAACTAAGTAATAAGTAATTATTTAATGAAGAAAAGTGCTTCTCAGTCTTCACACTCTCATCCTTGACTTGATACCAAACAAGTACCACAAACACATTTGCTAAAGGGTAAAATAATATGTACTGTCAACAGTGGATTTGGAACCTCCTTTCTGTGAAGTAAAGATCTGGGGCCTCATTTATAAAACGTACTTACGCACAGATTTGATCTTAGAACGTGCGTACGCTCAAATCCACGTCAAAGTTCAGATTTATAAAAACGGTCTTTGACGTGGAAAAGTACTTACCTCCACGTCAGGTTTCAACTTGGCGTACGCACGTTTCCTTGTGGCAATGTTGGAGTACTGCAGGTATTCGCGGTCTCGTCTCTTCTCTGTCCTGACCCCTCGCTGGTGAAATCATCTTCCGCAATCCGTCAGGACCGCGGAATCACTTGCGATCTTCCGCGAGAGACTCAAAACCCACCTTTTCAGACTCCACTACCACTGAATTCTGTACATCTAGCTAATTGTCATCACCACTGCCTACTTGCTCAACACTATACTGTATACCCATGCTTACTCCATAAAAAAAAAAAAATTGACTAACCTTTTCCTTCCCAGTGTTACAGGTATGGTACGCAGCTGCCTGCAATGGTTTATTGCTGTATTACTGCACTGAAATCTTGCGCGTACTATGATTGTTCCTACCATGTATTAATGTACATATTGTAAGTCGCTCTGGATAAGAGCGTCTGCTAAATGCTTAAAATGTAAATGTAATGTAAAATGTATTCGGAAATCTAACAGCGCCAACATGTCGTCTGCTGCCTAATTGTTTCCTCATTATTATTATTATTAGTAGTAGTAGTAGTAGTAGTAGTATTACCAGATTGAACACATTGCTTAGGCTATACGTAATGGTTTGCACAATAAATGTATTAATAAATTAAAACAACATAAGCTAGGCTACTTGTGGAAAACAAAACAAAAACGCACATTGGTTTTCCAAAACTACCCCTATTAGCATAATTGACACATCCTTGAACTGTATTTAATACATATTATGGTTCCACGCGTGTAAAACATTTCGGTCAATCTGTAGGCTATAAAATGTCTACGCTTCGAGAAGCGAAGAATGGCTTCGCTTCTCGAAGATATCGCCAACCGCGCAATAAGAAGGGAACGAGTTATTAGAGATTTTGACCTCAGTTTTAAATCAGACCACTTTTTCTTTACGTCCTTCAGGGACCTTTGCTGCCCCCCACCTCGTTCACAGCCTGGGCTACAAACTGCCAGGCCACGTACTTGGATTTACTGGTAAAGCCACTGGAAAGGCTCCCAAACAGCGTCCCTGCACGCATCTGCACCTCCGCCAACAGGACCTCGATTTCGGCCTCGCTAAAATTATTTTTCTTGCAGCTCGCCATTATCAAGTAGAGCAGGGGTCCCCAACCACCGGGCCGCGGACCAGTACCGGGCCGTGGATCATTTGGTACCGGGTACAGAAAGAATAAAAACGTTTTAATTTTGACAACTTCCGTCTGTGCCTCTTTTCCGCACTTGTCTGTTTTTTCCATGCACCAATAAATTAAGCCCACAAGCTAACCCTAGCAAAAATGAGTAAAAAACAAACATTGCTGGAGAGCTTCTTTGAAAAGGGGGAAAGACCCAATGATGAGACAGCAGAAGACTCCAAGACTGCCAAAAAAAGAAAGCTTCATTTAAAAGAAGTTGAGTGTAATAATTAAATTAATAATTAAATGATATAATATGCACTTTATTGTGTTTTGTTATGCGCGTGATTTCCTGCCCCCCCCCCCGGTCCGTGGAAAAAACTGTCTTGCATGAAACTGGTCCGTGGTGCAAAAAAGGCTGGGGACCGCTGAAGTAGATTTGTTTCGTGCTCCTTTATATGCTAATGATATTAATTAGGGGGCGTTTACAAGGCGGAGATCTAAAACCATTCAGCTACGCACAATTTCAAGATCATTTGCGATTTATAGATTTCACATCTGGGGGACTGGCGTACGCACGTTTTTTTGTGCGTACGTTCAGTTTCTCTGAATCACACTTACGCACATTTCAGAAATGATCTTAGATCAAATATAAGATGGTTTCTACGCAACTTTTTATAAATGAGGCCCCTGGAGTGAGCTCGGCTGTGAAAGTAATCAGACTTCAGAGTGCTTCCTGTTTCTAACAGCTGGAAGAAACAGGAAGAAGCATGTTCAAAATATGCTGTAGACCATTGTTTCTCAACCGGGGGTACGCGTACCCTAGTGGTACGTGGGGAATTGCAGGGGGTACTTTGAAATGTTTTTTGAAACCTCAAAATAAATATAAATTAATTGTATTTTGTTGGTGAAAAGCATTTCAAGTTGAAATGTTAGATGCCAGACCCTGGGCTCTTATTTCCTGCAGATTTGCTGGCTTTGTTTTGTAATTATTAATGATGAATCTTAAATTATAATTTTTTTATTTATCAAAATATCTTTTTGTAATTATTAATGGTGAATCTTAATAAAATGTTTTTTTAAATCAAAATATCTGTGTTGGCTGCTTACACGTGAGGTATATGCCTATATATATATATGTATATATAGGTATATATAGGCCTATATATGTATATATAGGCCTATATATATATATTATGGGTAGGGGGTACTTGGGGATTGTTGAAAATATTTTAGTGGTACAGAGCACAAAAAAGGTTGAGAACCACTGCTGTAGACGGTACAGAATGAACATTTTTTGAAAATGGAAACAATCGATGTGGAACAACACAAAAACATGATGTAGTGTCTGCAACATAAAATAGCCTTATCAACAATATTTATTTCCCCCAGATTGTCCAGTTTGCTCAGAAAAGAAAAGCAACAGGATGTCACCAGACAAATTATTTAACACCATTGAGCAAACTGGTTTGCAATGATAAACCATGAACAATGTTTAACTGGTGTGCAACATATCAGATCCTAAATATTCTAAAGTACAGCTGTAACAACGTAACAACAGTCTTCAATTCCTTCACTGAAATGGAACCCCTGTTGCATTTGTCACCCTTCCCCGGAAAAACAACACCCATACTGTTGTTTTTAGGAATCCTTGTTTGTAGTCACTGAACTGTAACCAATGGCCTTCTTGACAAGGCAAAATGTGAAATTCCAATACGAGACAGCCTACTGCCTACAAGGGCCAGCTGAATTTAACCCGCAAAGCATTTATATGTGGCAACATTTAGATCAAATACAAAAACATTAAAATATACGTTTTCAATAAATAACAGCTTTACAAACGCAGGGTCCAAAGGAATAAAACACTATTATCCAATACTGAAAGAGAAGAATAAAAGTATCTTTTAGTGCTTTCCTCAATAATAAACCCATATAAATTAAACTTTTGACAGTTCCAGCTCTCATCATCCAGGATAACCTAGGTTTAAAACAGGCCTTTCTTAAGAGCGAATAATGACAGCAAAATTGTGTTGAAACCTTTAAGGCTGTAAGACTTGAGGCGTGGCTTCTTTTGAGAACTGGATTTGCAGTGTTCACTGTATGGCACAAGCAAGTCCCAACTTGACTTTGACTCGGGTTTAAGTGCAAATATTCATACAAATGACCTTTAAGGTACATGGATGTTCTATGAACAGAAAACATTTGCATCTGTGCTGATTAGAAAAACTGTTAAAAGTATGCTACAGCCGTGGCCAAAAGTTTTGAGAATGACACAAGTATTGGTTTTCACAAAGTTTGCTGCTTCAGTGTTTTTAGATATTTTTGTCAGATGTTACTATGGTATACTGAAGTATAATTACAAGCATTCCACAAGTGTCAAAGGCTTTTATTGACAATTACATTAAGTTTATGCAGAGTCAATATTTGCAGTGTTGACCCTTCTTTTTCAAGACCTCTGCAATTCGCCCTGGCATGCTGTCAATTAACTTCTGGGCCACATCCGGACTGATGGCAGCCCATTCTTGCATAATCAATGCTTGGAGTTTGTCAGAATTTGTGGGTTTTTGTTTGTCCATCCGCCACTTGAGGATTGACCACAAGTTCTCAATGGGAATAGGGTCTGGGGAGTTTCCTGGCCATGGACCCAAAATTTCTATGTTTTGTTCCCCGAGCCACTTAGTTATCACTTTTGCCTTATGGCAAGGTGCTCCATCATGCTGGAAAAGGCATTGTTCTTCACCAAACTGTTCTTGGATGGTTGGGAGAAGTTGCTCTCAGAGGATGTTTTGGTACCATTCTTTATTCATGGCTGTGTTCTTAGGCAAAATTGTGAGTGAGCCCACTCCCTTGGCTGAGAAGCAACCCCACACATGAATGGTCTCAGAATGCTTTACTGTTGGCATGACACAGGACTGATGGTAGCGCTCACCTTTTCTTCTCCGGACAAGCCTTTTTCCGGATGCCCCAAACAATCGGAAAGGGGATTCATCAGAGAAAATGACTTTACCCCAGTCCTCAGCAGTCCAATCCCTGTACCTTTTGCAGAATATCAGTCTGTCCCTGATGTTTTTCCTGGAGAGAAGTGGCTTCTTTGCTGCCCTTCTTGACACCAGGCCATCCTCCAAAAGTCTTCGCCTCACTGTGCGTGCAGATGCACTCACACCTGCCTGCTGCCATTCCTGAGCAAGCTCTGCACTGGTGGTGCCCCGATCCCGCAGCTGAATCAACTTTAGGAGACGGTCCTGACGCTTGCTGGACTTTCTTGGGCGCCCTGAAGCCTTCTTCACAACAATTGAACCTCTCTCCTTGAAGTTCTTGATGATCTGATAAATGGTTGATTTAGGCACAATCTTACTAGCAGCAATATCCTTGCCTGTGAAACCTTTTTGTGCAAAGCATGATGATGTTTCCTTGCAGGTAACCATGGTTAACAGAGGAAGAACAATGATTTCAAGCACCACCATCCTTTTAAAGTGTCCAGTCTGTTATTCGAACTCAATCAGCATGACAGAGTGATCTCCAGCCTTGTCCTCATCAACACTCTCACCTGTGTTAACGAGAGAATCACTGACATGATGTCAGCTATTCCTTTTGTGGCAGGGCTGAAGTGCAGTGTAAATGTTTTTTGGGGGATTAAGTTCATTTTCATGGCAAAGGGGGACTTTGCAATTAATTGCAATTCATCTGATCACTCTTCATAACATTCTGGAGTATATGCAAATTGCCATCATAAAAACTGAGGCAGCAGACTTTGTGAAAATTAATATTTGTGTCATTCTCAAAACTTTTGGCCATGGGTGTACTATACGGCCTCTGTGTGGGTGTCTTGGTCTTCTCTGCTGCCCCCCTCAGTCCCTCAGGGGAAATGCGCGGATCAGCACCACCTCCAGTCTGCCTCCGCCCAGCTGACACACCTCCAGCACACACACCAGCCTTTGACTGGTCAGCTGCATCGCCATGGCAATCAGGTCAGCTTAAAAAGAATGTTGGAGGTGGGGGGGGACAGAGTCGTAGTCAGAGTTGATCATCTTATACGTCAAGCCATTAGCCCAAAACTAGTAGGATTAGTTTTTCCCCAACAGAATTATTGGTGAACATTTGGCATTCCTTACAGAATGAGACAAGCCAGGGCACATTGAAACAATGTCTTATACTGCTCAGGGGGAAGGCACTGAACTCTCTTTTTTTTTTTTTTTTTTAAGTATTGGGGTCAGCTAAGACAGCTAATTGCTACCCCCGGACTCCTGGCCAGAGCCGGGCTGGCGCAGCCAGGCATCGAACCCAGGCTGCGGTGGGCAACCTTGAGGAAGAGGATCTCGAATGTTTCCCCACCCTTCTTCCATAAAGGGTGTGGACTACAGTACCAGATACCCAGAATGCACTTGCTACAGAACTATGGGAGCATACACACCCTAATCATCCTAAACAGTATTTCTTATAGTACAGACATTTCTCTGATAGTATAGTGCAAGTTCCTGTCCCACAGAACCAGTTAGTTTATTCATACTTATACAGTCCTCTCACTGGATACAACACATTAAGCCACAACACTGAGGTTACTCACAGGGTGCAGGAGGGGGTGAGGAGGGGGAGAAGCTCCCATGGGACAGGATGGCCTCCCAGCTGTTGTTGTGTGGGTGGGGGTAGGGGCACCAGTGCAGGTTCCCAGGGGAGCCAGGGAGGAAGAGGGCATCTATCATGACACTGTCAGTCAGAGCTAGAGAGAGAGAGAGAGAGAGAGATAGTAGAGAGGAGTTGTAAAAGAAATGGTAGACTTGGAGGAAAGAAAGATGTATGTATTAAGGAAAGTGAAGCTACAAATGTGCCCCAACAATTCCCCTCTTTCAAAGTCACTGAGACCTCTTCTAGCCACCTTCTAGACCACCAGAATAATTGCCAACTGGGCTTGCATGGCATTTTTAATAATCCGTTCATTTGCTGCTCTGTCATCCACTTAATTTCATGGAGAAGGCCCAGGATGCATGCAACCATTTTGGAAATAGTTTGGACACTAGTTTGGAAATGGACATTACACCTCTAAGGATGAGGGTGTAGTGCCCATCATAGCAGTCTGCGGTCACGAAGGTGTCCAGTTTCCCTCTGGGCAGGGTTTCCTGGAGACAGCCCGGCTGGAGACCCACGGCTGCGGTCTGCACCGCCCGGCGCTGAGCACAGAACCGTCGCGGGAAGGTTTCTCTGGCCGCCCGGGCCAGGCCCAGCTGAGACCCATGGGGGGAGACGGGGCTGGTGGGGACAGTGGCGAAGGACACGGATGAGCCGCTGTCCTCTTCGTCGCTCTCGTCCTCCTCTTCGTTCTTATCCAGGAATTCCATGGAGGCATCCCACAGGCTGAAATCTTCCTCGGATAAAAAGTGTGCCACATGTTAAAGATATCTTTGTATTTGCACGTCGGCTGTCTTCAAGAAAAGCCACATCCATATTATTTGACAAAATTCAAAGTAAGTAAAAACATTACGGACCGTATGCTTTTACTGAATGAAAAACAAAACTCTTTATTCAAGTATTCAAGCAATCAATTACTAACCTTTTCCTTCCCAGTGTTACAGGTATGGTATGCAGCTGCCTGCAACGATGTCTATCGCTGTCTATTACTGCACTGATCTCGTGTGCAAACTATGATTGTGCCTACCATGTATTAATGCACATCTTGTAAGTAGCTCTGGGTAAGAGCGTCTGCTAAATGCCTAAAATGTAAATGTATTTTTATGAGAGCATCGGAGCTGTAATCTTAATGCTAATGGTGATAATGGATGGGACAAGACTCGCCCCTGGGTCCATGCAGTCTGGGTCTCACCTCTCTCTGAATCCCCCTCTGCATCAGTCTGCTGGGTGGAGTGAAGAGGTAGGGCAGGTCTAGATAGGCATGGAGAAATAGACTGAGCAATGAGAGCAAGAGACCACAAGATCATACACCATGCTTTGAAACCCTCTTTATTGAACATTGATAATGTGGCTTTAAAATGACCCTATTCAAATTGGAAAATGTGGGAAAAGTGGTATTATACTGTATTTTCCATAAACATAGATATATGACACACACAAACAGGCAGACACACACCTTTTCCTGGGGGTCTCGGCACTGCAAAAGAGTCTTCTCTTTGGAGACCTGCCACAGCCTAATTGCCCTTGCCTGCAACATCAATCAGAGCAGTAATCAGTCCGCCATGCCAATCCATTTCCATTTCCAAGCTTCACACGCTGCTTTCCTATCGCAAACACAAACACAGCCACAATGCTACATTGGTTTGCCTCACCGTACTCTGAGCCGGGGAGACCTGGGACTGAGAGTGATGGAGATGGGTGGAGACGGGCGGGCGGCAGGCGCACCGGAGGTGGGAGTCGACTGGGTCGTCCAATCCGTGAGAGCGGAGCCTTCCTCCTGACGGTGAGGAGACAGGAGTAAGGATGAGGCTCCCAGTACATACACAATTTGGTTCGATGGACACATTTAATCTGCGTACCGTATTTTTCTGAAGTGCTACTCAAATGTTGTCTTTTAGAGAGGCGGACACGGAGAGCAACAGTCATGCGAGTGCAGCTGTGAGCATATGCTACTGAATGCATGCGTTTCTGAACGGCTGTAGATTGCAGGCAAAGCTGTGTGTGCCACGATACAAATGTGTGCCAAGCAACGAGCCTCTGCATTTCTGTTTAAATGGAGACCCACGCATAAAACAATGTTGGCGTTTGTGTACACATACTGTATGTGTGAGATAATATGGGCATGCGAGCATGTGTGACGTGTTGTCTGGAGCACACATATCGAGGCACATGTGTATGGATGGACAGGTGCGTGTCTGCCTAGTCGGGTGCATACGCGTGCATTGGTGCCGAGTCCACGTGTGTGTGAGCTGGAAGCATGTCCACACCTCTCCCGCCCTGACGTGTGACACAGCGGTGACGGTGGCCTGGATGGCGAATGTGCGTCTCTCCCGGTACTGCAGCTTCTCGGCCTCTCTCCTCAGCTGGCCCCCACTCACCAGGCCCGGCTCCCTGGGGGGCACACAACACTTTCACATCAACCGCGCTGTGTGAGGCCACATTCCCACGCGCAACCTGCAGGACACAAGTCGGGGGAAACAGCAAGGCCTTGGCTTGCATTCGGTGTTTACGATTCGACGCACGTGGAACGGCGGGCAGCTCCGGGCGATCGGAAAATCGGCCGGGGTGCCAGGGGAGTTTCTGTGCCGCTGCTGTGGAGCAGCTGGCGAGATTGACAGCCCTGGCGCAACTGGGAGGATTCAATAAAGTGAGCTGCGGCGAAAAGACCCAACCTGGAGTCCTCCGTGACCAGGTGGTGGATGTCAATCAGACACTACCTCAAGCAAAGGAGATCAACTGTGGTGTTCCCCAATTGCATGGTTCCCCCAAGCATCATTGAACCACTACTCGTCCTTTTGTACGTCAGCGATATGAAGTCTACTTCCTCATACCAACTTTTTCTATATACAGATGATTCTGCGCTACTGGTATCTCGCATGAGTAAGGACAAAATTGGGAAAACTCTTGAGCCCAGAGCTTAGACACTTTAGGACATGGCTTTCAGATAACAAAGTATCACTCCATTTAGGAAAGAGAGATGCCATTGTATTTGGGTCTAGAATAAAACTGAACAAATCCTCTACTGTCAGAGTTCAGCTTAACAGGACCGTCTTGGCTACCAAAACTACAGTCAATTACCGAAGCGGCGAAGTGGATAGGCAACTCACAGGAGAGAATGTGGCCTTAAAGGTTAAAGGTATTATTTTGTTGATTTTTTATTCATTTGTTCATGATTTTTCCCCGTTTTTCTCCTAATTTGATTCGCCCTCCCCCACAAACCCGCCGCCCGTCACTATGGGGCAAGCCAATTCCCCAAGGCCGGCGATGATCCACCTCCTCCGAGACGGGACTTGCCCACCTACTTTCTAGAGACACCCTTCGCGCTTCTCAGCAAGCTTGTGCCGGCTCACCCTCCCCCCCCTCCCCTGGGGCAGACAGCCAATCGCAGCCAGGGCCAATCTGGCGCAGGTACCCCATTTCTAATTCAACTACCCCTTCCCTTGTACTATGATCTCGCCACTGCAACCCTGGGACCGACAGTGACAAAGGTGCCGAACCGCCTCCACCGAGACGGAACTCGCCAAGCTGTCAACTGTAACTCCACTTACAGTTGCATGTGGTGAGCTGCTGCAGGCTTCTCTCCTCCCTCTGGGGCAAACGGATAATTGCCACCTCCGAACAGGGCTCCCAGTCCAGAGCCGGACTGGCACAGCCGGAGATTGAACCCCAGCCACGGTGGGCAACCTCCACTCCGGGCGAGTGCTTTCGCTGTTACACCACCCAGGGACAGGTTTTATTGATTGTTGTTCTGTTGTCTGTTTTGATATACTAGACTTGCCATGCTGCCATATTGTACACAGAGGACTACAATGTAAATAAGTGACTTTTTTGTGTAAATCCTTGATGTTTTTATTTTTTTTAATGCCTGTACAGGCAACAGGGAGGCCATTCCCAGGGTTCATCATTTCAGGCGTGAAGCTGCCTGATGGAGCCCCTGAACTGGACACCAGCCAGCTGCATCTCAATGGGGTGTGGACAGTGTAGTCTTTCAAGCTGCATCTCAATGGGGTGTGGACAATGTAGTCTTTCAAGCTACATCTAAATGGGGTGTGGACAGTGTAGTCTTTCAAGCTGCACCTAATCTGTGCTGGATAAACATCTGTGAGACAGGGAGCGGTCGGCAGGTAAGTTACCGTTTCTGTTTCTCATGTACTTCTCCAGGGAGACAGGGAGAGGTGGATAGGTGAAGAATCCGCCAATCACAGCCCTGCCAAGCGCCCGGCTCTCGTCCACCGTCTGCAGCCATTGGATGAAGCGCCTTACTGGGTGGAGCCGTCTGTAGGGCATAGCTGAGTGATGGCCCGAACCTGGGGACGGAACAGCAGAATCGGTGGTCAGCGTCAGCCCGCGTGAGGTTTCAAGCTTGGGCAGCAGCCCGGATGCAAACGCCTTTCCCTGGTCAAACTGACTCACAGCTTGGCCTGGAACTTTTCCAACAGCTTCGGCTTCGAGATCAAAACTTCAATTGACGTTGGCAGCAAGATTCACGACTGCAATCCCCAATTACGATTGGCTTCGTTAACATTAGAAGTGTCAAACCCTGCAATTCATACTGCGATCCCTGTAATCCAGTGCTGGCATATATTTCAGAGGCTACAGCCTGCTGGCAACAAACACCATCCATTGCTGGGCGGTAATTTGTGTCAACAAAGCATTTATTTGATCTTGGCTTCATCTTTGGAGGTCCAGGCAAACCCTTTTCCCTAAAAAACACCTACTGTGCAATAACTCAGATATCTGAGTTATAAAGGTCTGTCAAAAGTTAGAAACCAAACCTCCACAAATGACAGTGAACTTAATTCCTAGCCAGGCAATGCATTTCAAACATCATTTAGCCCACATACATATATATATATATATATATAATATACCAAGCATGTGCTCTAAAACACTAAATCACAAAAATCTATTTGAATGGATTTCCCATTTATACAGTTTATAAGTATTGCCCAATTCTATAGGAAATACAATTACTTGCATGGTGTTGTGCAAAATAAAGACTGCTAACTATGTAGATAATGCCCTGCTGCTAAGAAAATGCTGTTTCCCAGTTAAGTTAAATAAATGTAACATTAGCCCAATTACAATAAAACAAATTGCAATGTAATACTCATTTTGAAATACAATACACATTTCAAAAGTATGACATATCATATTCCAGATTTTGACAGGAGCACCGTGGGTTTCACCTGTACAGTACACCTGTGTGAGGCTGGTGTTGGTCAGGTACTGGAAGGAGGTGGCCCTGTCGGGAGTGACCCCCAACAGCTGGACATCTGTGCATACCAGTACCGACACTGCGAGGAAACATATAAGAGAAGGGGTGAGACTAGATCACATGCAAATAACAAAATCACAGAAAACCAAATTATTACGGCTTCATATTTAACCTACTCTCTAAGCAATGTAAAAAAAGGTTTTATCAATGCCCGGGTGGAGAAAAAAAAAGAAGCTATTAATGCATTGAATGAATGGCTTACATGGGTGTATGTTAGAGTGTACTTCTGGCTGAGAGGTGGAGAAAAGTTTGACCATGATTGGCTGATCTGTGGTCCCATCATCCAATCGCAGCCACCGGTATTCACATAACTCTGCCCCTTGGCTGTCTGTGCAAAGACAACATAATTAGGTTGTTATTTTCTCTATGTATTATTTTTTGGGGGAAATTTTGTTTCAGATTATTTCTCCCATTTTTCTCCCATTTTGGTAGCCAATTACCCCGCTATTTTCATGTCAATCCCCCCCACATGCTATGAGTTCACTGCCGTAGCCCTGTGACCGACGGTGTCGAAGGCAAAGCATCGTCTCTTCCGAGACGGAACTCGCCAAGCCGTCGACCGTAACTCCGTCACCCCAGAGCCACTCCCGTGTGCAGCGAACATCCTGTCTGCTTTCCCTCCCCCCTCCCTGGGGCGGACAGCCAATCGCCACCCCTGGTGGCACTCCCGGCCAGAGCCGACTCTGGCACGGACCGGGGAATCAAACCCCGGTCGCTGTGGCCAGCCTCAAACGTTGTAACCACTGGACCACGCGGGAGGCCCTTTCTCTATGTATTTTAATTCCCTTTTGACTTTTGAACTTGGCTGAATGCATTCATTTTCTCCCCTTGCTCGATCCCTCTCTCTCCATATCTCACCCTTGTTCCTGGTGCGTTCTGCTCGCCCAACGAACACCACCACACCAATGATATCAAAGGTGCTCCCCAGGAGGCAGCTCAAAATCTCCTTCCTATTCAGACAAACCAGAGTTAATTTAGTCGTCTGTGCTATAACACAGTGTATGGCCCCAGCCAAAACACGTTCTCTCATTGGAAATAAAGCAAGAAGCAGAAATAACTTATTTGATTATACAGGAGATCAAAAGAATCAACGAAGCCACCTTCCTTCACAGAAAAGGAAGAGATCACTATTTTCTTAAAAAAGGTCAGTTCTACTTACCCACAGCAGAAGGTGTAAGTAATAGAGATTTATGTACCCGCAGTGGAAGGTGTAAGGGGTGTGAGGCAGATGCCACTGCGGGAGGACATCCATCTTTGGGATAATGGAGATGTCAGCTGAGGGATTTCTGGAGTTCAGGCTGATCTCTGTGGCCCAGGGAGTGGAGGAGAGAGCTCAGGTTTCTGACGACAAAGAACTAACAGCACCGTTACATCATATTTACACTCATTATTATCAACAACAGTTAATTTGTATGTTTTTGTGGTAAATCCTGCGGGAAGATGAACTTCCTAGGCCCAGCTGATATGAACGTTTGCCACATTAAGTATAACCTCGCATGATTTAATGAATCTTGAAAACGGCCTTAACTGAAGATCATTGTGAGCAATAAGATTGAATAAAAGTTGTGACAAATCAAGCACTTTAGTTTGATATGCATCAATTCAGCTACAGCATTGTTCTAAATAAGGGTGATATTGTTTTTATTGTCAAAATGATAACTTTTTGTAGCAATTACTGTACAGTATCATCTTCTGATGCTATAATATTTGCATAATAGTAGGAAGATTTCTAGTCTTTGGAAAAATAGTCAGTCTAAGAGTGAACACACACGTCTGTTGGGTGTCAATGCACTGCAGAAGTGCTGGGCCACTGAAACAGTAACCAGAAAAATACCCTTTTTACTATGTTGTCACCTTCAAAATGTGAAAACTGTTGGCTATTGTACAACCCGCTGTGCAACCGAAACCTGGAATTGTATTTCTCCTATGCTAAACCTTTGCATTGCAGTGAGAGGCAGGTGAAAGAGGATGTCGTACCAATGTTGTCCTCCTCCTTCTCTCCCATCCTGCTGTTGTAGCTCTCCTTCACTCTGTACCGGGCCAGCCTCAGAGTGGACCCTGGGTGGACTGAGCGGTACCAGTCCATACAGAGGGTGTTCCACAGAACCACAGTGACTTGACCCGATCTGTCTGCGACCTCTAATATTGCCTAAGGGGAATGGGTGAGAGCCAGAGTTTTACGAGGTGTGGACAGCAATGAAGGCAGAGTGGCACACACAAATGAGAGGAAGAACATTTTTATCTAAAACTGAATGCAATGCAAATATTCAGACAATGAAACCGAACACATCAATTCAGACACTCTCGAAACATAGAAGGGCATTTGGGACCTTGTAGGGACACTCGCAGTTACGTTCAGCCTTTCCGTAATAGAACAGCCGGGACTTGTGAAGAACCCGCACGATGAGAATCCCCCTTATGGCCCGAGACCGACAGAGGAACGCCCGCCTGACATCCTCTAGGGTGACCGTAGGCTGCACGTCTGTATCATAAGAGGGAGAAACGACAGCTTAGATCACTTTTAGCAGGGCGTGGCCACTTTTTGTGTCGGTTGGCAATGGTTGTCAGCTCCGATGGTGAGACATTAAAGTACAGCGATGATGGTATGACAGATGTGGATGATCGGATGGGACTTTACATGACTGAAGAGTAATGGAAGGTGGCACGTACTACCGGCGAGGTAAGCATGATGTTACAGCTACATGTACGCACAATTCACAAACGTCTAACGTAAGACACGACGTGCCAATAGCTTGGCATTTCATGTTCACAACAATGCAATTTCAGTTGATGGTGTAGCCTACAGAAGGAACCGGCTGTTTTATTACTATAACTATTATTTTTCACTTTAGTCAGATCAGCCTCCTTAAAATACGAAACACTTCTGCTGCAACAACCACAACCGAACAGTTATACCCTGCTGTATGTAGCACTAGCTAACCTGGCTAACATTAAGTGGCTAGCCATGTCACATCTAGCTATATCAGGGGTGTCAAACTCATTCCATCGAGGGCCGAGTGTATGCAGGTTTTTGTTGCAACCAGTGCACTACACCAGGTGATTTTACTAATTAGCTCACTTCTTCAACCAAGGAGGGGAACTAATTGAAATCACCTGGTGTTGTGCACTGGTTGCAACAAAAACCTGCACACACTCGGCCCTCGATGGAATGAGTTTGACACCCCTGAGCTATATCAACAAACCTTCAGGGACGGCGCCAGAGTCCGATTCTGAATTGGCTCTCGGGTGTACTGGGGCAGTGTCTCTCCACATGTCGCCATAATAATCCTGGTTATTCCACATAGGTAAGTATGAGCTTCTCCTGGCCCGCAACGGGAGGAGACTGGGTCGGTTGGCTTCCTCCAGCCCAAACCATGGCATGGTATCCAAGTCAATTCCACAGAATTTGTCGAGACCAGCATCACACCCGGCCTCCACATCCACCTCCAAGTTCACCAACCTATAAGTAGGACAGCCGTCTCCCTCATTCCTGTCCTCCAGCTCAGAGATGTGAGAGAATGTGACATTTTTGAGCTGGCAACCGCACCGCAGTTCGTTCCTCTCGACTAACGGATTCAGGCTCGGATGAATGGTTACTCGCAGTTTGCAGTCGCCGTCACTCACAGTGGCATCGTACAGGTTGTCGGAAGCGTGAATAGCTTCCGGGAAATATATTCCAAACCCCAAATCTTTGGCGTAGCGCTCAATAGATATTAGGAAAAGCGGCCCCCTACACGTTCTGGAACTGGTAGGACGAGGAAAGCCGGCGTTTGGCCAGGAGAAAGTGCGTTGCAAGACACAACCGGGACGACATGCGACTGTGACGGCCATCTTGGCCCCAAAAAAAAAACATCGTGAGGCACTGTGGGAGTTTCCCTCGGTCATGATCTATTCTGCGCAGGACAAAGTGCTCGTTCAAAGTGCGTTTGTTCCGCTGTCCAAATTACAGTAAATAAAAAACCCTACTGGCTGGTGGTAGTAAGGTTTTCTCTCTATAGTGATTCATTATAATTTAGCGAATTTCGAATTAAGGTCGCGTTTTGACTAACAACAGCGAATTTTGAAGGAAAAAAACATATTTAAGGTCACGTCTTGCCTAACAACACCTAGTCGTGCCGATATTCATGATATAACACGGAGTCTCGTTCCATATCGCTTTCTTGTAGCACGACTGCAACGCTGAACCAAATTGCACGCATTTTGTATTTCAAACAAGTTACAGTACATGTGTTCATATTCATTCATATACAGACACAAGTCATTTTATTACAGCCATTTCAACATATTACATATTAACCATTGTTAATTTATTTGGCAGAGACTCTTATCTAAAGAGATTTGTAAATGACAAACATAGAATTCAAAAAGAAAATCGGCTAGTATAATGTACAATGTGACCAGTAACATATTCCAAAACTACTAGCCAACAAAATAGCTGTGTGTGTATACAGTGTGTGCGCAGTGTATACAGTATACAGTTAACTCCACAATTATTGAGAGCCTTGATAAGGATGTGCAAAAAAGGCCATATAAAACAATCAATACAGGTTTACGAGCTATATTGCATTGTCAATCATTTTATTTTAATTATTTAAAATAAAATCCAACAAAAATAAATTTGCATTAACATGTAGTTTTCTATAGTGTTTTGTATGATTGGTGAACTTATTGGGGGATTTTACAACATTTTGGGGGGTAAAATATAGCTCATAATATGTATTGTTTATTTTGTCCAGCCTTTTATTACTCATCTTTATCAAGGGTCTCAATAATTGTGGAGATGACTGTATATTTCTCAACAAAAACTAAAAAAGCCAAGCTACTCACATAGTTTACAAAGCATATACAGGTAATTGACAAAATAAAGGAAACACTTGAGTTCAAGAAATGTAAGAAAATATAGGAAGCATGGGAAGCTTAAATTGATTCCATGTGGTTATTTAATAGCAGTCCGTCAGCAACAAAAGTTGTATTAATAGTGTATTTGATGCAATTCACAAATTAAATGGTGAGCAGTAGAAAAAATCCTAAAGGTCATCACAATGTAGGAATGTTAAATACCCGTTTGTTTCTATACATTTATTTCTTATCCAGTCTAATCATTCATCACAAACCCAACCCTACAACCATCTGGTTTCAACCTCCCAAGAAAAGAGTGGTCCACTCTCACCCAATTCAGGACCAGTCATGACCCCTGTCTGGCTAACCTCCACAGATGGACCATCAATGCCAGCTCCCTATGCCCATGTGGGATGGACAAAGCCATGCACAACATCATAGAGGAGTGCCCAATTTACAGATTCAGTGTAGGCCTGGCCACACTCCACACAGCAAGACCAGAAGCAACTGCTTGGCTTAAGGACTTTGCATGAGCTAAATAAATAAATAAATCCAGTCTAATTGGATGCAATTTAAATGAGTTGTTGTAGAACTTAGACCAGAAAACAACCAATCAACATATGTAAGGAAATCAATATAAAATGCTTATTATTGTTATATAAGCTGTATTTTATTTGTAGTGAGTGTTTACCAAACAGTACGTGTCAGCTAACAAATTCAGGGACAAAATACTGACCTCCCCTCTAAGTTGTAAAATTAGTTCTTTGGTTCTCATGGGAACTGTATTCATCTTATTATGCATTTCAGTGTTATTCATAGAACACTTGAGTTTCGTTGACCCGCAGTTCTAATAATACTCCGCTGCTTTATGAACTTTGCTCTTCATGTATCTACAAATGTCACCACAAGAGGACGCTGTGACGACACTTCAGCGCACATCACAACCGCATTATGCACTAGATGGGAGGCGTCGATTTTGGTGGACCCATAATGAACTGTGTGGTGCATTATGTTTAGCTTTTTCATCGAAACAATATATCCACGCATCCAATTTTCAAAACAGTTCTGTAATATGCATTAACTTGGACAAAAATGCCTCCCCCCACAGGCACCACAAATATAATAAAATATTTGTATGATAATGGAGTGTTCTCCCACCTCATAAAGTATTATAGGAGAAGTGCTGTTATCTTGGTAAGGGGAGGGTGCACAAAGTGCTAAATGCAGGGGTGCCAATAATTGTGACCCACGTTTTTGAGAAAAATAATAATAATTTTGATAAGGATTTTTTTTTCTTTTAATCATTTTACTTCAATTAAAGGTTAGACTTCTCTCATATTTTGAGTGTAAATCAAGCTGATGAACAAAGACATTTTTTCATAGCCTTTTTTGCTCATCTTCACCAAGGGTGCCAATAGTTCTCGAGGGCACTGTACACAAAGCATATACAGGTAATTGACAAAATAAAGCAAACACTTGAGTAAATGAAGCAGCTCTGCTCTGGTGTGGGGTGCATTTTCCTGGCATGGTTTAGGTCCACTCAACCCCTTAGAGGGCAAGGCAAACACTAATAAATACAAAGCCACTCTGAGTGATCGCCTCCATCGTAAGGTGAAGCATTTATATCCTGACAGGAGTAGTCTATTCCAGGATGACAATGCCCCCATCCACAGGGCACGATTGGCCACTGAATGGTTGGACGAGCATGGAAATGATGTAAACCATATTCCATAACCATCTCAGTCGCCAGACCTCAACCCAATTGAACACTTATGGGAGATTTGCCTGAAATAGCATTTTCCACCATCAACAAAAAAAACTAATTATGGAATTTCTCATGGTAGAATGGTGTTGCATCCCTCCAATATAGTTCCAGACACTTGTAAAATCTATACCAAGGCAGATTGAAGCTGTTCTGGTGGCTCGTGTTTACCCAACGCCCTATTAAGATACTAGGTTGGTGGGGGCCTCGGGTAGCATAACGGTCGGTCAAAGCATTCTCCCGGATTCCAAGTTGCCTACTGCAGCCGTCATTCAAAACCCGACTGCGCCAGTCTGGCCCCGGTCGGGAGCCCCAATCGGGGGCACTGATTGGCTGTCCACCCCAGGGGGAGGAGGGAGGGTGAGCCAGCACAAGCTCGCCGAGAAGTGCGAAGGGTGTCTCTAGAAAGTAGGTGCGCGAGTTCCATCTCAGAGAAGGCAGATCATTGCTGGCCTCAGTGAATTAGTTTGACCTGTGGTGACGGGCGACAAGTTATGTTTGTGTTTCCTTTACCTCATTTTCTTTATGGCAATGACCTGTATTCTCTGTATATTTACTGTATATTTATTTAAAATATAATTCTTAAATTCATTCTTTGTACCAAATTATTGATATCATATATTATTAATAGTGTATTTGATGCAATTAGCAAATTAAATGGTGAGCAGAAGAAAAATCATAATGGTCATCACAATGGAGAACTGTTTCTTTCTGTACATTTATTTTTTTTCCAGTCTAATTGGGTGCACTTTAAATGAGTTGTTGTAGAACCAGAAAACAATCAATCAAAATATGTAAGGAAATCAATATCAAACAAAATGCATATCATTGTTATATCAGCTGTACTTTATTTGTAGTGAGTGTTTACCAAACAGTATGTGTCAGCTAACAAATTCAGGGAATAAATACCTGACCAATAAATACTGACCAAGTTGACAAATGTGTTCTTTAGTTCTCATGGGAACTGTATACATCTTATGCATTTATGTGTTCTTCATAGAGCACTTGAGTTTCGTTGACCCGCAGTTCTTTGACCCCATTGCTTTATGAACTTTGCTCTTCATGCATCTACAAATATCACCACAAGAGGGCGCTGTGACGCCACTTCAGCGCACATCGCAACCGCATAATGCACTAGATGGGAGGCGTCGATTTTGCTGAAACCATAATAAATTGGGTGGTGCATTGTTTAGCTTTTTCATCCAAACAATATATCCACGCATCCTTTTCGCTTTTTGTAGATAATTGATGTGCTGTCATCCAATTTTCAAAACATTTCTATAATATGCATTAACTTGGACAAAAACGCATCCCTCCACAGGCACCACAGTGTGCTTAAAACCATTTATTTGGATAAATACTAGTTTTTCCAGAGGATGAATTCAATGTAAAAAATATAAACATGATAAGAAAATAATAAACCATAGGGGTGGGTCTTCAACCTAACAGTTTCTGTCTGTCTTGCCTGTATATAATAGGGTGGCAGTGTAGTATAATGGTAAGGGAAAGGTTAGGGAATTAGGTCTCTAATTTGGAGGTTGCAGGTTCAAATCTCAGATAGTAGACTAACACAGCAGTGCCCTAAGCAAATAATGTAAGTACCGTAGTGCTGCCACCACCATTTGTGTCTGTCTCCAATTGCTTAACATTGAAGTGGGTAATGTAATATTTCCCAGCTTCCGGTCTGTATTGTGGGATATTGGGTTTTTGGACAGAAGGGGGGTTGGGGGAGGACCTAATGTCACATATAAATGTTTCAGAATTTTGTTGTAGGGGGCTTTTTCTTTCAGATGATAGCTTACACTAAGGTGGTGTACATTGAAGATGATGTAACTCTTTGCAAAGAGTATTCATTGTAACTCATGTGTCCTGTCTCCGCTAGCTATCTCAACCTAGCTACCACAGCATCACCATCAGGTTGATCGGATCTCCAGTCTCTTGCTTCCTACCCCAATCCTATGTGATCGTCCTGTTCGCAAAAGATCAAATTTGCCCTTTAAGATGATCTACCCATTTATTTGCACTTATTTTTCGGTTTCTCCAAGTGTCAAAATGTGTCCCATCACAGCTGCTCCGCCATGTTCAGAATAGCATTGTTGTCCCGGCTCAGGAGGCAAGGTGGCCCTTCATCCATGACAGGGGAAGACAGGGGATTGGGGTCGGCCTTGCCCCTCCAATTGAGCATGTTGCCCTTGAAGGAGCTGAATGAGCCGAGGGAGCGCACAGAGGCGGCACGGACGGCCTTGCGGAAGGTCTCTCCGGCAAAATAGTACAGCAGAGGGTTGAGGCAGCTGTTTAAGCTGGCCAGGCAAAGTGTCACAACCAGAATCTTCTGCAGGACCTCTGTGAGCCAGCACTCCTGGGGCCGGTCATTGTTCTGGAACACCACTGCCTGGAGATGGGCCGTGCGAGCCACATGGTAGGGCAAGAAACAGAGGAGGAATGTGGTCAGGACCACAGCAACCAGCTGCACTGACCTCTGCCGTCTCCCACGCGTCTGCCTCAGCTTCTTCCCCCGGACGGTCAGCTTGTGGATGATGCGGCCGTAGCAGCCCAGGATGGTCAGGAAGGGGAGGAGAAAGCCGAAGACCAGTGCCACATAGTTCATGACCAGGATCATCTTCCAGGACTGCTTCCCTTTGGGCTCGAAGCAGCGGGTCTTGCCCAGGCGCTGGCGAGTCCCAGACAAGAGAAACGTGGAGGAGGACGCGGCCACGAACACCCAGATCCCCACGCAAACCCAGCAGGCCCGCCGGACGGTGATGAGGGTCTTGTTTCGCATGGGACACACCACAGCCAGATACCGGAGCACGCTGAACCCGGTGAGGAAGAGCACACTGGTATAGAGGTTGACGTAGAAGGAGAAGACACACCAGCGGCACAACCAGTCCGGGAAGTCCCACTGGCCATCCTGGAGGTAGTACACCAGGCGGAACGGGAGGGTCAGGGAGAAACCGACGTCCGACAACGCCAGGTTAATCGCGAAGACAGTGTTGGCCGACTTCTTGGGCGTGAAACAGAAGAATATTAACAGGGCCAATAGGTTGCAGAAGAGACCGACAGGGAGGATGAAGCAGTAGGTGATGATGTAGGCCAGGTACTTGAAGTTGTCATTGTTTCCACATGTTTGATTAATGAGGGAGGAGGTTGTCATCCCAGGTGGGTAGGAGGTATTGGGAAGGTGGGAGTGGTTCGAGGTGGGCCATAGAGCTGGAGAGATTGAGAATTGCAAGAGCACACACATTGTGAGCGTACATACAGTGTGGGAAAGTGAGACTGTCTAACAAACCAGCTGTGTATACAATGAGTGGTGGAGAGGGTGGCTGGCTGTTGTCTCATCATGTTACATTTATCACATTATGTCACTGAAGGCTGAAATTACTTTTAAAATATAAATGTCAAATGATCAATAATTGTTTGCTCTAAAAGCAACAAAATGATGCGACAATCAAACCCCTGTACAATGTAGCATTAAACTCCTGCATGGCCACTGTGATCACATAAAATCAAAGCATCCATTTTCACATTACACACCTGTCCAGTTTTAATGAGAAAAATAACGCTGTGAGTATCACTACACTGTGCAGACTTAATATATAATAATACATGGATAAATATTTCAATATTTATCCATGATCATAATATATCTTTTAATAGAACTATTTTATAATATATGGCCACATAATTACAACATAATGATGTCAAGATTGTGAGAGACATTATAAATCACATTGCTACAAAACAGGCTCCATGGCCTCAAGCTAAGAAGCTGTCTATCAAGAAACGTTGGAACGAGGAAGTGACAGGACATTGACAAAGAACGTCGTTACAATGAAGTCTGTGTGTTCAGCTTCAGGCTCAGCTCGTGGATGCAAATCGGAGAGATAAAAAAAGAAATGAAAAACCGCCATAAAAGACGAACTGTCACTGGGCGGAATGGAGGAGGGATAAACAATTCGATTTTATTTTAAGGGGACACAAATTAGAACATTTCAGAGAGTGAATTTCAAATATGCCTTAAGAGTTATGACTACAGTGTTTGTTTTGGAAAACAGCTTGAGGGCGATTTTTTCAAATTGACTTTTGTCAAATATGTTGTTGCACAGCTAATTAAGAAACAATTGAAGGAAAACAGGTTCTTCGCGATAAAGTGCTCGGATTGCACTCGGATGCACTCTTTCACATGCAAGCACAACATGAATTAGCTAGCCTACATTACTTTCAGTTCAGACCAAATATACATGTATCACTGTAAAGACATCACAAAAAAGGTTTTGTAAATAGCAAAGTTTAAATTAATTAATTGAAACTCACCTGTCATGCCCTTCATGTATATAGCTCCATGCTGGTGGTCACAGACAGCGCGGACATAGCTTTAATGGGAGAAGGGTGATCGACTCTGTACAACCAGGCTTCTGAAATATAAACATAAACTTATATAACTGTATAACAAAAACAAAAAACGATGACACATTGTTCCCCAGAAACCCTACCTAATTTTCTCTGACACACGCGTTGATTCAACTCATCCCGAGGAAACCGAACACTAACCTTCTCAAGTTCTCCGAAACTTTGAACTCCGAAATTCCGAAGCTATTGCAGTAATGCCGTTGTTGATCTTTCCGACTGATAGCTGCACAAAACAGCTTCCTTCGAGGTATTCATTGTCCACTCGAATACTCCGTGTCAGCGAAAGAGAAACTCGACCGTAGTGGTGATAATGATATGCAAATATGGGATACGGAGGAGAAACTGCTATAACCATAAAATGCAAGGTAGCCTACGCCTGTCACCGCCTCTATTATTAGAATTCGAAGGAAATCAGGACGTCACTGTCGTATTCTCGGTTCGAAATTGGCACGGACCAGTTCCTCCCGCTTCCAGGTTTCCAGCTGGACATGTTTCAGACATCTACATCTGTCTCACTGACGTCTACATCTGTCTGGACGTCAGTGAAACAAGCTTGAGCTTGCTACTCCTATGATCACCTTGAAATCCTTTCCACAGACGGTTGTGGTTGTGGTTGTGGTTCTGTGTGGCTCAATAAGTAGAGCATGGCATTGGCAACGCTTAGGTTGTGGGTTCAATTCCCATTGGGACCACATATTTGGGGGACAAAAACAATGTGTGCATTCATTACTGTAAGTTGCTTTAGATAAAAGCGTCTGCTAAATGGCATATCTTATGAAGGCTTCCATGCTCCAAATGAAGGTTTGGACCATGGAAGCACTCTTCACGTTTATATTACTATACAACCAGTCTATGCATCTGGTCTGCTGCCAGACCAGATAGCAGTGTAAAACTGCAGATGATATTTTGCAAAAAGGGAAACATTGCTACTGGAGACTAGACCAAACTATTTATCTGTAAATAATAAATGGAAGTGCTGATTAGAAGTACTATACCGGGTCCTTAAATTGTAAGATCGTAGGAGCTTATCCTAATGTTCTTCCTTCTTGGAGCAAGGACAAAAAAAACAGTTGAAAAGATCACAAGGTCACGTAGAGGTTATGTAAGCCATGTGATTGAATTCCCATGTTACTCGTTTCTTCTTACAAAGAAACCGGTTTCTTTTATTTTTTACTTTACTACACAGCTAGTTTATGACCAGATGCAAATATGCTGTGTTCATGCATTTCAAGAATTAACAGGAAAGGCTCAAGGTGTAACAGCTCACAAAACAGTACTACATAGTGGCGATAAACCCTATTAGCATCACACCCTACATTCACACTGCCTTCTAATCAATCATTCATCCCTACGCTGTACTGCTTAATGAAGGAAAGGCCGGTGTTGACTGAGCTCCATTGGCAGAACTCACACAGAGGGTGGTGTTCAACAGAACATGGCGGGCACAACAGCACAAAACCTGCAGCTCAACATGGCAGCCATGGCAACAGCAATCGGATGGCTGTAGGCCAGCTGTTGCTACCCTTTGCAACTGAACTATAGCGACAAGAACCAATATGACACCCCTATGCTGATGGGTGGCTCATGTTAAGGCACTGTTCTAGTGTGTGGATGAGCCCAACGGTCTGGTATCAAACGCAGACTCTGACTGTTGCCAGGAACACTGTAGGGCGACACACAACTGGAGGTAATGTCGCTCAGGGAGGGAGGGATTCAGTCAATTCGGATAAAACCAGATCAATCAGGCGCCCACAGTCCAGGCTAAAAATGGTTGGGTTGAAGAATGAACAACTTCGAAAGGGAGAGAGAGAGAAAAAGAGGACAAACTGGTTGAATGGCACAAGGAGAAGTTGAGAAATGAAGAGAGTTTGAGGAGGAACAGTAGGGAAAAAGGGGAAAGGGTAGAGAGAGGGTAAGGAAGCCAAAATTAAAATGGGTAAAAGGGTGAGAACAGAGGGGAAAAACACAGGCTCAAATATGGAAAGAGGACTCATCAAAAAAGGTACTGAAAAGTGGATGATAAAGACCAAAGAGCTGTAGAGCGATTCATACTTTTGTAATAACTGCTACACCACAACCACGATACTGACATTTATTTTTATTGGTGGGGGGGGGGGAAATTGCAAAGTCACAGTACAAAACTGGTCAATTACACTGTGTTTCTCAAACAGGAAAACTCTAAAAGGAGGCCTTTGCCTCAAAGGTACTGATATTACGGAGTTGGAGGGTGGGAAAAAGGGGGTGTGATACAGAAATGATAATACAAAAAATGATAATAATGAAAAGTACAAAACAGGTCATTAAAAGAAGTCAACATCCTCTGGGGCATCCAGGTCACGGTACTCAATGATGTTACGAGGATCGCCTCGGAACATTCTAGAAAGAGAAGGTGGGAGACAAAGGGAAGAGATTTCTCTGATTATTTACTGCATTGATTGCTCATAACGCAACAAAGACATCAGCGTATGCAAACACGCACTCGCGTCCACAGCAGCCACATACTGGTCTGTCAGTTTGTGTTCGGTGATGGAACATTTGGAAGAAATGGGGGGGGGGGAGTGTTGTCCTTGAGATTACCTGTTTCTTGGTTTTCCAGGGTAGCCCCCATGACCACGGAAATTGTCATAGTTGCCTCTGCCGCCGCCAAACTGGTTTGGCGGGTAAGGAGGGCCCCCTGGTGGAGAGGACAGGGAAAGATTGGTAACAGAACATTGGCTCAGGGGCTCAGTTTCGGCTTTAGAAAAATTAGTTTTTCCAACATTTTTCTGGAAGTTTTGTTGCAATGTTTGAGTTTGTTTGATTAAGATATATAGACATGGGCCCCCCGCGTGGTCTAGTGGTTTCAACGTCCGACGCTGGCCGCGGCGACCAGGGTTCGATTCCCCGTCGCGCCAGAGTTGCCTCTGGCTGGGAGTGCCACCAGGGCAGCAATTGGCTGTCCGCCCCAGGGAGGGGGGAGGGAAGCCGACACAGTTGGCGTGGTTCTGCGATGCCGGAATTACAGTCGACAGCACGACGAGTGCTGTCTCGGAGGAGGCAGCGCTTCACCATTGTCACTGCCGGTCACAGGGCTACGGCAGCAAACTATGAGGGAGGGGATTGAACTAAGCACAGCGGGAGTAATTGGCTACCAAATTGGGAGAAAAAATTATAATAAGATGTATAGACATAAAATACAGTATATCAAATATGTATGCATGTTAAGACAATGTTGATATGAGACTGATGCAAGGTACTCTGCTTTGCAGCAACTATGCAACTAGACGGAATGTTGAATGATTCAGACGGATATGGAAACCTTGGCAACACACACGGACACACCCCCTTACCTCCAAAGCCCAGAACTGGGGGGCGGGGCTGTCCGAATCCCAGAAGTCCCTGTGGCGACTGATGAGGAAAGGGCAATCCTGGAGCATGGATGCCTAAAAGCAAAATGGAGGTATTAACATGCGGCGGTGTGCTTCATTTATTGTGTGGATGCTCTTTGTAGGTGAATATTTAAGGGTGTCCCGTTACGATGAATAATTGATTTATTGCAGATGTGCGATGCCGCTGAATGATGCAGCGGATATCTGGTGTGTAAACTATTGCGGAAGACAGGTGTACGCGAGCGTGCGTGGAATACCGTGCGCATGTTAACGAACACGGGACATTACTCACCCTGCCCAGGGTTGGGTGGAGGCGGGGCCTTAACTTCTGGCAGGGAGGGCCTCTTGGCATCCATGAGGAAGTTATTGAAGAAGACCACTTCCTTCTTCACCTCTTCGATCTTGTCCCCATGCTTGTTCAAGATGTGTTTGCGCACAAACTCAGGGCCCTGGAGGGAAGTGAGAAGACGTCGGGAGTTAACCTTGAAGCCCTGTGGTACATTTTGACAATATATTTGCAATATTTGGACATTACAGGCTTACACACACACAGAGACACACACCTTGAATTTCTTGCCACTGAGTGGACACAGCCACTTGTCCTTGCCCAGCTCCTGAGCGTTGGCCGAGAGGAACTTCTCCACTTCCTGGTCAGGGTTCTTCCGTCCCATCTTATTGGCCTCTTCCTCGGTCAGACTTTCCTTAACGGTAAACAGGGAACCTAGCTTCTCCTCAAACGTCTTCTGCCACTCTGCCACTGTGAATAAGCGGGTGGGGGGTGGGAGGAAGTTCCCTCTCAGTCACATGGCAAGCCAATGAGGAGCGTGTCCCTCACACGGTCCGCATGTCTGTGTGCGAGCGTGTGGGTTTGCCGTGGACGTGCAGCGATTGGTGAAAGCGATTGCAGGTTCAATCCCAGGTGGGGCACTGCCGTTGTACCCTTGAGCAAGGTACTTAACCTGGATTGTTTCAGTAAATATCCAGCTGCATACATGGATTGTATGTAAAGAAATGTGACACTGTGTAAGTCGCTCTGGATAAGAGCGTCTGCTAAATGCCTGTAATGTAATGTAATGCGCTGCGAGGAGCGCGCCGGTGCGGGCGTGGCTCTACTCACCCTCTCCGTGGGTGATGCGGTTCGGGGGGATGGGACCACGCACGTGGACGATGCCACAGCGGTTGGGCATCTCGTCCTCGTTCGGGTACTCGCAGGTGTTGTAGTAATCGATGGAATGGACCAGGCGCAAGTACAGCACCAAGCGGTCCAGAACCTGGAGGGAAGGAATGGAGACGCATTAGGAGGAAGGCAATGAGAGAAACCACTTAAAGTTGAAGTATGAAGTTTCTGGTTTGCACTACACGTGAACCCTGCTTCACAAAATTCGGATCAATGCGTTTATGTGGTAACCTGGTTAAAAAATGGCCTACTAGGCCTCCCGCGTGGTCCAGTGGTTACAACGTCCGACGCTGGCCACGGAGACCAGGGTTCAATTCCCCGTCTCGCCAGAGTCGGCTCTGGCCGGGAGTGCCACCAGGGGCGGCGTTTGGCTGATTGGCTGCCCCAGGGAGGGGGGAGGGAAGCCGACATGACGTTCGCTGCGCATAAGATGGTCGACGGCTTGGCCAGTGCCGTCTCGGAGGAGGCGTTACTGGGACGACAACAAAGCCATGACCGCAAGATTTTACCGCTGCCAACGATGAGAAATGGTGAATACTTTGTATCTGCATGCGGCAAGGGTGAAATCTGCGAACGATGGCATCGCGGCAGTGGCACACCAATGCAAAGGGAGGCAGCGATGCGGTTTTACGCTACTTAACTGCCATCTGTAAACCCTTGTAGTCAACTGCTGTTTGCAGGATACTATCCAAACAGGATAAATACATGATGGCTAGCAAGGTAGGATGGAATATGCTGAAGAAAACACTCAAGTTGCTATGAGGAGTAGGCAATGCTAGTACAGATCTACTTATTTACAGGGACATCATCCCCTGCTCAGATCCACTCATCTTTACATGGTTCAGTCGATGCAACAGTCCGGACAGAGCATCAAGCCATCCACAACACTATGCCTGCGAGCAAACAGTAGACGTATAATCTCGGAAGCTTGGAAGCGATGTAAGCTGTAGGAAAAACCTCAGTATTAAATGACCACTTTTGAAATGTGCGCGAAATTGAGGGTACCGTAAATTTCGGTACCATTTCTACAATTATGCAAGAGGTTGTGTATGATCTCAATTTAGACATCCTTTTTAACTGTAATAATGATTCGTTATGAAAAACTATAGCTAATTTCCCCCGACAAATTTAGCCATAAACACCGATGAAATGAATGAAATTAAACACGAGCCGATGTCAGCAAGGTGCGTGTGTGCGCCTCTGACATTTTTGTTAACCGCCTTATTTTTATTCAACGAATTGTTTACTTTTCCGAAATACGAATAAATCATTGGTCGTTTCTTGTAACCACATTAGATATAATTCAGCATCACGTCCCAGTGTAGTATTGCATCCTGTCTCGGAGGCATACGCACACCCATAAGATTTTGCAGGGTAACAAAAATGAATACCGAATAGGAAAAAAAGAATACGCAAACTGCTTTTTGCTCCCGATTGTGATTTCTCTTATATCTTCCCATTCTCTGCTATAAGGAGCGCACTCGGGAGCAGAACGCAGCGTGCAGGAAGGATGGTCCTGCTTTTAGCGCGGCGTCCCCACCTTGACCAGCTTGTCGTCCCGCTCCACCGTGATCTCTGTGGGGTTGCCCTCCTTGCTGCCCTCCTCCAGATCGGCTCCGCCCGCGCTGCCCAGCAGCTCCTCCTCCTCGGCGCTCACCTCCTCGATCAGGTAGTCTGTGATGTTCTTCAGGATGGGGTTCTGAGCCGGGAGCTGTGGGGGTTGTGAGATCGACGGGCGGACGAGAGGAAGTGAGGAGGACGCAAACGGGGTGATGAGGAGCGGGAGGGAGAGAGGACGAGAGAGAGAAAGAAAGGAGCTGGGTAGAGCCGACAGGAGAAACAGAGGGAGGGACATGGCCACCAGGTGCACGGGCCCTCAAATGATCAACGTCTACGATACGAGCAAACGGAGACGACGCCAAACCGGAGGAGGGAGCAGAGACGACGCCGAAGCGAAGGAGAGAACAGAGGAGTAGGTGGTGTGACGCGTGCGAACCTGCGGAGCCTGCGCCTCGCCCCTCTGGCCCCACAGCCTCTCGCGCTCGTCCAGTGCGTGGATCAGTTTGGCCGCCAGCTTGATGTCATTGCGCAGGACCTGCTTGTGCTGCGTGATCCCGTTCACGTCCCGCACCCTCCGCGCCAGGTCCCGGTTCACCCCGGGGGCCAGCTCACAGTCCCGCAGCTGCGCGGACCCAGAGAGACACGGTGAGCACAAGAGAGGGGGGGGAAAGGGGCAATGGAGGGTACGGAGAAACAGAGGGCGAACAAGAGCAGGCATAAAACGCGGGGGATTCAGAAAGAGAGTTTACGCAGAGCCAAAGACATCAATGGAGCGTTCCTACAAACGTTCAAGTGCACCAAGTATATCCACCCAGCTTTAATTTCCTCCACCTCCTTTCAATCAAAAATGGATTCATGGAGTTAGGAACCTGCTGTTGTGCAGAGCATGATGCTAGAGAGGGAGGGGGAGAAGGGCCACTTGTCAACAGCCACGGAGGACAGCTCACAGCACACAGCAACAGAACGACACACATTCTTTAAAAATAATTTGAATAATTTAGACGACTGTCCCCCTCCAGCTACTGCTATGTGCTCAGAAAACACCTGACAGGTGCAGGCTCACACAACACACACACACACACAAGACGCACAAAAGACACAAAGAAGACACACAGAAAACACTCACACATAACAAACATAAAACACTCACACGGATGTTCTGGAGATTCCAGCACGTCTCCTTGATGTTCACACTTCGATTAAATGTCACCCAACAGCGGCGGAAAAACCTGATGGACAAAGAAAATAAGAGACAGGCATCGTTACTGTTACCGATCTAACCAAGGCAGAAACATGAACATTTACATTTTACCCTCATAACAGTAGAGCAACAGAGTAACTACAGGCCAGTAAAACTACAACCAAAACATATATATATATTTTTTTTTAATCTAAGGGTCCCCTCAACCCCTTAGAGGGAAAGGTAAGCGCCGATAAATACAAAGCCGTTCCGAGTGATCACCTTCATCCTATGGTGAAGCATTTCTATCCTGATGGGAAGGGTCTCTTCCAGGATGACAATGTATCCGCAGGGCATGAGCAATCACTAAATGTTTTGATGAGCATGAAAATGTTGTGCCGTGGCCGTCTCAGATCTCAGATCTCAACCCAAATGAACAGCGCCTGAGACAGTTTTCCACCACCATACACAAAAAAAATAATCATGGAATTTCTTGTGGAAGAATAGTGTTGCATTGAAGCTGTTATGGTGACTCATGATGGCCCAACGACCTATTAAGACACTTTTGGTGTTTCCTTTATTTTGTCAAACTCCGATGACATTTACATTTACCACTCTATTACCACTTTACAAGCACTGCGATGCACCTTTCCCGGATGTAGACCTGCGTGGCCAAAGCTAGCCCGCCCACGTTGTAACCTGCCAGAGGAGTAAAGCTGAATCCAGAGTCTTACCTGCGTTCTGGCTGGGGGTCGGACAGCGCCACGCGCAGGAACCCTGGGTACCTCCGGCACAGCTGGGGAGTGAAACAGAAGCGGTGGTCAGCGCTAAATGTCTAGAAGGTTCCGTTTCTGTGGATTCTGTGTCAACTTACGTGATCTCTTCATGATCATTTCTTTTTTTTTTTTTTTTTACTGTAGAATTTGTACTCATTTTTTCCAACTTTTCGCCCAATTTGGTAGCCAATTCAACCCTATTTCAACTATCCCTTCCGTCGTACCACGAGCTCACTGCTGCAACTCTGGGACCGGCAGAAGGCACAGGCGACAAACCGCCTCCTCCGAGATGGAACTCGCCAAGCTGTCGACCATAACTCCGATACACACACAGCCACTTTTGCATGCGGCAAGCTCTTGCCAGCTTCCCTCCTCCCTCTGAGGCGGACAGCCAATCGCCGCCCCGAATGGAGCTCCCTGCATTTTAATTTGTCTAGGCAGACAAGAGTTCAGTCTTACTAGGCCAATCAGAATTGTTTAACGGTCAGCCTTTAGATGTGTCAGGGGGGGTTTATCCATCACTGGCTGTTTAGTTCTGCCTCACGCTTGCATCACTGCACAGAAGTCAATGTCTTCTGCAATGCTGGAAACCAGTCAGGCTGGAAAGCCCTGCAGGATTTAGTTCTCTTTCAATAAAGGCCCGATTCACAACAGAAATTACAGATAAGCGCCGGCTCTAGTTCTCCAGTTCTCCAATTATGAAACAAAGAACCATTGGCAAATGGCAATGCCCTGAGAGCTTAGGCAAGCAGTCTTTGGAAGAGGAGGTAAAAATATTTACATGGTTCGTCAAGTTTTGCCCAAAGTTATGGGGGGCACTGAATCTGTGCATAAGGCAGGAGGCACTCACAGCAACAATCTCGGCCTTTGAGATGGTGGGCGCGATGCTCCTCATGAACAGGGAGCAGGTTCTGTGCAGTGGGCGAGGACGAGGGGGTAGCTCCTCCTTTTTCTCCTCCCTCTGCCTCTCCTTCGCCTTCCCCTTCTCCTCCTTGTGCTCCTTGACATCCGCTGTAGTCATTACAAAAGGAAACAGTAAAGACAAACATGAGGTGGTTTTAATTCAACCGGCCAATTGAACTACTGATTTGCTGGGATGACAATTAAGTCAGTACTATCAAATAACCATCTTATTCTGCAGATAAATACCAGAAAACATAATGGTTACATATTTTATTCTACATACAAAAAATAGAGGCGAGTAATAAACCAGCAAAGGTTTGTATATAATTAAACTATATTCCCAAAGACACTGCCAAAAAGTGTTGGTGTTGCTAAACTCCCTTAGCAACACCAAATTACATTTAAGGTTGAAAAAATTATTACTACAACAAATATTTGAGTATAACAGCTATATCAGAAGCTAAATGTGGCCAACTACTGAAAATAGTCTTGAAATAGTAATTCATGTCAATACCAATTACCTATATGTTTCTGCTATAAAATATGTTTTTAGAAATGAGCACTTTAATGTTCAAGTTTATAAAGCAACATCAGAGATCCAACACATTTTTAAATAGGTTAAATAGATGGTGTGTGTCAGTAACAGGAATGGCAAATTATTATGGTGTCATGGGCAAATCGTGATGGCATACACCAAACAAGGAAAAACTGCATCAGGAAAGAGGAACAGTGGTCACAAGTAAAAGCTCACTGACAGGGATAGATGGACACTTAACAGGATAGTTGCTCAAATTCACAAAACAGCCTGAAAACGTACCACAGAACTGAATGTACACCTCAGTTACCCAGTCTCAACAAAACCTACGTCATGATCTTCACAATGTTGATATTTATGGTAGAGCTGCTATAAGGAAGCCTTCCCACCTACATCGCCTGTTCTCAGCTCTTAAACTTGATGGTGGATTTGTTCTGGTACGGGCAGCCATCTCTTGGGAATCACTGGGTCAGGTTATTACTTTGCATGGCAGAATTACGGCCAAGGAATACCAAGCCATTTTAGGCAACCAGGTGCACACTTACGCAAACATCGTTTCCTCAAAATGTTCCCATAACAATAACACCCACATACACACTGCTAAACAAATTCCAAGAGTGGTTTCATAAACACCAGGATGAATTCAAACACCTACCACGGCCTCCCCGATCACAAGATCCAAATACCACAGAACATTTATGGGACGTTCTGTAACATGGTATGTGGAGTAATTTTCACCGCCTCAATGTCTCGAAGAATTGGAGGCTTTCCTTCTTGAAGAAACGGCTAAAAATGTGTATAAGAGCATTCCAAGGATTCCAAAATCATATCAGATTCCATTTGGCTTTAAGCACAGAAAATACTTACATGCCTTGGCACGTTTGGAGTGCCTCACCTGCCTTTCTTTTTTTTGATTGAGGACACTAAAACTAAATCCTGTTTTGCTTTCTGAAATTCAGACCACGTACAGCAACATTTGCCATTTCCATGAAAATGCTCTCCCTTCTGGATGGAAATTGTGTGTGTGCGCGCACGCGCGGGCGCATGTATGAGCCTTCCTGAATTCGAGACACATGGCATGATGCACTGTCATATATTTTGAACACACTGCTGAAACACTGTTATCTTACTACCAGGGTTCGGTTAAACAAATGAGAAGCATTTTGAGTACTGTTAAATGCCGGAGGCTTACATCCAATGCTTCCTCTTCCCGAGTGATCAACTGCTAACTCATCTGCGCTCTACGCTCCACCTGCTGTGTATGCAAATATCGTTTCAGTACTGTAATCATTCTACACCATCTCTGGCACCCAAACTTTGTCCATATCATATTTTCCCCAAGCCTCTGCTTTTGTTCCATTCCAATCCATTTCTCACTCTCAAACGCCCAGAATTCCCTCGTTCGCTTTAACATTACTCGGCTTCTTACCCTCGCCTTCCTCCTCTTCCTCCCCCTCCTCCTCCTCCTCCTTGTCCTCTTCCTCCTCCTCCCTCTCGGCCGGTTTGTCAGAGGCGCGGGAGTCCGAGTCCGACTCGCTGTCGTCGGATGTGCTGCCGTCGTCCTCGCTGTCCCCGCTGTGGGTCCTCTTCCTCTTCTTGTTCAGCTGAGAGCAGGGGGACAGGGGGACAGGGGGACACGGTGAGGTGGTCATGCCCGTCGGGCAGACCCCGCGAGCAGGTCATCCCATCCTTCTAGGATGAACAAATACCCCGGGGCCTCCGAAAAAGGTGTGATGAGATAGCGGATGAGATCAAAAGGGATTGCTCTCCATTTGACGGGATGAACCCTGGACTGTGCAAGGCGGAACAGCAACACTGAAGAGTGCACACAAGAGGACAAAACACCATTGTTTCAACCTTTGAAGACACACGCAGCGGAAGGCCAGACTCGTTGAAACTTGCTGCTGCGCACTATTCGGAGTGCCAGTAGCCAAGCCGTGATAGCCCATCTGTCATTTGAGCGCTGCTTGTGCGTTTGTTGTTATGCTTTGAGCTTTAACAGACAGTGTTCTATACAGTCAGTACTTTTGGCCAGTCCCTTCTCAAATGTGCAATGTGTAATTCAAGGTGGCAGCGAACGCACTGATTCTTTTTTTATTTAACCTTTATTTAACCAGAAAAGCCACATTGAGATTAAAAATCTATTTTTCAAGTGTGTCCTGGCCAAGACAGGCAGCAAGAAAACAATTAGTTGCAGACATACAAAACATATAACATATAACAGAATCAAAGTTTAAAATAGAAAGAGAAAAAAACAATATATATTTTAAAAAATGGTTCCATTGTTTATTTGGAGCGAGGGGCTCAGTGTTCATGCATGTTGGAAGGTTTCCATTGCTCTCCAGTGTTAGAACCTCATTCCAAGATGGGTAGCAGTGGCCAGGAGGCGCCGGAGGATTGAGCCAACCGAAGACACTCACCTTCTTGGGCTCAGGCTCCTCTTTCTGAGGAGCTTTCTCCACCTCTTCCCCTCCACCTCCTCCATCTCCCGCCGTCGCTCCATTCTGCTTCTCCTCCACATTTCCTCCACAGTCCACACTCACGCCATTCTCCCCCTAGAGAGAAAACCCAAAAAGCGTGAGACTGAAGCTTTTTGGGTTGGGTTTAATAGCCATGTTTCCATTAGGCCGTTTTTATGCGAAGTCATATCGTATAAAAGAGTTTGTCGACAGTCGTGATGGAAACAACAAACGTTCGTAAATACGGACACAAAGTTTATACATTCGACATGGTGGAATAATTTTGTTGTCGATAAAATATGTTGTGCGACCAATGGTGATGGAAACGTTTTTTACTGAATAATTGTTGATGTTGCGCATAGGTTTGAAGTGGTGACAATATTTTAGTCAGTTTCCACTATCATCACGGAAGAACAGCTTTTCAAAGTTTTTTGTTCGCCAAAAGTCAGTTTAATGGAAATGCACCTTCACCGGCAAAATTCGCATACATTATTTTTCAGATCTTTAAGTTGTTCACTTGACATTCGTTCAACAAGTGAATGGAAACATAGCTAGTGTCACCAATGCCTTGTAGCACTGAATAGTGGGTTTTATATAGGAAAAGGCAATGGAATGGGAACTTCATGGTTTCCATCTGTGGGCATGTGTCAGAATGAGCTAATTTAATTATATTCAGTGCAACAGAGGATAGATCACCCAATTCAGACTTGCACGTGTGCTCATCTCAAGTCAGAATATGCACATCTCTGATGGGTACGTAAAAAGCATTTTCAGGCTCCAAAAGTCAGATTCGGGCCCCAAGTGTTTTCTTGGAGACTAAAACAATATAACTGACAGCAGACCCAAATCTGTACTGTATAGGGTTTCCGTTTAACAAACATCATTCGTCATGTACTGAATTTTGGTGGCTTAAATTCTGCTCCATTTTCAATACCCAGATATCCTCATACAAATCCCTCCTTTCGCACAGTGCATTATTGCACACATTTGGATGATCAGCAAAGCGCACAGAATACACACCTAGCATGGATACCTCATATGTGCTCCGTAATGTCAGTGCGGAGCACACTGGACGGACGGACGGACGGACGCACGGGTCACCTTTTCCTTGTCTGCTGGCGGTTTGCGGTCGCCGTCCGCGCTCCGCGGCTCGTCCTTCTTGTTGGGGTCAGGTCCTGCTCCTGCAGATGTGGCCCTCTCCTTCACCTCCTCCTCCTCGTTTGGCTGCTCCAGGATACGCAGGTCTTGGTCCGTCCCACCCTCCATCTTTATCACGGCTGCAGAAAGGGGGGGTGAATACTGGCTCATATGCAGTATAACTACAGTCTAAGAGGAGTAACAGTAACAGGAGTGGCATACATAGCAGTGAAGGTAGGGGACTGCCTGCACACTTTCCTTTTCTGCACACTGCTTTTGCAGGTGCTATCGTTAATGCAACGTCATCAAACCAAGTGTAAAACATTTGTGTATACTATTATTGTAAACATTGATTCATTGCAATTATTGATTATTCTTAATATTAATAAGGCAAGAAGTGCGAGTTCAATAATATTGCAACAGTTAACTAAACTGAACGTAATTTCTATGTGCTGGCATTACATAATGAAATGCATTTCATTAGAACACCTTTGAACTGAAGGGAGAAAGAAAACTAGGTTACAAAACTAGACACCCTTACATCACACGCTTATAGAAATTTGGACTAGAAGTTGCGGCAATGAGCAGTCATTGAAGCTCTGAAACACATCTCAATGAAAACCCAGAAGGAGCACTAACGTTATAGTACAAAGACCAGGACTAGAGCACATTTCAGAAGGCACCCAGGTAAGGATGCCTTCTCTCCGTCGTAAAACACAGCCCCCTATCTGCATTAAGAGTAACCACCGTTGTGTTAACAGACTGCCCAGCTGCTGGACAACTTCCCCAGCTGAGCCACGGAGCCTACCTGCATCCAGGACCTTTATGATGGCCGCGGCGCGGTCGATGTCCAGCGAGATGCCATCGAACCAGCCGCCATCCATCAGGAACATGTACACACCCAGCCGGTTCTGCAGCGCGGCGCAGGCCTCGGCTTTCCGCCGTCCCGATTCATCCGGGTGGTACTTGGATCGGAACCTGGGGTCCAGACACCACAATAAACGGAGAGAATGGGGTGGGGGCACATGGGAGGGGGGGTGGGAGCAAGTGAGGTTGGCGTACGTAACATTTTGAACAGAACAAATGAGTACCATCCAGAATGAAAATATGAAACGGCATATGCTGACAATTTTTTCTCTGTCCTTTTCCTGTTTTTAAACCCTCTGCATAATTTAGTATCTGTAAATTTTGAATCCCTTATTAATTTGAATACACAATGGATTCCCAGGCCAATTAAATAATCAGGAAACACAAAAAAAACAGGAGACAAGCAAGAGTTAATAAAATGTATCTAAAATTGTGCAGCAGCCACATTTATATTTTCTAAAGAAGTCCAACAACTTCACCCACTCCCCTTTCCTGAACTGCAGTGCATGCATTTATTTTTATTGATAATAAATCGGAACCAATAATGGCTTCTCAGTTAAATCAACCAAGACAAAAACCACTTCCTTTATAACACGGCAGACTTAAAATAGGGACTTTTAACCTGTCTGTTCGGTGGATAACTACAGATTGAAAAAACAATTGTTCTAGTGATAAATATGCTGGGAATTACAGTGAGAAACCAGGAAGCCCTAGATTTAAATCAGAACAGGAACAAGTAAATGAAATAAGCCAATGAAAGGAAGCAGGAATAAACAGTTCACATAATTCTATATTTGGTGGACTACATTTTACCTTTTCTTCTCTCAGTTTACCCAAAACATACACAATGAGAGGGTTTCTTCTGTCAAAAAGTGCTCCACTTCACCCCCAATTGTGTTTGTGTGCAAGTGCAAGGTTTCTGTGAGGGAGGTCGGATTTGAGATTTGATTTTATACCGGAAAGAAAATGGAAGAAAAAAAAACAACAAACAAAAAAACAAAAATAGCACTCTGAAGAAAATAAGTTTCCACGCGCGTAGGTACTTTTCTGTGTCTGTCTATCTAGGACCCTGGTACTGTGTCTCTAAAGCGACTGCATTGTGCGCAGTGCAGGCCCTCGCTAGCTAACGCCACGGCTTGCAAGGCGCTCCACTTTGTGTCACATCTTCCAACAATCTTGTTGTGGTGGGAGGAAAGGAGGGAAGAAGGGCTGGTTTTGTTAATTGAAAAACAAAAATGTTAAAAATGCATTCACAATCACAAACATGACACCTGTGGACAGTGAGGACAGTGGCTGAGAGAGAGCTTGAATATATTGGAACTGTGCTCAAGTTCCGGTCCAGTGTTTTCACTTGACCTTTAGACACTGCTACGCTCTTCCCAAAAATGGAAACACAAGTGAAAATGCTTTAACGTCAAACGGTCTGGTAAGTTGTTCACTAATGGAAAAAGGACTGAATATATCCTCCTTCAGAGTGTCCTGATCTGACCCTGTCCTGTCGTGTGACTTAACCCCAGATTCAATCTAAACGCACTGTACATTTTAAAAACGCCTACCATTTTCTCAGTGAAAAAGAACATAAATTAAGATCTCCACTTGTGCCAGTTCTACATAGAACCTCATCACACCTCCTCAGTCATTTGCAGTCTTTGGCCTTAAAGCTAAAAAAAAAGAAAACTCAATGTAAAGCAATAATTCTGTAAATAAACACGTTTCTTCATTGCACTGTAAATATTCTCAGTGCAGGACTCTCATCCATCGACCAGTCAGAACAATCCAGTATCTTTCTGAGAAACAGAGAAACAGCCAAAAGGATAGCCCTGCAATTCATTGGAAATTTAAAGCCCTCTCAACTTTGTCAGTTTGTCTGCCCCTTCGCCTTTCAACAAACTCCAAATATAATCTTTCTGACTCTTTTACAGGGGCATAACAAGATCATTTTTCTATGCATTGACATTATTATTAAACTCTAACAAAACACGTTCATATTGAAGGCACGCTAAACATTCCATTGTGCCATTACATATTAGCAACATCTTTAAATATGACAATTTTGTATGCATGCTCCCCTCCCAATTGTTTCCACGCTCCTGTTGAGTAAGGAACCACACAATATGTCTGGGACAGCTTGTATACTCTACTGAAGGGGTGTCTAATCTTTCCCACGAAGGGCCAGTGTGGGTGCAGACTTTTGTTCCAGCCAAGCAATAAAACAGCAGATTCGACTAATCTAAGTCTTTCATTTAATTGATTTGTTGACTCAGGTGTTTTAATGGTGGGCTAGAACAATATCCACACCGGGCCTTCTTGCTCAACATTTGACACCCCTGCTCCACGGTGTGTGCACAGGTGGGGGGGTTCTGACATACCACTCCTCATCCTTATGGGCCAGGAAGAAGTCCTGCATCTGCTGTCGACGGAAGTCAAGCTTGTACTCATTGTACCGCTTGACAGCCTCGGTCTCATCCACCGAGTCATCCAGGGACAACAGGAACTCCTTGAAGCTCTTCATCACAGGGGCAGGTGGGCCCAGATCCATCTCGTGGATATTGCCCAGTCTGAGGAGCGGTACGGAAGGTTCAAGGAACAATGGGTTACAAATTCACTCCGACACAAGGTTACAGAAAATTAGTCAATAACCAGAAAAAAAGGTCCGTTCTAACCGGTGTGTATGCTTGGGTCTTTGTGTGTGCGCATGCGTTTGCATTTAAATTGAACAAATTGGAAAAGAAACCAGGAACCAGTTACACAACCAGGCCCAAAGAGGAATCATGTGAGGATTAATTTATGGGAAGGAATACTCCTTCAAGGCTTCTCCTGACCAGGCCAGCTGGTGTCTCCATACCTCAAAGGAGGTGTTTGGCAGACTTTTTGGAAACATAATTTGAGTTTCAGCTCTTGCATTTAACAAAACACAGGCAGCAACCACACGGTCTTTGGCAAACAACTTTCAAATCCAACCATTATAGATATTGCTACTGCCTTTATTACCGCAAAAGTGAAAGCAACCACTCACTGTGCATGTACATCTCAGAGTGGGCAAAATAAAACAATGGGTTGGATTTAAATGATTTAGGCTGTTTGTGCAAAGCCCACACTATAAAAGGTTTTGGTTGGATGGGAATAAAATCCACCACATGCAAGGAGCCAGGTAGATAGCAGTCATCCAACTTTCTTGGGGATTTATAAATTTTACAATCCAACCAATCCACTAATGACTAATCTAACAATTAAATATGTTTACCTATTAGTTAACCATGCTATTCAACTGCAGGTTGCATATCAAAACTGAAGTGTTCATTTTGCAATATACGCTAAATAAAATGTGAATGTAGTGTTGTTCTCATCCATTTTCTATTGTTTGAGTAACCAATCAATGCACAAATGCATAATCTATGACCATGACACATCAACAGTTTGAAAAACATCAGTCCAAGTACTACACATCCTGTCAATCACTGTATCCACAAATGTGACTTACACAGTAGTGGTAAATAATGAATAATCAGGAATCTGTGAAAAACCCTGAAGCATAAAATAGCAGCCATTACATTGATACTTGAACTGAGCAAGATAGACAGACGCATACCCATAACTGAACAGTGTATATGCTCCTCCCATGGACATAGTGGGTATAAAAAGTATTCACCTGCTTTGATCGCAAGAACACTATCCCTACAGTGAAACATGGTGACGGGAGCCTAATGCTATGGGGATGCCTCTCTGATTCAGGAACTGAAAAACTTGTCAAAATAGAGGGCAAAATGGATGGAGTAAAATATAAACAAATCTTGGAGGAAGCCCTGCTGTAGTCTGCAAGAGACCTGGGACTTTATATTCCAGCAGGACTATTGTCAAAAGCATACAGCAAAATCCACATTCATCTGGTTTAAAAACCAAAATGTCCTGGAGTGGCCCACACCTCAATCCAATTGAGAATCTGCAGAAAGATTTGAAAATTGCTGTTCAACAGTCCCCATCCAACCTGATGGAGCTCAAGCAATTTTGTAAAGAATGGGCAAAAATTAGTGTCCAGAGGTGCAAAGCAGGTAGAGCCTTACCCAAATAGACTCACAGGGGTAATTGCAGCTAAAGGTGCTTCTACTTTAGTATTAATAAGTATTTAAGTATTAATTCAAGGGGGTGAATACTTATGATCATTAGCAAGAAATCAATTTTGATTCCAAGTAAGAAGTAAGTTAAGTAAGAAAGTAATAAAGTAAATATGTAAAATGCCAAAGGGGGTGAATACTTTTTATGGTTCTGTGTGGCTCAGTAGGTAGAGCATGGTGCTGGCAACGCTTAGGTTGTGGGTTCAATTCCCACTGGGACCACATACACTGAAAAAAAAGTATGCATTCATTACTGTAAGTCGCTTTGGATAAAAGCGTCTTCTAAATGGCATATATTATACTATATTATGCCCACTGTACTCGGCGCCTATGCTGCCAGTGTAGTCTCAACGTGGGTTTGAGATTCTCCTCACCTGGCCTGGATGGGGATGCCATGGTGCTGCTGGATGAGGTGCATGTCAGGATGTCCCCAGGGCTGAGGGGCAGGAGTAACTGGAGGGGCATAGCTGGGGCCACCACCACCCCCGTATGGCATGTCGTAACCCCCATGGTAGGGGTCTCCCCTGTGGTCATCCCTGAGAGGGCGTTAGAAAGGGGAGCGGGCTTTTCAAGACAGCAGGGTGATGGCACAGTGATGGAGAGACAGACAAAGAAGAGGGGACAAAGGAAAACAAACAGACAGACAGGAAAGGGCAGACTCTCACCAGTCCCTCCTCATGCGTTTCTGTGGTGGGCTCATGTCATGTCTGGGTGGAGAAAACCTCTCCCTGCGGCCCCTGTCATAATCCCTGTACTCCCCCCGGCTGCGACGCTCCCGACCTCTGTCCCACTCCCTTGCATAGGACGAGGAGAGGGTAAGACATTTAAAAACAACACTTGATTACAACAGACTGAATTTCCAATAAAAAAATATGGAAAATTATCTTGAAACTTTATCACCTACAATGCAAATTGTCACTAACATTTCAGATTGTCTCTGACATTTTCATGTCAGACGCTAAAGTCTTATTGCATATCCACGATTCTTCCAAATAACCAATTTGTTATTCTTATTCTGGGAATATTCTACGCCTCCAGTCTCTCACAAGCACACACAGACCTGTCATTCCAATCATCCCTGCGTCGGTCATCTCTCTCTCTGGAGCGGTCGTAGTCGCTCCTTTCGCGGCGGAACTTGTCCCTCCGCCGGCGATCGAATTCATCGTCGCTATCGCCCATTACACTGAGAAACGGTCAGATACATTAACTAAGACATATGACAAAAACACCCACGACCGGAACAAAAGCAAATCAAGAATAAGCCATCGATGGGCACATCAACCCAGCATATCAATTTCCAATTAAACATTATCTCAAGGCAAATGCAATTTAGTCATCGTCCCTGTAGATATCACGCGCTGGGTTAAACTTTCAGGATTTCCAATTGTTTAGCTGGTTAGTTAGCGAACGTTAGTTTAGCTAGCTAGCAAACTACGTGCGCTCCCAAACATGAGCGGACGTTGGCTAAATTACCGTAGCTAGCACTGACCACGTATGGTCTGGTTAACACGTGTTTGCACATGATCAAATATCTAGAGCTAGCTAGATTAGCCATCTACCTAACCATCATCTGAGAACATATTTCGCAAATGTAGCGGTCACGCTGTCTTGCCTATGCCTAGATATGGCAAGCTACTATACATAACCAGGTATCAACAAGAATCAAACGAATTCATGTACATCTCGTCCGCTAGCTAGCACACGCTGGCCAACGTTAGACTGAAAGAAACATAACATAGGTAGTAAGGTATTAACTAGCAATTTAGCTTGCCCATCGGTTCTAATATAACTGGCATCCAACAGATACTAACTTGACTCGCTAACGTTAGCTGCATTGTAGCGAACTTTCATGCGGCCAGCTTCGGCCTGTGCCGAGGCCTAAAAAACCTACTCATTCGAGAGGCTAGCTTGGTAACGCTAGCTAAATAGCGTTAGTAATCGTTAGTAACGTATGCTAGGGTCGGGATATCGTTGCATGCAAAATCATACATTACCAGGTATAAGATTCGCCAGTAAGTAGACTTGATATGTACTAAAGAAATGGCAAAGATATTCAAAGTTAGCACGAGCTAGCCAACACTATCAGCATTTTTTTTTTCTGCGAGTCCCGCCACACCACCCGTCCTTCCTTCCTTCTCGGTTCTGTCGTCATTCTTTTAACCCCGGATGTTCAGGGTCGCCTTTGTTTACAAGTGGCATGGAGGCTCCCATTGAGACGTTTTCATTTCATGAAGGCATTCTTCTCCCGTTGAGTGTTTAATAGATGTAAATTACAACATTATCGATTTACCCCCATCTGTGCTTACGGAGTGTTCTGTATGCTGCCAGCGGTTCTGGAACTTTCGTTCACTAATACCCAGAGGAAGTCGATTTGAGCAAGAAGTGTTTGAAAAAACGATGGACGAAATAGGCTTTAATTCTACAACACTGTAACAGTTAGCGGGAATGCATTTCGCCGAAATTAGATAGGCCTACTATCTATACTAAGCGTATTAGAGTGGACGATAGTTTACGTAGAGCCATAAAGCAAGCTCGAATCACAGTGCACATCCATAACGGAATGTCAGACTATAACAGTATTACCATATAACAGGCTGTATCTAATGTATGATGTGTGTTTCATCATATACCTTGCTCAAGGGTACAACGGCACTGCTCCACCTGGGGACTGAACCTGCAATCTTAGCGTTACAAGCCCAGTTACCTAACCATGCCACACCACACATACAAATCACACATGCTTTACATTCATGCGCTCTCTCCTTACAACTGCACATTTCCAAACAAGAATGCCTGGTTTATGACTCACTCAGGCACAGCTAATTACTGTGTTAATTAATGCAGACTGAATCTTAAAATATTGTATGTCTCAATGATGTATCCTGGCTGACTAAATTACAAAGTGACCAAAGTGTAGGATCACAACTAGATTAATGTTAACAAGGTTTTATTAGGTTATAGTATATTTTAGCTGGTCCGGTAATTATTCCTCACATCTATCCTAGGGGTCATGCAGTCCGATATACTCTTACTTCCGTTTATATGAACGTCGGTATTTGTAGTAACTATGAACTGTAGCCAGTCATGTCCTACACAAAGTCCTTGATAGACCTGCCATCAATAAGATAATACTGCATAGGAAGCAAAGATGTGTGTTTGTCTGACCCTTGACTTAGTGTATTCAAGTCATGATAATAAGCTGATCTTTGGGGCCGGAGTTCGGAGGCAGCATCGGACTCATATTCTACCTGGCCAACATGTGCGCTTGCGGTCGAAGCCATACTTGGCTTTTCTTGGGACTGGATCCAGGTCTGTCTTTGATTGCAATGACATTACAATTATTGTGGTTGCATACCGCTGTATTTATCGGCCCTAATATATGTTTTCCACTAATGTAATAACCCAAGCTGTACTGTACTACATGAGTACAGTTTGGTATTACATTTTACATTTACATTTTAAGCATTTAGCAGACGCTCTTATCCAGAGCGACTTACAAGATGTGCATTCATACATGGTAGGAACAATCATAGTTAGCGCACGAGATCAGTGCAGGAATGCAGCAATAGACATCATTGCAGGCATCAGCATACCACACCTGTAACACCAGGAAGGAAAAGGTTAGTGTGTTTTTTTTTTGGGGGAGTATAGTGTTGAACAAGTAAACAGTTGGTGAAGACAATTTAGCTAGATGGACAGAGTTCAGTGGTGGTGGAGTCTGAAGAGGTGGGTTTTGAGTCTCTTGTGGTCCTGACCGATTGCGGAAGGTCGTTCCACCAGCGAGAAGAGGCGAGACCGCGAGGAGCGGCTGCCAGGCACCCGGAGGGAAGGGACAGTCAGTTTACCAGAGGAGGCGGAGCGGAGGGGTCTGGGAGGTGTGTAGGGAGTGATGAGTGACTGGAGGTACGGGGGAGCAGTACCTCTGGCCGCTTGAAAAGCAAGCACCAGTGACTTGAATCTGATGCGTGCTGCGATGGGGAGCCAGTGCAGAGAGGAGAGTAGAGGGGTGATGTGGGTGAACTTCGGCTGGTTGAACACCAGACGAGTGGCAGCGTTCTGGACTAGTTGCAGTGGCTTGATGGCGCAGGCCGTAAGGCAAGAATGAAGAACAAATTCCAATTGCTTTACAAGCCTTATCCTTTTTCTCTACACCATCCTGTTTATATCTGAATGAATGAATTTGTGAATTGAATGAAGTTAATTAATGGTAATTCACGATCACCCGTTGACCACTTTACACAATATTCCAGTTAAATCAAAGGTGAAATATCTAGGAATGATCATTACCAAATACCCAAACACAAGAGAAAGATCAAATATCCAAAACAATATCCAGAAATATATCAAAAATATTCTAAATAGCTGGCTGCAAAGAGATATTTAAATCTTTGGTAACATATTATTGATTACGACTGAGTCTATCAATGCTCATATATCCAGCATATTTGCCTATTTAACCTTTTTTGACTGAATAATATACACCAATCAGCCACAACATTAAAACCACCTGCCTAATATTGTGTAGGTCCCCCTCATGCCACCAAAACAGCTCTGACCCGTCGAGGCATGGACTCCACAAGACCTCTGAAGGTGTCCTGTGGAATCTGGCACCAAGACGTTAGCAGCAGATCCTTTAAGTCCTGTAAGTTGCGAGGTGATGCCTCCATCAATCGGACTTGTTGGTCCAGACCATCCCACAGATGCTCGATCAGATTGAGATCTGGGAGGCTTGAACTCTTTGTCAAGTTCCTCAAACCATTCCTGAACAATTTCTTTAGTGTGGCAGGGCACATTATCCTGCTGAAAGAGGCCACTGCCATCAGGGAATACCGTTGCCATGAAGGGGTGTAGGCTACTTGGTCTGCAACAATGTTAGGGTAGGTGGTACGTGTCAAAGTAACATCCACATGAATGCCAGGACCCAAGGTTTCCCAGCAGAACATTGGCCAGAGCATCACACTGCCTCCGCCAGCTTGCCTTCTTCCCATGGTGCATCCTGGTGCCATCTCTTCCCCAGGTAAACGACGCACACGCACCTGGCCATCCACATGATGTAAAAGAAAATGTGATTAATCAGACCAGCCCACCTTCTTCCATTGCTCCATGGTCCAGTTCTGACATTCACATGCCCATTGTAGGCGCTTTCGGCGGTGGACAGGGGTCAGTATGGGCACTCTGACCGGTCTGCAGCTATGCAGCCCCATGCGCAGCAAGCTGCGATGCACTGTGTGTTCTGACACCTTTCTATCATAGCCAGCATGAACTTTTTATTCACTTCACCTGTCAGTGGTTTTAATGTTGTAGCTGATCGGTGCATATTATTCAGTCCAAAAAAGTTAGGGATATCAAAGCAGTCATTTCCCTAGAACAGATCATAGGAGCACTTTTGTGACCGTGGTCAGTAATTTGAAAGATTCATATCTCCCACAGCATTGTTGCATTAGGTGTTCATTTGATTTTGTGCATCATTTTTTCGGTTAGGGTTTTTTGTCTTAACGTTAAGGATCCCAATTTTCTTTAAACGTTTTAACGTTCACACCCCTAATATCAGCTACCAAGTCATGCCATACTTGATTTACTGAATTAAATCAAGGATGATTTGGAACCACAAATAGGAGTGATGCCACCCCTGCTTTACCAAAACCTCTGGCCATGCTACATTTTTTGGAGTTTTTGGAGTATAGAGAATGTCTTCACTCCTTCTGTTAAGGCAGGGAAAACAGCTCTTCAAAACACCAAACATGCAGCCTACCATATTTCTGGTGCTGATGTCTGCTTGGTTGTACCTCTACTCTGCTGGTTTGCTTGGGTTCGTGACAGGTGTTAGCAGCCATGGGTGTTGGGGTATGCATGGCCACCTTTAACAATACATGGTAGGCAATTCCATTCCTCATCCTCATATAGCCCAACATCAAGTGGACAAAAGCCAAAGCAGAGAGAATTTCTGCCACTGCTGGGTGCATAACTAAAGCATTGTGCAAATAGCACACTACTTTGCATTTGTCTATCTTGTACAATATAACATTCCTGCCTCATTGTGAGTATGTAATACAAAACTAAGGCCATGAACACAAAACGAAAGAATGTAATGTACACGTGGTAAAAACTGAAAAACACAGGGCACCGTTTTTGAGAAAATATTTTATTTGTATAAAACCCTTGCATAGCATCAGTCCAGTAAGAGGCAGTGGTATGATCACACCATGGCTATTGATGCTGAAATACAAAAGCATTTTCCTTTTATCCTTCCAATTACAGGCCGTTTCAATTAAAAACTGCCTTCAAATTTAAGGGAAGTCCAACTGGTTTCTTCATAGATCAGACACAAAGGAGGGTGTTCAGCACAGTATTTGAATGAGAATCGTTCAGCAAAACACAGAGGACACAAAATTGATGATAGGAGACTAAGGTCTGCACACATGTAGAACCCATCTTGTTTTTATTGTCAGTGTATTTTTGTTGAACACATTCAGAGTTGGTTTTATTGCCCTTTTTAGTGGTCAAGCTTAAAATTGCATTTTACAAGTCATAAAACAGTCTGATGCTCGCAAAGGTGTTTTTTTTTCTTTTTCTTTTTTTTATAAAACAAGATAAATAAAAGTTCAATATGGGAAGCAATCATTTCCAGAAGTGTATCTTAACTAAAACATACCCATAGGTCAGAGGAAATATAACAAAACAATAAGACTGTCATTTAACCGTTTAAACATCTAAAACTTGTTTGTATTGATAAATTGTTTCTAAAAGCAAGCTGATTAAATTTAGAAGATTATAAGCTGTATATCCTTGGGAAACAATTTACTTGGAGAATGTGTGTGTGAGTGTGTGTGTGTGGGGGGGTCCTGAATTGAGCTTTTAAAAGCTTATATACTTGGTAGATCATATAGAAATAACTCAAATGTAAAAATAAGTGCTTGGTATAAAATGGCAATGCAGAGACAAGCACTTAAATACAGTACAGATATGAGTAAATCAACTGGAAAAGTTGCATGTCTGTAAACGTGGACTTTGGCTCTCAACCTTGCTCCTGGACACAACCATGCTCCCACAGGTTTGATAATGACTGAGCCCTCATGCACAGAGCAACCCAATATCAATCAATCAATTCGTCAAGCTCTTTATTCAATTCTTCAGAAATGTGAAAATATAAAATTCTGTTTATAAGAATGGGCTGTGTGACGTTTTTGAGCCAAAAACTGGAGACATGGAACCAAAAGACCCATGGTCCAGTACATTTCATTAAAGCCTGAAAGGTGATATTCAGCTACCTTAACTTGAATTGATGGAACCGCCTCAGCTTTCCTGGTTCACCCATCAATCACATAACAGAACATATAAAGACCTCCAAATTCTGTTTTTTTCCATCAAAAATGTAGGATTTAAAAAGTTACACTTTGAAGAAGATGTCATCCCATCCAAATTAGGAATCAATCTACCTTCCACAGCCAGGATTGACAGTAATAATCTAAACTACAACTATAGTAGTACAATATTGCTGAGGAAAAACGTGTCTTTTCACAGTTTGTAAAATGTAAGATTATTCATAGTAAACCCAGGGGAAGGTAAGTAAAGGATAAAATATTAACCAAGCAGGGAGAGGGGTGTGGGTGGACAGTTCATGGGGTTGTCACGCCAAAAGGTCAGCTGGTTCTTCATGACTAGTGGTGGCCTTTCCTAATATGGCCATCACAAGCCCTGCCTGATGCTCTGGATTATCTGGAAGATGGCTGGAGAAGACAGAAAAATACTTGTGATGTCATTTATTTTGTTTCCTTTTTCATGCAACTCACATTTTCAGCTAGTCAGCATTCCAAATCACAAATGGAAAAAAAGGTATAGGGAGAGAAAATGAAACAAGCAGATAGCAAAAATGACTTGCCTCAGCCACGCTGAGCTTCATTTACAGCTGAGAGCTGACAGAAATATCTGGAAATGGCTATACATGTCACTTACTTGACAATACCATTTTTGTGCAGAACCTGGCTGCTTGTAAAAAAACATTGACACTTGCCTTCTCTCAATAGAATGTTTTGCTTGACCCCAGTAAAAAAACAAAAGCATGAATTTCCATAATATTCTAATGCTGCATGTTTTCCAATGGAAATGTATTCAAATTAAAAAGATTAGATGGCACCTGCCAACATCTGACCCGTGTATGCATGGTATTTTCATGTCTCTACAAATAACCACGACTGGAAGAATATGAACCATCCATTTCAAAACATGTCCTTGTTTATGGCAAATTGTACTGATATAACAATTAATTAAGACAAGTGTACTGCAATTACACCATGCTATCTTTCTAAAGCAATATAAAGTCTGGAAACAAAAATCAGCAAATATATTAATTCATCCATGCTTTGTCATAAAGTATTTGTGAATCTCCATTTCCTCTGTCCTGAAAACCTTTGACTTAAGCAATTAATTTTAAAAAATGACTTAACAGGATGAAGTACTCTTTTTTTTAAAGTTTACTGCTGAGGTTCATGAGTAGATCCCCAAAAAAGAAAGTCTATTTAAAAGATGTGATCACTCCCTTACAAGATATAAAACTTTCTGCAAGTCTTTATTATTGTCAAACAGGCTGCAATCAGACTATCACGCTGACAACATAGCCAAAATCAATTCCACAATATAAAATTATATATTTTTAAAACATAGAAAGACAAATACATACAAATAAATGGTGAAAAAGCTTGTTTAAAGTTTCCCTGTAAAATAAATTGCCACAGACTCACCCGATCCGCAGACCACAAAAACAAAAAGTGCCAGGAGCCAGGGCCCCACAGGAGATTTATCCTCATTCACCACTCTCTGAAACACAATGACAAAATTGTGGAGTGGAGAGAGGGAATACAGAGGAGATTGTATCAAATATCAAACCTTACGTATTCATTCTTTTAAAACGATTACGTGGGTTGTTTTTTTAAACTAAAGCACAGCAGTGTAATGCTATGGCACTGAAGTTGAGACAAGGAGTCACAAGCTGCCACAATGAACATCTTCAGTGGTTTATTTGAGTAAAATAATGCAAATAACGTATAAGAAAGGTAACACTAAGCACTGGCTGTCATCAAAATAGTTCTGTACAATACAATCTGCACATTTATTGGAGATGTTTTTATCATTAACACAATAGGGAATAGTGTTTATTGGTCAATGTAATTGATGTCCATCTTTAGTTAACCATAATCTGCATACTGGTAATATGATGGCTGAAGATCTTTACATCGGCTACAGACTGCACCTTTCCCCAGGTTATTGATACAACAACAATAAAGCCTAATGTTTTGACTAAGTCTTCTCAGTTTGATACAGTACAGTTACTAATACCACATTTAAGCGAAAAGGTTTTCCCCCACCACAATACCATCTCCATGTGGGGATGTTAACCCATGTCGTTCGTCGACCTAGTATTTATAACGTTACGTTTTGTCTTTCTATTAGAAACACATAGTTAACATTTGTTGATTTAAAACTATTATAAACTATGTTAGCTGGACCTTTCTGTAATACTGTATTAGACATATGCAGGCAAACCTAGCTGCAGGTGGCTACTTTAAAAATCACTGCAACGATTAAATAACGGTAATCTTTTTTTGCTTATCTTTTTAAAGAACATAACATAACTACCAGACATTTCGCCACAAACAAAACATCAAACGCCAGAGCAAAGATCAGCGACGTCAAATTATTTAAGGGAGTGGAAGAGATGGTTATAGCTAACAATTTCACTTGTAACATCACGATATCCAGATTATAGCTAGTGCTGACAACTATCGTTAGTTAGCATGTGTCATTGCACCGCGTATTGGATAGCTAGTTATAAGCAACCTAAATAGTTAGCCAGGTTACATTTTGTATGTCAAGTTAATCTATATATCGTTGCGAGTCGTTAGCTAACGTGCCATTTAGTACTGACGCGAAACGTTAGCGATCTAGCCAATTTGCCTAGTTGAAACACACAGCTCTCTGCCTAATCTCGCCGACTAGCACAATTTGCACAACCAACTAGCTAACATTACCTGACAAATATAGATGTCGTGTGTTATGTTAGTGATTGTGATTTCTGTAACGTTAGCAACCAGCCAAAGTTATTGGTAGCTACCAAGCTAGCTTATTCGGTGCAGTAACAATACCGTTGTTTTCTGGACGTGTCCGCGCTGTGTGATAGTCTTGCTGTGTTTTTCGTTGGCCACCTTCATTCGCTGGACAGCCGACATTATGCAAACTTAACCACCGATGGCCAAACACAAACTGATTAAACAAAATATAAATCTATGCTTGGTCCGCAGTTTTAAATTGCGTAGAATTTTTATTTAATATCGTCTTTGTGGCGAATATGTATTCTCCGACCCCAGCAGTAACAGCTGCAACTTGCGGAAAGGAGGACGGTTGGGAGCGAACTTGACAAGAAATTGAGGCTATTCCCGTGTCATGTGACGGGGGCTTTCGAATCAGATCCATGTGACTACGAACTGACGAAGAGATACCGGCGAAGAACCTCATGTGCGAAAAAGCGCCCACATGCGAGAAAGTGAACTGGGCTTGCATCTCCGCTATGGAAAGTAGCGGACACAAGAAGTGAGATTCCTGCAGTGGGGCTCCGCCGCTTTCTGACGGCCATGCGTCCTGTGTGCTTTGTCTGGGGAAGGAGTATGCACAGCTTGCGCTTAGCAAGTTACTTGTGATGCTTGTTATGCCATGGCGATAACTGCCCTCTCCTGTTCGCCATGCCTTGTTCAGCCTTGTTCCTTCATTTTGCATTACAGGGACCCTTTTTGTGTCTCTTTAGCTCCTCGCATCATCGTGAAGTGTGCACGAGTATCTGTCAACCCCCTGCATCGCCTTGCCATTCCAGCTGGGGCGGTCTGCAAAGGTCGGCGTATTGCCAATATCTTAGAGCTAAAAAGGTCTTGATAGTTCTGAAACACTCGTCCACTATCTACGACCATGACGTGTTGGTTTGAACCGGCACCAAGCTGCCATGTCATACATAAACTTTCAGGGGGCGTTCGTTCCCCACCGTGTAGCAAACCTCTGCTTCACGAGAAGACACTGCCCTCTGTGGTTATTGCTTAGAGCGCAAGTCACCGAGAATTCATATCAGATCATTGTATATCATATTATAGAACTATCACAACTTCTAATATCGCAGTTGACATCTTTGTTTCAGTGTAGCCTGAAATACAATCTCAAACGCAAGCAGGAGTAGCCGATCTAACAACAATCTTGAAAGAATGAAGAACGACAAATAGTTTCAAAGGATTACAAGAGGTAACGTGCTTTAAATTGTAGTGTTTATAACAGTTTTTTTGCACACAAGCACTGAATGATACTGAACTGGGAGTGAAGTGAACTGAACGTACTGCTAGAAGACGAAGATGCACTCGCTGAACTCACAGGATCAGCGAAACGATAGAACTTAAATGGAAGTGTAACTGAACGAATCACATAGTCGGTGATTCGAATCTTTGTAGTGAACCGAACGAAACGATTAGAATGAGCAAATTGATTAAACAATTTCCACCAGTTTTATGCCTTTACCCCATGGTGATGTATGACAAATGGATTTTACATGTGTGGTACCTCATTTGTATACCCCAGTGAAACAGGAAGCCACGGGAGGCCCCAATACAATTCCCTAAGATTGAGATCAATTTAAAAGTAGCATGCAAGTTTATTTTTGTTGGATTTTATTTAAAATAATTTTAGGGGTGTGAATAATTGTGACACCTATACTTTTGGGGAAAATATTTTTCTCTGAGTAATTGTATTACTATAAAATAATATAATATCCCAATTTTTATTAACTTTACAATATAGCTAATTACCTGTATTGTTTATTTCATACAGCCTTCTTTGCTTATCTTTATCAAGCGTGTGATTCATTTAGGAGGACTGTAATTATTTATGATATAATTATGCCTACTAGCACAGACCATTGCAAATAGGCTAATCCAGATGAGAGAGAGAGAGAGAGAGTAACAGCTCATTAAATCTGAGGAATGTCAATGTTGGTTAGAAGGAAACATAACAGAACTGAGCCTGGGAAGCCCACAAAAGTTATTGAAGGACAATTAGCTAAAACATTTAACATTTTTTTCATATTAAAGCACTTTCACACCATCAATATTGACAAAATGGTGCAATGGTTTTCTGCACTTGCTGTTATCACCAGAGGTCCTCACATTAAAGTTTACAGTCACTTTTTGAAAAATGTGCTGTTACTAAAGTGCCTGTATTTGTTATGGGAATGCTGTGATTTACTAATGCAGATGGCCAACATGACTTGTGGTTGCTGGCAGGGTGCAGGAATCCAAGGATTTTTCCTGGTACATTTACACCCACTGATAGTGTAGAAGGAAGTACTGCAACAGTACTATGACCAATTCTGGAAAATTGCTGGAAGCAAAATGCCACAAGGACAAAACAAATTTTTATAACTAGTGCAATAATGTTTGTATTTTACTGAGCAGTATCAAAGGGTTTAGATTGCTATGTTTTTAGTCAAGACTTTGCAGAATTAAAACGTCTATTCCATAGCTTGGCAATACCATTTTAGTTAGGAGTTAGGAGTAATTTACCTGCTTGGTTAGCAAGCAAGGGGAATGATATAATGAATAAAGAACAACCAGGGTAACAACCCACCACTACAGAAATACCAAATAACTGGCTTGCTATACAATGTTATTTTTTTATGTTATTAACTATACCAACCCCTTTTTTAGCTTTCAGTTTGTTGTGTTTTCTACAATTTTTAATTTTCTAAAATACCCTGTGATATATTGTTTCTGAAATATTAACAGAATCAATCCACAAGGTACCTACATAGATACAATTTTAAGGCAGCACAGTATGATATACAACCAATATTATTAGATATATATATTTATAATTATATAAATTATACACAAGATAGCACTCCAGCTTCACTTAAATTAGTCTGCTTGGTCATAATCTTTGAAAATAAAACCTGTGTACAGTTTTGGTATATTAGGTATACTATATTAGGTTCAGTTTGAAGCTACTAGCAAGTTTAGTAGCAAGTAGCCTACATATATATAGCCAATATATAATTTTATAATATCAGCTAACTATGGTTTGAATTAGGGATGTTAATGGTTAATCGATGATCGATTAATCGCCATTAAGAATTTGATCGATCAAGCATATCAAATGAGCGATTATGTATCACAGCACAGCGGAGTTATCCAATTGCACGAACTCTAGTGAGTGCCGAATTTCTCTATGTTTTTGGTGAAATCTTATTTTTTTCTCCCCACGACAGTATTTATGCATCCCCATGACATCGGTTCGTCGGAATGGATGTTCTCAGCGGTTGGTCTTACTGTAAACAGGCTGTGCACATGGCTCACCCCTGAACACGTGGATAGGCTTATATTATTAAATAAAAACAAGTAAAGTGACGAGTCGGGACTCGACATTTTGAATAGCCTAAAGCTTTGATTGAGGGGGAAATGTGTATTTTGTATTCTCTGTCACACCTACATTTCGCTGTAAAAAAAAAAATATAAGATTAATCGATTAATTGTTTGTTAACGTGGGCGATGATCGATCAAGGAAATTTCTTCAAATTAGCATCCCTAGTTTGAATAGAAATGTAGCCCACAAGTGAACTAACGAAGATCGTGACACTAGATCAGGGTCAGTGATGAATCCCCTGACTCAAGTTAACATCTAGTATATTTGATACTGTATAGATGCTAATGGCCTCCAGTATTTTATTAATTTTTGTAAGATCAATGTGTCTGGAATTGATGTTGAACACTGGCTAAAGGGAGTCCTACTGTCTAGAAGAATAGTCAATTTAATTTTCCTTCAGGTCATTTTTGTATGGGTACAACTGTATTGGAACATGACCTCATTCTAAATTTAAATAGTTTTTCAGTAACTGATCTACAGTCTCCATTTAAACCTTATGTGTGTGGTGTTATATTATTATTTGAACATTACAAGTTGCACAGAGTAGTAAAATCAATTTTTGTCTCCACAAATTCATAGATATTGATAAATGATTATTTTTATTATTCATTTTGAATGTATATTTTGCAACCATTGCTCAGATTGCTCAGTATTTTCTTTTGTATTATATGGGATGAAATGGCTTCATTTTTAATCAGTGTACAAACAGTAATTTGACTCGTTTATATTTTTTGGCAATATCAGTCAACCAACAGTTATTGGTAGATAGCGGGTAGAATGAAGGTGAAATTATTACAGAAAAGTTGAACCAAACTTTTATCAGCAGTTGTATGCACAGTCTCATATATACAACCAACTTTAACTTTATAATTAAACTGAAGGCAGTGGAATGTTAATCAATTACAATTAATTAAGTAGAGACTTTGGCTCTGCCTTGCTCACCATTCATGCTAATTTCAATGTGGTGACCTGCCACCTTTTACTCCAGTTGATCATTTGAATGTATTTAAATCGATGGTGTCTGAATTTCCATAGCATCAATGTTTTCTTTCCAACTTTGGTTTACATGGTAAAATGACATGTACTCATGCATCCTCAGGTAGTAAATAGTTTAAACACTTGCCCTGTCTTTTAACTCTATATTTTTTGTGGCCAAAACATGGAATTATAAAGGTGAGAATACATTTGAAATTGTGGAGTTTAAATCTCTGCCGATTTTGGCCACTATTAAAATGTATAATTTGGTCACAGGCAGATAACAAATATAACATATAGATAGCAAATTATCACAGGCAGATAACAAATAAATTTAGTACCAGAGTTTACCGTAATATACGATAGTTTATTTTGGTAATTGATTACTCTAGGACCATTGAGCCCTGATATATTAACTTCAATAATATCAATAAAACAAGTGCAATTGCCTTAGGCTTTCGTGAAAAAATAAAATCTGAGTTGTATATATTTATAATCATAAACAAATTTTGGAATACATAATAAATAAAATGTATACACACACACGACACACAAAGCAGGTTTAAACTCATGTTGAAAGAGTGTTGAGGAGGAGGAGACTAGTAATGTGGGAATTCCCCACACGCTGGTTTGACACACAACTGATGCACAACAAAGTATCATCAGATCAGAAAAGAAACCAACAACAACAACAAAAACAAAGATACAGACAACATAATCAGACCAGCTTGTTACAAAGCTGGGAGTCACAGTCAGTCTAAAAACCTAAAAGCCCTAGACAACGAGATGTCTGAGGTCCCACAGTTCACATATCAATAACAGGTTACAGAGAATGACAGCAGTACAGCAAATTCATGTCAAATGAAATGTCAATGCATTGTAGTAATGGTAATATGTATAATTAAGCATATGATTAAGATTTTAGAATTATTACTATGTTTGTTGAGCCGATTGCATACACCTTTTTGAGAATTCACATTAATGAAAATTCTGTGTCTCCGTTCAGCTGTGAAAGTGAGAAGTACATGGAGGGAGAAAGCATCCGATCCTCCACTGTACACACAGGAGACGGGCTGTGTCACTCTCTCACAAGAATCCTGGTTGACCATTACCTGGCCCCTTCAAGTAAACATGCTGCAAGTTTCACCTGTAATTTAAAGAATACAATATGTCAACTATTTTCATTACTGCAAAATACACACTTATAGTGCTGTGAGCATAAACTAGCTACTGCATACTGCACACACTGCTACTGCATACTGCACATACTGCAATTCTGTGTGTGCTTGTATGATGAGATTATTTCCATACATTTTTCCCTCTGGTAAAGCACCCTGTTGTTCTGTAGTTTCAGTTACGTTCCGTGCTTCTACTGTACCTTAATCTTAAGACTTAGTGTAACTATTCGATTAATAGTTTACCTTAGCCTGTGTTTATCAGCAGCCCAATCCACTCAATGCTCCAATGCGATCCATCTTCAGCCCAAAACAGCCCCTTCCTGAACTCTTCCTGGTTCTGCCCCTGAACTTTCTTTGGCGACCCATAAACTCCAGGAAGAAGCGGGGGAAACCACGAGGCGGCACCTCCCCATGTGCAAGTTCCACCCCTTTCGACAGACCACGACCACCCCGTGAGGCAGTGGGTGGGTCCTCCGCTGACCCCTCATTGACCTCAGGCTGGGCCAGGAGAAGAGAGCTGATTTGAGTACCAAAGAGATCATTTAGAATCTGCATTGGAAAAGCAAGAAGAAATAAACTGTTGGGATTGAGAAAGCATGGGTGACACAGGTGCAAGAAGAGAGATAGGAAACAATATCCCAGGAATAATTCAAAATCATATGCATATTGGATAAATAAAATACAATTTAATACAATACATGGGTTTTCAATTTAATTTATTTGTTGTGTGTACAACATTTCTGATCAAATTAATATGAAAATGCAATAATCCAGTTTGCATTATTATTTCACTGTAATCATCAAAATTGTCAGGTTGACATTGCTTTTTCTTTGCCATTCTGCACAATAACTTACATATTAGGTGTAAACCTTCCATATTTCAAAATGTATTTCAATGGCAAGAATGTTTTTTAGTCAAGATTAAATTAAGCCTGCTTTCCATGATCATAGCTACCATTTAGGACACAGAGGTCATGACCTTGATTTTGTGCCATGAGAAAGTGACTTAATTGATGTCTTGCTGGCTAATTTGTATAAAAATAATTTTACAATGACGGTCAACATAAATAAGACTAGCAAACAAAACCTCTCCATGGATTATTCACTTACTATGTTGTTCCTGTTTCAATTCCAGTATAAGAAAGGCAATGACCTGGCTAGTTGTATGGAATGCATTAGATATGTTTTTATCCACCAGCCTCCTATGATATGCTGCCTACAGTACGAGTGGACAAGTTCAAACTCTGATCCTCATATAAACACATAGGCCTATCTGAGTGGTGGTCCGACTCACTCCAACAGATACAATCATAATTTAATATGAATTAGTTAGCTAGCAGGTTTGATAATTGTGTAAAATTCTCAACATATGATATTTAGGTAGCTAGCTAATAGATTAATTTCAGCTGCTGTAACTAAAAGCTCTGTGGCACAGGCAATTGGTAACATCAAGTGACTTATTTCTAGCTAGTTCTAGGTCCTTCACAAAATGACTGAAGAAAACCTTGTACTTTGTGTTAATAATAGTTTTAAAAAATTATTTTAAAACACATTTTGTAGACAGTCAAAGTATTGCAAATTAAGGCAATGATTTACAGAATATTATTTACATTACATTACATTACATTACATTACAGGCATTTAGCAGACGCTCTTATCCAGAGCGACTTACAGTTGACATTTCTTTACAATCCATTTATACAGCTGGATATTTTACTGAAGCAATTCAGGTTAAGTACCTTGCTCAAGGGTACAACGGCAGTGTCCCACCTGGGGATTGAACCTGCAACCTTAACGTTACAAGCCCAGCTCCCTAACCATTATACCACACACTGCCTGAATAAAGTTTTAAGGTATTTTTCAAACCTTGTTACAAACATATCAACTGATATTAAAATTAGATGTCAATGGCAACCGGTCACTTAACTGTCAATATTTGTGTCCTTTATCAACATTACAATGATCACAAATACCAGTAGTAGAAATCATAGGAAAGAGTAATTGCATTTATCAAAATAAAATTATGTGAATTATGTGAAAAAGTGTTGGGCTGGGGTAATATATAAACCTTGTCCAATTGAGTATAACTTGTATTTCTTCACCACAGCAGGTCAGAGTACCCTCACTGTGCCCTGTGAAACGGTTATCTTGAATGGTATTAAATATTTTAGTACTAGTAACCCCCCCCATTTCTAATAATTTTAAGCTTTGTTACCTCTTGAATTACAAATCATGTACTTCATAAATTGATTTAAGATCAAAATACTGGTAGGTCAAGTAGGTATATTCTTCATCTACACACCCACTCTACATTCAAACTCTCAAATTCTCACACATTCAGTCCCCATTTACCCCAGCCCAACACTTTTTCACATAATTCACATAATTTTATTTTGATAAATGCAATTACTCTTTCCTATGATTTCCTACTGTATGATCATTGTAATGTTGATAAAGGACACAAATATTGAAGTTAGATTTTGACATCTAATTTTAATATCAGTTGATATGTTTTCAAGTTTTACCTTAAAAATTATATTAGTTGCTTGTTGCTGTCTGAATAGATTTAGAATTAGTTTAGAATTCAGTTTAGAATATATTACTTCCATAAAACCGACTACCACAGTTTAAATATATTTACACTGGGCAAATGCAATCTGTAAAATCATGTGGGACTTAGTTTATAGTTTAGGAGACTTTGGTGAGTGAGAGTAGATCAAATGTAGAAAGTCAACACTCACCTGAGAGTCAGATTTCCGTGGGGAAGGTCTTGAATCCACCTGAACAGCCACAAGCAGCAGTAAGAGAAGGCAAGAAAACTGGCATGAGGATGAGGATATAGAAGATGAAGCAACCATCTTTCTATTTTTTAAAAACTACAAAAAACGGAACAAAAAAACTTAAGAAGTAAGAAGTAATCTTCAACGTTAGAAAAACGTTTGTCAAGTCTAAAATTCTTAAAAAGAGATCTAAAAGGTTTTATCCTGGTTTATTCCTGGAACCCTGTGTCTATTGCTGCTTCTTCATCTGTGCTTATATTTCTGTTCACAAAGTTTTGTTCTGTCCTGTATGGAATCAGGACTGGTCCAATGTCTGGAGAGGGAATGGTTGCGACTGGTTTTAAAGGGTACTGCCTTGACGTCACACATTCTCGATTGTAACTCTTGGAAACCATTTACCTCCTGCCCGTTCTTTTTCTCATCAACTCCCCCTCCATCCCCTAGACATCTCACCCTTCTTCTTCTGTACTCTTTCAACTTTCCCCTTTTCTGTCATGTCTCCTTGCTCCATGTCTTCCCTTTACACATTAGTTTTTTTGTTTCCGTCCATCACCAGTCTGTTCTGGAGCCTGTCCTGTGTCCTCCTCTCTCTCTTCTCTACCTCTCTTTGATTTTGTACCTTCCCTCCTTCCCACATGACCTTTTTCAAAATATACTCTGCTTTCTATTTCTCTTCTTTTTTAATCATAGCTCCTTAGTTTCAATCAACTGTTGGGTTCTGCACTGGTCCAACACACTGCTTTACTATAGCACTCATTCACGTTTCCTCATTTCTGTCACATGGAACTGGATAGGATAATTTTCATATAATAATACAGCTCAGGCTCTGTTGTCTTAAACCAGAATAGCTGAACAATACCCAGCAACAATAGCGTGGTCCCTGTTAAACCACTTATACCCTCATACCTGGGGAGGGAAGCCTAATTGGTTAAATGAAGAAAGTGATTAGCTACATTTGGTGGTTAAGCTCCTTGTTGGGTAAAAGCCAACAGACTGCAAATCTCCAGGATCCAGTGCAGGGTCAGAATGTCATAGTGGGTCAGGTATAGTGATAATAACAGTCATTTTGAATTGGATCATTTCGACAGGCATGCCTCACCGATGAAGCCTGGTTTCAGAGAGGCCAGAAACAATGCAAACAGAGAGGCTTGCAATTACATAATACATGTCTATTTGAGCCAACATATAACATTCTTATAATGGGAATTCTTGAAAATTAGCAGTAATAAAGCAGTAACGTTTTATTACAAATACAATAAATAGCATCAGATTGTCGTATCTCTCAATGGTTGGGGTAACTGAAACTAGTGAGCAAAAAAGGGACTAAGTAGGAGATTGCATATTCTAATTGAGTATGAAGGGATACTTTCAACAATTTAGTGACATGGATGTTCTCAGTGGGTGTGGATATTATATTAATGACAGGCAATGGTTTATTTGTGCTATTGTGTATATATTCAATAGTTTTATGGGGTTATAATGGGAATATTTAGTATATTTACATGAATGGAGTGGAAATATATTTACAGGCACTGAGAGACGGGGAAAGGGCAACTAAGATGGAGTAAGAGTATACAGGTACACATATTCAGTGGAATAACACTTATAATTATTGGTCTATTTACAGCCTTTTATTACTTTAAAAAAACAATAAGGGTCTCATTCCAAAACAGTCGCAACCTCTGACCTGCACTGGTCCGCCCCTCATAAAAATTCCCCTTGGAAACGGTGCACAATTCAGAAACTATGTCCACCCAGGTTTGGGGGAACTGGAACCAATAGTTCCACATCTGCTACATGTTACCTTAGAGATGGCCAATGGTTGTAGAACCCAGGCCTTTCACCTTATACTCTGTGCAGGGCATTTCTGTAGTGTGCAAGTTACTGATTCTTCAGTCTCTATCTCCATTGTGTGGAGGGCAATTAAATCCCACTAGGGGTATTACTTCAAACAAAAGCATTCCTCATCAGGGCAGTGGTCAAGTTATAGCACTACGCAATACAGGCACATTGCACCTGACTCTTCTTACAACTCCCCCCCAATAAACAATAAATACCTTATTACTTTGCTGCTCCAATGATGCACATTGCTTTCCTTTTTAGGGCAATGGGTTTAATTTGAGCCATCTGTATTATTTGTATAAAATACATCATCTTAACAATGAACAGATCAAAGCATACCATTCTGAAGTAAAGAAAGATAAATACAGATGAATGGGTTAAACAGATTTCTATAGTGCCCTTCACACTGTAGGTATTGATGTAGGATGCAATCAAACATTCGTCTCACTCTCTGGCTCTCAATGGCAGGGGGGGAAGTAAACTCCCCCCACATGGCCCCAAGCTTTAAAGGCAGACGACTGTTCATCACTCACCAGTGGAAGTTCTTGACTGTTTCACTAACCCCAAAGTCAGTCCTACAGCTCTGTAAGGCTCTTATGCATCCTCCCTCTCAGTTGCCAGGGAGTTTGCAATTTACTCATGTGACAACAGTATCGTTGTCACACGGTCAGACCCCGTTTTTCAGATTTTGATGGAATGGGCGGGCAACAAGAAAATCTTAATCTGCCTGCTGTCAAACATGGCATGCATTTAAACCCTGATAGAGCCCTTGGGATCTACATTTAAGAATATTTAATTGATTTTATCATTGAGGGTACATGAAGGAGGAATGCAATGTAATGGTTGTACTTAAGGGAATGATGCTTTGAAAGTAAATAAATACATAAAATGACTGATAAACAGAGTGAACACTTGGGCATGTTACTGCATTTAAACTTAAAAATAGCTTGGGTGCATCGTGAAATAATGAATGAATGGTTACAGTGGTGTTGTAGAAAATGTTATACAGAGCCCATTAGGAGCCAGAACAGAGGTGGAAAGAAAAGAAAACTGGCTAAATGAGTAGGGATTAAGTTCTGGGAGAACCCCGGGGGGGAATGGGAGGGAGTATGGTGTGTGTGAAACCCTGTGTGTCACGCTCATTTATTACAAAGCTTACTGGGAAAAGCAGCAAGGAGAAATTATTGCTATTCATTCAAATAAGATCCAGGATTTGAGACACCATTCATCAGATCCATCCCAGCCATTCACTGCATCAAGTAATAGGCAGTCTATTGTAATCTATGGCTGACTCACTAAAAGGCACCTGTTTTTTCTTAGAAACACTAAAAGGCACCCGTTTGTAATTTTTCCTAGAAAAATGAAATACTTCTTTCATGAATATGTACCTGGTCCAGTTTTGAAGTTAAGATTTCTTGGAGAGAAAAAAAGATATATATTTTTGTAAATCAAACTATAGGGAAATTAATTGATGTTACCAGCTAAAACAAAGGCCAACAGCAAAATTATATCTAGGAAATAAATTGTTCATGGCCTCAGATATTGGCCATCTTGTCTGGTGTTCTGCATAGATGTGGTAGGTTTGGACAGCATTTGAAAATCTTTAGTGGAATCAATCCTGGAAACTATGCAACACATCTCCTTTTGTATTTATTTATGCGTTTCGTTTAACAGGGATAGCGCACATTAACACCCTTGTATTATGTTGGACAGATTTGACCCGAATTTAGGTGTTTATCATCACAAAACATCACTTGTTTTTGCCTGAGGCCAGGTGACTTTGCCTAATTTGGGGTCATGAACTTCTATACAGAATATTGACATCATGATGTTTTTGTTTATTTCTATAAACACTTTGCACCCCATTTTAATGCTTCGGCCAGTTTTGGCCACAAAGGAGAATAGGCCTTTATGAACTAGCAGCTAGTATAAATAAGAGGGACACTTTGATTTTTTTTTCTCTCTCACACACACACACACTGCTCTCACCACAAACATAAAGACTATCCCAAATAGATGCAAATATTTTTTCTTACTTTTATTTGAACTAAAGGCATGTTTATAAATAGTTTTATCTTCAAAAAGCTTACCAATGCCTCATAGACATAACATGAGACAGATGCAGATCTAAGTTGTGGGAATCCACTCTGTTGCTGGCAGCCAGGGGCAACCAGGAGGGGCAACCAGGGCCGGCTCTACACATTTTGGAGCCCTAGGCGAGATAGGCATTTGGATGCCCCCCAGACAAAAATGATTTTTTATTTTATTTTTTCAAATAAAATCACTTCTCAAACAAATCACTTACCAAAGTCTCATTTAAACAGGGAGGATAAGAGAATATGGTAAGAAAACTCGCTTTTAACACAATTGTTAACAAAGTCTATCTCTCTATCAAGGTCAGAGTTCTACACCATGTCAGCAGGTCATCATTGGAGATAGATGCAGTAGCTGCTGTTCTTATTTCTTATATCTGTACAGACAGGTACAGTTATTAGCCTATTACAAGCAAAAGCAGCTGTAGGACAAACAACTTAAATCGATTTTTTATGGATAGCTAGCCACATTATTATCACTGATATAATGTTGTACCCTACTACTAATTTTGGTAGTCTAATATTAAAGCTTGAGACTCAAGGCAAGCATGAGGGTTTTGCAACTCTGCAATTCAGGTGTAGTAGCCTAGTTTTGGTAATAACTACAGGTGGGTACTAATAAGCTTCAAGCCAAAACGTGAGGGTTGGGTAACTCAGCATCAGCATGCATTCATCCTTCAATCTGTATGAGTCTAGCAGTAGCTCTTAGCATTGCATTATCTAGTTAGCATTAGCTTGTTTATTACTTAGCTAGTTAGCTCCCTAGCCTCCTACAATAACACAGAAACACAACAAAACGGCATTTTGATGACATAGCCTACCTCTTAATTGGGCTCTCTTTTCCTCCTCCTCCTTCCTCCGTTTTCTCCCCTGCGCACCTGAAGGCTTGTTGTGCCTTTTCAAAGTCATTGGAAACACAAAATCTGTCTGTCATCGATCTGATATCTATCACGCTGATGTTGGCTCTCTGCCTGACTGCATCAGTAGTGCGTGCCTCTGCGCTTGACCTGACAGGCGACAGCACGTCTCCTGGGTTGCCTGTGATGCGCGCACTTAACCCCCACTTTCAGCAAGCAGCCAGTCATCATATTCCCCACCTTTATTTGTTCATTGGGAGGAAAGGAGAGGGCGCCCATGATTTTTATTTTTTATTTTGTGAGGGCAACCTGGCGCCCCTAGCCGACATGGCGCCCCAGGCAGCTGCCTGTATTGCCTGTGCCTTGAGCCGGCCCTGGGGGCAACACTGATATAAAAAAGGGCCCACTCACCATTTACTCACTCAATCACTCAGAAGCAATTGTCAGAAGAGGAACATGAACAGAAGACTCATGTACAGCCAGTGAAGCTCTTACTGTACTCTTAGACAGTGATAATGACAGTGAAATAGAGGAGGAAGTGTCTGAAACTGAGGACAATGTTGAGCATATACTACCGGTCAAAAGTTGAACACCCCCTTTTTCCAGTTTTTACTTAAATTTAAGCAGTAAATAACCTGAAATGGTACAAAGGTAAGTGGTAAACTGCCTGGAGAGCATCATCAGTGGAGCGGCGCTGATGGCCGACTCGTCCTGCACGCGCGACGACCGCAGGGAGCGGATTGTAGCTGAATGCAACGCCGTGAGACAGGCCCTGCAGCACCTGCTGAGCGAGTACATGAATAATGTAAGCTTTCCCTTTCCCCCTTTCCAGCTTTCACCTTGCCCCGGGTGTGCCCTGGGGAGAAGATGAGGGAATAAATGAACAGGAATTAGTTTCACTTTCACTTAGCTGCCACAGGTTGATTGTCTGGTCCTGGAATGCGCTATGTGGACTTGCCATTGGCCGTCAGCTGATGTGAGTGAGTTTTTAATGCACAGTGGGTAGACTATGTAATTCATATCAGGAGATTAGAAAGAGAAATTGGTGTTGATTTCCGAGAAATAGACAAGCCAAAACCTAGTCAGCCACAGGTGTGATTTTCAGGCTTACAGTGAGTGATGCTTGTTCCTTCAGAGTTTAATATAGATTGGTGATATTGGACAAGCCATCAGCATATACATTGTATATGTATGTGTGTGTGTATTAAGCCAAATGTTGCACCTAAAAAAGAAAGGCATTGTTCTTCAGTGTTTAATGGGATTTCATGTTGGGTTTTCCTCCAGTTTCCAAGTGCCTTTTGATGGTGTAGGAAACTACACCTGGAATATTCCATGTGGCAGATGGAATACATTAAAGGCATCATATGGTGTAAATCCATATCATATCCACTATTTAATTTCACGTATTCATGTGGCATCATATACTCAATAAGGGTTTGCGACTTGTCCTGCATCGTTATTACCCTGTGGAGGAGCTTAAGATCAATAAGAAGGGGGCTGGCGGACAGCGTAGCAGTGTAATGCATACATATTTGGCTGGTCCTGTACGAGTGCAAGCTGCCTATCAGGGACGCCGTTTCGAAACCCATCTCTGCCAGACCGGCCCTGGCCATTAGCCCCGATCGGGAGCAGCATTTGGCTGTCTACTCCTGAGGGAGGGGGAGGGTGGTCGGCGCGAACTCACTGTGAAGCATGTAAGGGTGTCTCCAAAAATGGGGTTGGTGAGTTCCGTCTTGAAGGAGGCAGATCATCGCCGGCTTGCCCAATAGAGACGTGCGGCGAGTCCATGGGGGAGGGTTAATGAAAATAAATAGAGTATAATTGGCTTCCAAATTGGGAGAAAAATGGGGAGAAATCTGAAACAATTTTTTTTTTAATTTAAATAAGAAAATAAGAAAAGATCAACAAGAAGGAGCCAACAGAAACGGTCTCCTGCCCTGCCCCTGAATCTGCACTGAGCTGTGCTGGTACCTTATCTTCCTACATTTGTGAAAATTGCATGCATTTATTTGTTAATATCACAGAATGGGGTGACTATTGACTCATTCTACATTACCATACTTCTCAAACTTGTGCTTAATGTGAACATGGACACACATTGTAAAGCACTGAGTTGCTATCATATTGCAAAATTGAAGTCATAATGCTACTTAAAAAGGAAAATACAATTTGAGGTTAGGGCTATATATATATATATATATATATATATAGATGAATTAATTAAACAGATGCTAGAATTAATTGTCTGTACCTGGCCTGAAGATTTAAACTTACTTTTCCTTTGTGCCCCTGCCCCCACTGTTCTTATGTCAGCTTTTCTTTTCATATTAGCTGCCCCAACAGAAAAAAAATAGTGTTATTATAGCTAGCGAGCTACTGACTACTAGCCAACATTACCTTACTGAACATGTACTGGATGAAGTAGCTAAGTTAACTAACTACACAACACTTGATACACAACAGGTCATTCGAAATGGGGGAGGGGGGTATTTACAATCATTAATAATTCAAAACAATATGAGCCAGACAGTTTTCAGCTCACACTGAATCAACACATTTTATAAATTACATGCGGACAAGTCGGTTGTTGAAAATAACAGCAAGACAGGGTTCACGGAAGGGTCTTATCACCCTGAAGTGTTGTTTCAAGAACCAATTTGTCCGCAATACATTATTGTACCAATAACATGGCTACTTGCCAAATGAATTAATACACAATCAGTGAATTATGTTAAAAATGATCATATCATGAGATGCATCCATGGAAAATAAATAATGGCACCAAGGTGACGCTGATTGTGAACCAGACTACTTCCATTGAATTAAGTTTACTTTCACTGTTGGGAGCCTAATGTTAAGTTCAGTGGTGGGCGCCTTGATATTTTGTCATTGTCACTGTGTGCTGATGATCTTTCTGCTGATGTGCGCAAGCCCTGCAGACAGAAACTTGGCTAAGAGCAGAAAGGCCAGGTCTCAGGAGGAGATCGATGGAATGCTGCAAGAGATGCTTAGGACAATGGGTAATGCATTGTTCCCACCCCTTCTGGTCTTATCTTATGACGTCAAAACGGCACCAAGATACCAAGACAACTGGGCCCAATGCACAGGATTGATGAGATGTAGCTCAGGGGGTGTTTCTCTAAATCCAAATTTGTTTGTGCTGCACAAAAGGCACAGAGGGTATCAGTCAACGGTTCAGTGAGGCTTGGGGGTTGTAAACAGTAAAACCAAATTACCCCCCCTCCAACCCCCCCAACCGTTGCTCATTCGGTAGAGTGACCAGCTGATTTGGTCTTGCCCCCACTTTGTTCTGGTGCTAGGGATTTGACTGCTTAAATTAGGTGATTGATGGGGCGGCTTGAGATTTGAGAGGAGACAAGGGGGAAGGAGAAGGGTTCTTCACTCAGACCACCCGCTCCACGCACGCACTTCCCTACCAAGCTCTGACGCAGAATGCCCAATTTTCTCTGCATTCCTCACCTTAACAGAGGGTGGGGCCCCATGCCAGAGAGGGTGCCATTAGCCGCCCCCCGACCGTGGGTCAGCTCTACGCAGCCAAATGCCAACAGTTCCTGTGCTGGAGCAGAGTAAGCGCAAAAGGGCTCTCCCCTAGCACTCATCCCTCTCTCCTAATTATAAACAGCCAACTTCCTGTTTACGTTTCAAGCTTGACCTTTTCTCAAACCCCTCCCCGCCCCAACCCCCCAACACACATTTAGCTCTGTCAAATCACTATACTACATCATAACTAAATTCACATGGAAAATCCGACATTGTTTCACCTTCCGGTTATCTTTTTTCTCTGATTATTCATACTTTTAATGGACTGTAAATCATATATTTCAGATTTTTGAAAAATATATCAGAATGAGAAAACATTTGGCATGCAAGTTGAGGCAATGACATTCTGCTCCCGGTAAGGTACTCTTTGGTAAGGAAAAGCAACAGCAACAAACAATTAAAAAGGCTGTGTAAAGCCGCTACATGTGGGCAGTGATCCACTCTTCTGTGATTTTAAGAAATATCTTTGGTTATGGCAACTTAATGAAAGCTTTTTAATTGTAATGCACCACTTAGAAGCGGGGGGGAACTACTTTTTTCACACATTTTTTTATCTTGCCATTTCATAATTTCTTTCCAATGACTTTTTAACATATATTAAAAAACTACTTCTGTGGGTATTTCCAATGCTTTTAGATAGAAATATTTCCATGGCTTTCAGAACAGTTTCCATTCACTTGCTCAATCTTAATGAAAATTAGGGTACTATTAAGAATTTAACCAAATATAACCTTTTGGAAAACAATAATTTATTTAATTCCACCTATGCCTTTCAATCTAGTGATTTAGTTGGTATAACAGGAAATTGGTATAACTATATATTTAACACTTGCAAATCCGAACAAGAAACACAAACACATGCCTTCACTCCTGCATAGAATATTATAGGTTGTTATACTTGTATCGCAACTACATGCCCAATGACCATTGCTAAGCAACACACACACCTACCCGCAAAACCCCAGGCTCCTTTCAGAGGAGTTTTTACCATTTACGTCAGAGGGTTGGAGAAAGGCAGGGGGTGGTTGAATGAGGAGTATCTATGGCAACCCAACCCAGCCTCATGCTAACTAAGAACCACTTAGTCTTAGGCAGGTTTTAGCTTTGAATCATAATGTTACCCTGTTGGCTTTTGGCATGCAAGCTTAGTTTTGTGCAACTCACATTTCCAATTCCAATTAACCACAACGCAAAACACAATTTGTCACTGTCAAGGTAATCTGTGTCAGAACGAGAGTAAGAGCAAATGTAGCAAATCTGGGAACCAATTTCTACTGAATCTGAATGAAAGTTGCCATAAATGTGGTCAAATAATTTCAGCAATCTTGCCCAAGGGGACCAAGTGTACCTGCCTGAAGGAGGCCACAATGCCATCTACAATGCGATCAAAACCACTGCAAAACCATTTATACCCTCGTCACCCAATGGCCATTTGTGCATGTCTTTATCCTCTAATAGGGGAAAGGATCAGAAGGGCAGTGTCTCTTCACTGGGTTCCTGATCCTGCTAGTACACTTCAAGGTAGTGATGAGCCCCACATGGCCACTGGAGCCGGCAGGTTGAGAGGATAATTGGCTGCAACATTGACTTCTTTGGAGAAAGTTCAGCGAGATATTCCCTGGCCTACAATGTGCTGTCTCTGTCCACTGTGACCAATTTCCTCCCTGCAGCTGGACCTATCAGTAGCAGCTGGAAAATTGTGACTCATTTAATTTATTCTCTGATTCAGACTGGGAGTTGTGTCTGGGTATTCAAACGTACCATGCCGGTGATGGCAACCTAAAGGGAGATTAAAACATGATTACAACTCCACATCATTTATCCAGTTATCAGAAAGAGTGAGAATCACTTTACAAAGTCCTTATAAATTGCAGTGGTAAAGGGAAATAAGCTCAAACGTAATCAGTGAGGAGCAGGTTCAATACCCTGGACAGCACTGTCATTTCATTACTCTTAGACAGAGGGGCAGGCTCACCTCTCTGGTACTGGGAATGGGCCAAGCACCGTCTGGTTCGGCAGCTCACAAGGCGTTTAATCTCAGCAAATAACTTTGATTTGGGAGAACCGATGAGTGTAGCAAAAAGGCTATACTCAGCTGCTTTCACAGATACTGTTGAGTTGTGTTTGCCTCGTGACATTGGGGAAACCCAAGCATACCCATTTTAGGTTGGCTCCCTCTAGTGGCTAGAATCCCACAAACATTATAGGTATTTAGCAGACACTCTTATCCAGAGCGAGTAACAGTTTAAATGTCTTTACATACAATCCACTTACACGGGTGTATATTAACTGAAGCAATTCACGTTTACAATACCAGAAAAAGGGTCCCACAATGCAAACAAAATGTACTGAAATCGTGCATAGTACAAGCACAGTCGGCTGCCCCTAGCACCGTCAAGACAACTGGGCAGGGGATGAGGCTGCTACATATACCGTTAGCCCCACCCACCAGAAAATATGTTCCACCATAATCAATGAACTCATTATTTCCACATTTTACATATGACTTTTAACAACATATCAGAATGATCCAAAATACAGGCAAATGCCTGAACATAATAACTAGTACCTTAAACACATATGAATGATACACAGTTAATCTCAACACCCAATAGTCAAATTGTGTGGTCCGTTTGTGTGCGACCACGCCTGCACCGATTGGTACAGGCACCATATCAGCCAGACCGTGGCTCACTTTGGGTCCTCCCGCCAACCAGGAAGGTGTATCGGGAGACAAGTGTGACAAAATTTGCTCGGGTGTGGAATAATGGCTCTGCTTTCTATTAGTTAAATTTAGCTTTAACCTTAACCGATCGCTTTTCGCTGTTGTGCATGTAGTAGTGATTGCTTAGCTCGTGCTTGGGCTAGCCAAGTAGCCAGCACATTAGCAAATAATGTATTGGGAAATTGGTCAGATTTGGTAGTCCAAGCGTGAAAACACAATGCTACATTTGCAATAGTGAAATGTAATCGCTTAAAGTAGTCAACTCGTTTTAGTACTATACCACGCTGCCACCTGGCAAAGGCAACCTGCAGATACCTTGCTAACGATCGAACCAGCTAGCCAACAGTCCCCAAATCTGGCCAATTTCCCGATAAATTCAGTTGGCTAATGTGCTGGCTAACTGGCAAGTAGGGATGGGCGGATCGATACCAAAGTATCGATACTGTGATTTTGTTTTTGGTATCGATCTCTCCCATAAAATATCAATACCTGTTTACAAGCATTTAGTGCACTGCTTTCACTAAATTAAACGTTTATTTCTCAAACTCGCGAGTACACTAGTTGTGTGCAGGGGCATCCATTTTGAAGCTGCCTGTGCAAATGTATCTTCATTCTTTGTACAGGCATTACTGCGCAGCGTTCACGCAACGTGAGTGCTCATGAACTTCCTGCGATTGCTCCTGATTGATTCATCACCTCACAGAACTTTGCGGGAGCAGGAGACCTAAACGAAAACCATGTGAAATGGCTGAAAAGAAGCGAAGTGTTGTGTGGTGTTACTTCACAGCATGTGGAATAAGCAGGGCAAGCTGTGACACATGCAGCACGATGGTGCAACACTGGTAATACCACGAATCTATTTAAACATTTAAAACTTTAACACCCCGGTCAATACGAAGAAGGCTAGTCAAAAAAGAGGGAGTAAGATTCCCAAAGAAGCACACCAAGAACTTAGACGTCCACAGATGGCGTCATTTTTAAGAGGCAGAGCATATCCAGGTTGTATTATTGACTTGTGCTTCTGCAAGCAGATGAGCAATCTCATGTTTATTTTCCATTTTATGTTAATTATGCGATATAACCTAAATGTCATAATGGAAACTGCATATCATGTAATGTTGTCTTATTTAAAGATATCAGATTTTTAAGGAACTAAATTGTAATCATTAGACAATGGCATTATTGCGCGAAATAAACGAAGTCAGTTACGGGCTGCTCGACAGAAATCTGGGTCCTGAATGGCCCAGACTCGTATATTTTTTTATTAATTGACACCCCTGAACTAAATTGTAATATTAGACAATGGCATTAATAAATGCAGATCTGGGTCCTGAATCGAAAATATATAAAGCCTCCCTTCAAATGTAAAAGTTCTTCTCACAAGCTGAACAGGTTCTGGCACTTTCATAAAAATCCCTTTAGGTGTCATCTCATGAAAATAATTAAAGTCTGGGAACCGTTATGGCTAGAGAAATCAGTTTCACTTGGCTGAAGAACCGGGAAGAAGAGCGCAATCTCCCAGCAGGTAAAAACCTAGCCGGAACCAAAGCACTTCTAAAGGGATTTCATACTGCATTTTCAGGAAAGGTTATATGGCGTGAACTACACACAAAAATAAGGACATTAAAACATGGGTCTCTATGGTTGTTAATGTTGAGGTTCACATACAGCCACAAACTTCTGCCAGAGGCTCAATGGCCAATTATGTCTCATCAAAACCTTGGAAGTTTGAATATCCCACCAAAGGTATGCATGCAGGCAGTACATTCAATTACATCCCTGTCTAAAATTCATGTCCCTGGCCTTGCATGTTTGAAAAGCATTGCACCATTTAACATAATGACAATATACGACTGCAGAAATGTAATCATTAACAGCCACAACCACACATTTTACCTTGTAAAGTTAAGCATCCAGATAAAGCCACCTGTTACATGTAATATTACAGATTCAGTATTTATAGATGATGTCAATCTTTTTTTCTGGATTTTGGGGTTCTTAAACATCAATTTGCAGGACAACCGGTATGAGTCTAACTGGTATTTTGACAATTCCAAGCTGCTGTGTAAAGAGAAAAGAAGCCCTCTCATGGTTGATTTTTATCAGACAAATGGCGGTTGAGATTTACAACAGACTCTTTCCCATACCATCCCCTCACAATAACCCATGTTCTCTCACCTGAAATCCATGGTTGCTTGTCTGCAATCTGAATGTGACATTACAGATATCCAGAAGAGATGCAGCATTGGTGTGGGCGTAGAAACAGGCCATTTTATTCCCATGGAAGCCATTTCAGTGTTTTTGCAGATTTAGCTCTCACAGATGAGAAACCGATAACCTAGCTTCCACACAGGACTGTCCCCATTTCAATCAGTTCAATCCAAAGCAATTTCAAACCATTATCACCCTCATTACCCTTACCAGCGCCCATTAAAATTGCATTAGAGCGGCATTGCAAGTATAAGTAACAGCTAATTGAAGTCCATGCAGGGCTGGGCCTCAGCTCAGCATGAGCAAACGCTTATATCACATCGCTAGTTTGTCCATTGGAGTCCATTGAAGCTTCAAGTGTTTTCACCTGGCACTAACAGAACGCCAAGCGTGGGCAGCATAGCGTGCGCAGCTATGGGGGTGTAATAGTTACAGGGTGACATCTTCCTGTCTGGGCAGGTGGGAAGGTGGCTGGTGGGCTGGGAAAGGGTGACAGCGAAAGCAGAGGCAGAAGAGGCCCACCAGCATGCACAGAGTGCACATTGCTGACATGCACACCGTGACCAGCTGCTCCAGCGTCATCCCCCATATTCCTGGGGGAAAAGTCAAAAAGCAGTGGAGCATGGATTCTTTAAGGCATTCTAAGGTCATACATCTATCAATACAAGGCAAACACAACCATTTCTTTTCTTCCTAGAGAACAGCACTAGCTGCCCTGGAAGTAAAAATGTAAAAATCCCAAATAGTTTAACCTGAACCTCTGGCATGGGTGCCATCCCTGGATGGGTGCCATGGAATCCCATCACACAATTTAATCATAGTCTACAAGGTTACCCAGTATGTCTGACAAATAAACACAGTATCTGCCCTCTCATTAGCACAATAGCATGATATATAACACACACCAATATATGTATATAATTATAATTGTATTGCTTTTATTATGTTTTATATCATCATCATCATCATTGTAATACACCATCATATAACTTTGTAGAAGCAGCTCACCTCCATGGCTACGGCTCAGTATGTCCCATTGTGAATTGCGGATTGGTGGCCATACTCGGATGTCGTTCATGGAGACCGGCAACAAGATATACAGGGGACCCACCACAATCTCTCTTAGGGTGGCGTTATTGTTCCCTGTGCGTTAATTATAAGGATTCATTTATAAAATAATGTATTATTTTAAATACATTGCGCTACTACTGATTGCCTATATATACAAGCTGTGCAGATTTCCTTCCTTAAAATGGATCATTGCTGATGACTGACCAAGATTCTATGTAGAATTGACAGACAGGGCCTGGTATGGCACACCTGGCCATTTCTGACCTGAACATCAGTTCAGCTATAGTTGGCTAGATGTGTAAAGGCCTGTACGCACAGGTATTGGAGACAGAACGGTGTGTGTATGTACACTTGAGAGAAAATGGGTATGTATGAGGACTATGTGCATAGGCGATAGACACAAAAAGATGTTCGTACAGGTGTTGTAGACAAAGTGGTGTATGTGTATGTACTTGAAAGAGGGGGGTTATGCAAGAGACACGTGCTCAGGTGTAAAATGGGCACAGAGAGTGGAGTGTGCAATGGTGTTGGGAGACAAAACAGTGTGAGGGTGGTGTCTATACTTGAGAGAAAGACAGAGGAAAAGAGAGGGGGTTATGCAAGACAGAAAGAGTGTGCGTGAGAAAGAATGTTAACAGGTACAGTATGAGACCCCAGAGAAAGGAGATTGTCAGACTGACTGTACTGTAGAGGAGAGATGTTACGGGTCCACCTTCTGCTCCTCCCACATGACCAGGTCTCACAGCAGTCGCACAGGCTATCTCGACCCTCAAGCTCATACCAGCTGATTGGTCCATGGGGCAGGGTCAAAGTGCAAAAGATCAGTCACAAGGATTAGCAACCTCTTTTGGTGGCACTTCTTAAATGGTTGCTATGAAGATGGCTGTATTCCTTTGGCATTATCAATCTACTCAAGCAGCAGGAGTTGCATTTAAAATGATGCATCATTGCATGCATGCATGCATGATACTTATACAGCATTTATATTAATCAAATACATTTTTAATTTGCCAGTTGACTTCCCACCTAAATCTGTAAATGTATACATGAGCACCAAGTGCCCTGAAGAGACACACCAACCTTCTAGTTTCTGCATTATACTGGCAGCTCTTTGATTGGTCACTAGGGGGTGCTTTGTTGTCATCAACTTTCACTGTACAGTGAATGAATATCTGAAAAGCAACTCAATTGGTCATGGATTAGTTCAGCCTATTTTAAAACTCTGAACTTTTCTGAAATACTGATGCAGCTAGACCTTTTGAATATTGGCTCGAAGATACTTGGTCTTGGTTTCTTATAGAAAATGACACTGGAGTATTTTTTTTTTTTTAACACTGCACTGCCCGCTCAATGTCCTCAAGATAACAAGCCTTCTCTAAATTTCATATTTGTACTTTCATTGCAGACCTACCCTCTCTCTAGTAACCCCACCCAATCCAACCACTACTTCCATGTGTTCCTGTACTCCTCTGGTGTCGAGGCTCCTTACCAGATTGTTGTTGTGGCCTTTGAACTGGAAGGCTTGGATCTGAAATCTAAGGGCACTGTCAGAGCGAGGTGAGAGGAATTTTGCCATGGAGCGGGCCACCATGCTGTCTGTCAGACACCTGGGGGTCAGGAATGTCACCTCTATGTCATAATACATGATGGACAGGTCCCATGAGTGAAATAGGGACTCACCTACTCTAAACACCTGACAATACAGACATACAGTCCCTATTTGCTTCCACACACACACACAAGGTAATTTTCTAATTTACACCCATTTTTCTTTAAAGACACCATTAGTACACAGGTGGGGCAGGGGCATCAATGGCTTCCAATTAAGGAAAATGTGTATCTTCATACATATGGCCTTATGGTCCCCATCCATTAGTCTCCATTTAATTGTGAACATGACACACTCACCCATCATCCTGAATGATGTAATAACTGTGCCCCAAGCCTGACTCCTGGCTGGTAGTTGCTACACAGCTGTCCACATAGACTTTGAATCCCATGTGGTTGTGTAGATTGATGGACACTTGCAGGTTGATAGTCTGCCCCAGGTAGTAAATGCTTGTATTGGACTTCGACTGCCAATCTTCTAGACAAAATAAATCCAAGCATGCATTCTAAACTTAACCATGACACGTGGATGATCCATGCTTCTCTACTGGTCTCATCAGGTGTATAAAGGCCATGGTCACCCAAGCACTGTACCAGGATCAGTTTCAGCCCTATATTAAAAGCGCTGAGGTTAGGATTATGGCTAGGTTGCGTGATCCTGGATGAGCGATTGGGGCACAACTCTGAGCTTCTAACCAGGTTGAGAACTTCCCATTCTGTATGGGTGCTCTCGTCTTCTGTCTTTCCACAACAATATAATGAATTCTGGTAAATTTTGTAAATGTTTTATTCCATCTTAGAAGTATACATTTACAAAGATCTGTTACTTTTACCATTTTAATTGGTCATATTTTGCTTTTAGATGAAGCAATGTGGGAGACATATGTCAATGTGTCTTTCATTTACATATCAAAATAAAACAATTTAAAGGTTAGCAGCAAAGAAAGGAGTACTGACCTGACATGACATCGAGGGAGAAATCCAAAGGTCCAGCTATTGATCTCTGCATCCATTTTGGAGTCCAAGTGGGCTTGATTCCAGCACTAGATATGATATGCTCCCTGAATAAGACAAATAAGCTCATCAGCATGCACTGGATATTTGCCCATTGGCCCTTCAAAATCATTGGCCAAATCTATGCAGTTTTTGGAAATGACCAACATTTCAAAAAATAACCTTAACATGATTACATAGAGATCAATAAATGCTTAATTTGGATGTTGGTACCCATGAGCAGGATGTTGTTTTGGTGATAATACTTGAAAAAAGTCAAAAACTGTAGTTTATGTTTTTCCAGGAAATGTTTAATTACTTTAACCAACTGAGTTTAGCAGCAGTCCTCTGCCACTTCAAGAAAACCCCAATAATATTCCAGTACAATGTTCCTCCCCATGCATACAGAACTGTATGTAATAGTTCGACCATTACAGATGTACTGTACCATATGTAACGTCAACACTGAAGTTCCTTCCCATGCATACCGTTTGTAATGGCAATGAACTGTGGTTATGTTCCGTCCTTGTGACGGCACACCCGTGCTTGGGGTATAAAGCAGGACGTTGGAGTAAACCAACTCCTTGTCTGTCACCTGTCCAACCCAAGAGGTTACCATTGTCAGCATATAATAATGGTGTATTTATTTGCAAACAACAAAACAGAAGATAATGAAGGATGCGTTTTTGCCCCTGTCCACAGGAACACCTTTTCAGTGCAGCCTCATTGTTCAAAATCACTATCAAGGCGAATGAAACATTTTGACATCTTTCAGATAGAAACAGTTTTTCTTGAATAACTCGCTTACAAAACATGCATGTTTCTCGCAATTGCAGAAGTTATGACGCATATATTTTTCGGACTTCACCATGCAATCTAACCAAATCTCACCCTCTCTGTTGGGCTACTTATTTTCCCATCTCACACAATTTACTTTAGGGTTACTGAATTAAAAAGGCACATGCTGTATTGTTGATTGTATTGATTTAATGCATGCCATGTGTGCATAACATTACTATTAAAACATCACCATGTGCTTTTTATTTACATTGTTTTAAAATAGTGTTTATGTGTCTGAGTGAAAAGTAGGCTATGTTATTCATTTCAAGTCAAAGTGACTGTAGCAAACTTGGTTTCGTAAGCTATTTAGCGGTAAATATCAAAACAGGCCGGATTTCTAACTTACAGTCCGCTTGCTCCCGCAGCTGTGCAGGTCGTAGTGGAATACAATGGTGTCAGTGGTCCCGCCATTACTTTTGCAGCCCCCGAGAGACAGATCCGCAGACGTCAATTGTGGTGCACTTAAACCCCAAAAATCCTTGCGTACCTGCACCCGGAGCCTGTAGTCGCTGCAAATCACCGTTACCTGTTCGCTCGGAAGGTTCTGGGCTACCAGGTGTTCTGTGTGGTGCTTGGTTTGTTTGTACTGCTCTGTGTGGGAATCAAAATTTCTCGAGTCGAAAGTTACTGCGGTAAACTCCAAACCAGCTACAGTTGCGAACCCTCGTTCTCCATTTGTACTTTTCGGCGTGTTACCCGAGTTTTGTGTGTTGGTTTTTCTTACAGCGCTTATTATTAACATACACAATGAACATAAAGTCAAATCCATGATTTGTTTGCTTAATCTATTAGTAAAATAGTAATTTATGTGATTAGCACATTTGGTAGTTATTCACTGATATGAAAAAAATAACGGCTTATATTAACTTCGTAAGTTAAAGTTCGTAAAGCAAGTTCGGTTTCAATCGCTTCAATACTAGGATTGAGGTGTCATTTCCCGGCGATATTTATGCCCTAATTAGTTAATTAGCTATTGGTGTGACAGCGAATGACTGACATTCCGTTTTCCACAGTCACTGCGGTTTGTGAAAATAAAAGTAATCCCACACGCACAGACTACACTTCAACAAGGTGCTCCAACCTGGGGCCCATTGTGTGCTGGTTTTCGTTCCAACTGATCTCTTGATTAATTAAAGTAGCTGAAAACGTGTTTAGTTTCCATAATTTTACGTGCTGAAACAGATTTGATTCATCCTTTGCTTTGTCTTTGAACGCTTTGTGGGTTAGTGTCAATGACCAGTGTCCACACTTTCAACATTTAGGACTTAACTGATTTCAGTAAAAGTGTCTAATTAAAAACAATTAACAGCTCGTTTTACTTCACGAATTGCAATTATGGTTGGAATGAAAACCAGCATAGTGGGTCACTAGTACTGATGTTGAAAACTCATGCACTGTAAACCAGAGTAGTTTTCAACTTGTCATCATAAACACTTGTCTAAATAATCTAGACTTCTGAATTGTGCGTATTTATAATCTTTCATTTTTGAAATCGCCAACTATCCAATAGCTACTATTTTCACGCAATACTCTGAGGTGGAGTCAAGTGCACTAAGCAGGCAGAATGTACGTCCTTGCAACTGCCTATCACGTCTTTACTAATTCCAATTTCAACGGGACTCCAAATGAATATGATTTATGATGCATACAAATTAATCACAGAGGTTTCTGCGCCTTCCTGGAAAGGCAGCACATAGTCACGTCAACGTCTTGGCATCATTATCATGACCCATCCTGGAATATGAACTCCTTTCACTATGTGATGGTCTCTGGTTGCTTGCAGAAAATATGATCGCATAAAACTCTAATTGATTTCCGTCACATTCTGCACTTGCTGTCGTGGATGTATGCTCCACGTCTCGATAAAGTGTAGACAAACTAAGTTAATAGCTTGTTAAACTAAGTAAAACAGAGAAGTGACTACAGTATGCCAAACTCAGAATGAACATAGGGAAATGTGTGGAGCTTGACAATAGACATTGTGTCTGTAGGCATCATGTGGTGTCATTACCTTATATTTGACCTCACTGCCAGCAAATATGGATTCTTAATTGAATATATACAATATGTTGCAAGCACCAAGCATTGTTTTCCACATTGATAATAGAAGTTCTCATTTGATTTTTCGAAGCACTCATTTCCACTGGAAAGTTGACTGAAATTACTTTTCAAGTCATGCAAAGAAGTCAAGGTTAAAAAAGATCAGCCCTGGAGTGCCACCAGGGGGCGGCGATTGGCTGTACGCCCCAGGGAGGGGGGAAGGGGGAGGGAAGCTGACAGGACGTCCGCTGCGCACTAAGAGTAGCCCTGTAGTACCGGGTTACGGTCGACGGCCTGGTGAGTGCCGTCTCGGAGGAGGCGTTACTTCGCCTTCGTCACTAGCGGTCGCAGGACTACGGCAGCGAACTCACATTACCAGGGGGGATTGACATAAAATAGCGGGTCTAATTGGCTACTAAATTGGGAGAAAATGCGATAAAATCAGAAACAAAATCTTTTTTTTTAAAAGATCAGCAACAAATACCACATAAACAAGGATGGTTTTTATTGAAAAGTACCTCTGGCAACACAGATTGAGAGCAATGAGGATTGAAGATAAAAAAAAGAATTTCTTCAAATCGGAGAGTGCTGGCTTATTTCTTTCCTGCCCAATGGCCACCACTTTGTCCTTTGTCCCCTCCCTCTGTTGAACAGGTTGGGGTCTAGGGAAGAGGGAGGGAGGAGGTGGACAGCCATTGTGATGAGGGGAACCAGGGAGCAGAAGGACTCAGCTGATTAGTTGATCTTGGGATGACGGAAGTCTTTTCCAGCGTACTTGGCCTTGTCTCCGAGCTCCTCCTCAATCCTACAAGGATGGAAGAGTAAGGACAAATGTTAGATATGTACAGCTCTGAAGGAGTAGCGGAATAGCTACACGGCAAGTAGCTCTCAAAGGTCGCAGACTTTCTGCTTGTATTGCCTCAAGTGTCCAGATCACATGATATCTACTGATTGTTTGTCAAATATGCATACATTATTTTCTTTAAAATACATTTGTATCAGATTTTTTCACATTTTCTCACCCAATTTGGTAGCCAATTTCTAATTCTAACCCTATTTCTAACTCAACTATCTCTTCTCTCGTACTACGAGCTCACCGCTGCAACCCTGGGACCGGCAGTGACAAAGGTGTGCCTCCAAGCAGCCCCAAACTGCGGCGATAAACACAGACCAGCCACAAGCTCCTGCCGGCTTCCTCCCCTCCCCCTGGGGCCAATAGCCAGGCTGGGCGCCAGGCTGGCGGGATCAAACCCTGGCCACAGTGGGTAACCTGCACTCCAGGCGAGCACCGTTATGCCACCAGGGGGGCCCAAATCTGCATATTTAACACGTTGGACATTACAGAGTTAAACTGTTCTTTCTGCCAAAGCGGTTTGAGTCAATCACTTCATCCAGTCCATAAACCTCCATTGAGCTTACCTCATCAGCTGGTTGTATTTTGCCAGACGCTCTGACCTGCAGGGGGCACCAGTCTTGATCTGTGTAAGGAGCAGACACAGACAAGTGTGAGATTAATAGAGAGACAGACACGCAATTATCACTCAAGTATAATGGATGTCTGATATGGGTAGGTGTGTGGTAGGAATACCTGTCCAGTGCACAGGCCAACAACCAGATCAGCGATGAATGTATCCTCTGTCTCTCCAGAGCGATGGCTGACCATTACTCCCCAGCCATTGGACTGGGCCAGCTTGCACCTGCAACACAGTCAGTACCGTCAGCCACCTACCTGAAACTGACCTAATCCTGTGATTAACTGGTGTGTTCTGTTTCTCAACCAGCAAACCTTAACTTTGAACTGCTGATTATTCCAATCTGTTTATACTTACTTCCTAGATCATCAATCAAATAATTAGCCACCTGAATAATTATTACCAATTAGTATAGCGCTCCAATTATATTTTGTGATAGCATTGTTATTATTTTACATGATACAATTGTGTAGCATTTTCCTACATCTACAATCTATCTGAACTTGTGCATAAATGCACTCTGTGTTCTCAGTGCCCAAATTCAAGGAATATTGAAGACTTATTAACATCCGTTAATCTGATCTGTGCAGAACAGGAAGTTTATGTTCATGAAAAAAGGAACAAAGTTTTCACTGAACGGAAGTTTGTTTGCTTTACTTTATTACTCGTTGTGCTCAAAGCTAGTGTGCTATGCAGTTAATGGAGAGATTTATGTTATAAGTGTAGCCTATTCTTTGAAATAATTTCGTAGATTTTTACTCAGTTAAACCCCATGTTGTCATTTATATTCTTTATTGCAGGGTTCCCCAAATCTGGCCCTGGAGGGCCACAGGGTATGCTGGTTTTTGTTTTCACCTCATCAGCAGCCAATTTGAAGCCAGGTGAGGTGAGTTACCTCCCTTGGTTGAAGAAGTGGGCTAATTAGTGAAATCACTTGGTGTAGTGCATTGGTTGCAACAAAAACCTGCATACACTCGGCCCTCGATGGAATGAGTTTGACACCTAGTCTATACCTGACAAATAGTCTATGTCCGGGTTACACAAATCTGCTCCACAAATCCAAATTCGGTCATGGTTTTCCCTTCTCTCAGGTAGTTAATTGAACAATTAGTGCAATTTATTGGCCAGAGTGTCTTCAGGTAAAGGGAGTGTGGAAAAACAACAGTACTCAGCCCACAAGGACCGTGATTTGAGTAACCCTGGTCCATATATTGTAATCTTTCATGGTGTGAGGTTTTCATGGAACAGTGACCTTTAGTTTTGGAAATACACAAATCCATTTTTAAAATTGAACTGCTGCATGTGGTGTACATGTATATATCCCATCTAGGAGTATAATGTGTGTATTGGGGGATAGATAAGATACTTCTGATATAACTATAATTCATTACTTTTGGCTTGTATTCGATTATTTGAGTAAAACACTAAAAGCAGTGAAAAACTGGAAAATTCAGATAGGACTGAAGAGGAAATTCTTTCATTAAATGTATATAGCAGCAGCTTTGAGTGCAACATGCAATAAAGGCTAGCAAACAACCTTCAGAAACTGTGTGCTCTTTGCAGAATCTTCACAGATCAAATTAATGCATTTATGTCATCAATGTTACCTGAATTCGGTAGAGAATGAAGAGTAATTATCCCCAAGTTCAAACAATCTGTGATATTGGGTTTTGATATTGTTGATGATGTAAAAAAAAATAACGCTATCACAAAATACATTTGGTAATTATTATGCCTATTAGTGTTGATTATTCAGCAAATTAATTGTTTGATTGTTACCCAAGGAAAGTAAACAGGAAACAGGTGAGAGTAATGGTCACGTTAAAAGATACGGTTTGTGTCTCCTCTGTTTCTAGCTCACCAGCCGCCATTGGTCAGGACTCAGATGTAGGCGATGACAGGTTCACAACCATATGATCTTATATAACAAATGGAAATTCACCACAGTGTAATGACAGCCCTATCTGATATCTGATACACATGCATGAATCATCTCTATGGTCCTGGCACTTTCTGCTATCTGATATTCATACCTGAATAGCTCTGTGGTCTCTGACACTTATGTATGAATGGGAAGACTATATGGTCTATATTTCCCCCTGGCTGTCTCCACGGCCTCTCACACTCCTGCCTGAATGGTGTCTATGGTATCTGATACTCATGTCTGGATGGGCAGGCTTTCAGGTCTCCGAGACTCACGCCTGGATGGACTCTGTGACAGAGCCGATCTGGTTGACCTTGAGCAGCAGACAGTTGCAGGCCTTCTTCTCCACAGCCTGCTGGATGCGCTTGGGGTTAGTCACAGTCAAGTCATCTCCCACCACCTGAATGCCCACAGAGCCAGTGAACTTGGCCCAGTTCTCCCAGTCATCCTGGTCAAAGGGATCCTCAATGGACTGCACTGTCAGCATGATGGTGGGCAAGAATGGAAGTAGGGAAGGTGAGAGATGATGAATGAGACGAGAGAGAACAGGTTCTAAACTAATTCTAAAATGGTTGATGTGCTTGTTCTGTCAGTGTGGTTGAGAGAGAGACTGCATACTTAGAGAGCTGTACATACAGCACACAAGCATATGGTCCCGTGTCCAGTACCTGGGTAGTCATTGATGAAGCTCTTGTACAGGTCTCCCAGCTGCTCCCCTGAAATATGGCGGGCAGGGTCATCAGGGGACTTGAAGTCCAAGTCGTATTTGCCATTTCTGTAGAACTCGGATGCAGCAACATCCATGCCGATGATGATCTTGTCAGGATATCCGGCCTTCTCAATAGCAGACTTCAACAGCTCCAGGGCTGGGGAGGAGGAAAGTGAGAGTGAATGGTTCACATCTACACACACAGCCTTTTTAGACTCATTCAGATGGTTTGGATAAGCAATGCATTACTAGAAGCACGGAATGTATAATAAGAGTATTAATAACATAGACTCACATGATTGCAGTAAGATTGTGGTAGGGCACAGCAAGCAAAAGCAGCAAGAGAAAATGTGGAAGTGTTCGCTGCTACGTTCTGTGGCCTGTGATCTTATCCCCCCTGCCTTACCCCTCATGCTGGGCAGTGCCCTTGCTCACCCTCGTTGTTCTCCAGGATGTTGGGGGCGAAGCCACCCTCGTCTCCCACATTAGTGGCGTCCTTGCCGTATTTTCCCTTGATGACACCCTTCAGGTTGTGGTAGACCTCGGCGCCGATGCGCATGGCCTCGTGAAAGTTGGTGGCACCGACTGGCAGGATCATGAACTCCTGCATGGCCAGCTTGTTCCCGGCGTGGGATCCGCCATTGATGACATTGAAGGCCTGAAGCAGGGGGAGCGAAATAACATTTGCGCCCTGATTCGTCTCTAGACCACTTCCGCTGTTTCTGAAATTCTTGTCCATCATGCCATAGGAAGCATATACAGGATGAAGGGCATCATAAATATGTCATATTTATTACGTTAAGGCTTTCTCTCTACTTCCCACTTCCTTCAAGGGCTTCATGGCTCTCCTGGACCCCCCACAGACACCACACCCCTTTCACTTCCCAATACTCACAGGCACGGGCAGGATCACATCCTTGTGTCCGGCCAGGTCAGCAATGTGACGGTACAGAGGCACGCCCTTCTCTGCAGCACCGGCCTTGCACACAGCCAGAGAGACACCCAGGATGGCATTGGCACCGAATTTAGCTGTTATAGGAGGACATAAGGGAGTGATATAAACTCAGCCTTATGGCGCCATGCTATGGTAAATATAATCTGAAAAAAATGAGTGACTTCAGTCAGGAAGTCAGACCAAAACTGCAGGCCTGATAGCTCTGGTTGGGTATTTCCAAGTCAGAAGGTGCCTGGTGCCTTAAACCTGCGTTGCTAATCACTGAACGGTTCCTTTGTGGTAATGACAAGTAAAATGGAGCCACTAAACAATTTTAGAAACTCTCTTCATTAATGATCCCTCTAATTCAAATGAATCATAGTGCTTTGCCTTTGAGCCCAAAGCAAAATGAGTTGAAATATGTTGATAAAGTAATTTTACCAGTTCGGCAGATATAAAATGCTACAGCGGAGCATAGTGGTAAGTGTTGTACTGTGTTTAAGCACCACGCAGTAACGCTGTTGTGGAGGTGACAGTACTCACACTTGTTCTCAGTTCCGTCCAACTCCAGCATAAACTTGTCAATCTTCTCCTGCTCAACCACACTCAGCTTCTACTCAGAGAGAGAAAGAGAGAGAGCGATAAAGAAGGGACAGTTAGTTACAGAGGGGACAATCATATGAATGGGTGAGTCATAGAGGGGGTAGTATGAGAGAATTTGAGGCAGGGAGGGGATATAAAGAGAAAGAATTAAAGTACAAAGCCAAACAGACAGATTAAGAAAGGAAAAAAAGTCAGATTTAAAGAATGTTCATCTGCAGGTACACAGAGTAGCTGTTCATGTTTTCACTACAGATATATGCTTACAGACTGACCTTTTCAATAAGCTTGGGGGCAATGTCCTTGTTGACATGATCAACAGCTTTCGTTGTACCTTGAAATTAGAGAGCACCACTTAGTGTTACAGATATTATGTTTATATATAGCAAGGTCACGTTCTATAGAAACTTAGGACTTCAAACATGTTCACTTATGTTTGGAGGCGGAGCTGCAAGGCGGAGCTGCACATGCTCCGCATGGGTGGAGCTGGGAGTCCCTCACCTTTGCCCAGGTAGCGAGCCTTGTCACCATCTCTCAGCTCCAGAGCCTCATGGATGCCTGTGGAGGCACCGCTGGGCACAGCAGCCCTGAAGTGCCCTGAGAGAGAGAGACAGAAATGGGGATACATAGGGCAGGGGTATGGGTGTGGTTGTATCAACATGGAGGAGTGAGAATGGGGTGGTCAGTGTGTAACCGGGCATGGAGTGTGTGTGTGTGTGTGTGTGTGTGTGTGTGTGTGTGTGTGTGTGTGTGTGTGTGTGTGTGTGTGTGTGTGTGTGTGTGTGTGTGTGTGTGTGTGTGTGTGTGTGTGTGTGTGTGTGTGTGTGTGTGTGTGTCACCTTTGGCTGTGTAGAGGTCCACCTCCACAGTGGGGTTTCCTCTGGAGTCGAGGATCTCACGGGCATGAATCTTTGTGATGGACATCTTGACTGTGAAGAGAGGGAGAGAGAGAGAGAGAGAGTGAGTTTGAGGGAAAGAGAGAGGGGGGTGTGCAGGAGAAGGGGAGAAATTTGTGTAAATTCATATTTAAAACACTGTGCGCCTGTCTATTTTTTTGTAATGCACTCAACGAAACACTATCTGTATGGAGTAAGAAAGTGAGAAAAGTAACCCACCCATCTGTTCATCAATCACCTGTATTTGCAAGCCTCCAAAGTAACATTGCTGCTGTGGTTAAAATTGTCCTTCAACCCACACCATCCCTGACTGCACTGTCAACTGCAATGTCTGTCAAACCATGTGGTCGGCAAAGAAATGTGACAAGAAGCCAATCACAGGACAATGATGTCACCACAGACCAATGAGACAAGAGAAATGGGAGAGGATTGGATAAGCACTGAATGCAAATGTGATCTGGCCAGAGCTTGTTATATATAGCCAGAGCTGTTGGTAAGCTGTTGTTCCTTCTCTCAATGTTTCCCTTTCTCATTTCCATCTTATCTTATCTTCCATTCTTTCACGTCTTTAAATTATTTGTGTGTCCATCTCTGTTTCCAAATTTGCCGAAAGATTAAATGGAATAAATGATTAGAGAGCTTCATTGATAGACATTTCAAAGCAATTGGCTCTTACATTCTCACACAGCGCTTTAAGTCTTTAATTTCACCATATACTCTAAACTATGTGCGCGTGTCAGTCTGTATATGCGTGTGTGCACGTATGCGTGTGTGTATGTAACAGTTATTGCTCCAGTTCTCTTTGTTCAATCTACATCTCAACCCTTTACTTCCTCTCTGCACCCCCGTCACTCACTGCTTTTCCTACTGCTTCCTCACTCTCAAGAGATGGTACCCTTTACAATCTTTCTTGCACATCGTACTCTCCTACGCTGTTACTTTACCCACAGTCCAAGGTAGCAGCTGTGACCACACACAACCCGGTCTCACATTCACCTCTGTGGACTGGTTTAGCCCCTGTCTCTCTATTGCTCTCTAAGGAAGAGTATTAATAGTGCAGGCAGGGAGAGAGTAAAGAGAGACCACAGGGGAGGGGGTGGGGGTGTGGGCTGTAAATTCCTCACTCCAAACATGCAGCCCAGTATTACTCCCTTAATAGTAATAGCCCAGTATTACTCCCAGTATTACCATTCTACCACCTGCTTGTCACCGCTCTGCCACCCCACACACACACTAACACACACTAACATCAACTTCAACATGCCATACATTCTAGATAAGGCACAATGCTTTGTTCACTGTGATGGTGTGGTTATGTTATATCATGAGATCATTATTCCATGGCTGGGTTGCGAATCTGAACTCTGAAGCAACTTGAGCTTCTACACCGGTCCTTCTGCACTCTCTTTAGCAAAACTCCCAAACACGCAAGCCTTCTTTGGAGGTCAGGAGTCACAAAGACTTAAATAATGTACAGAGGCCAGAAACCTCACTTTTACACAACTACATCCTCGCCTTAGCTGGAATATCCATGTCCCAAACACAATGCAACCCTCTTAAATCCGGGCCTTGAGGAGTTGGGTGGTGGGGGGGGGCGTCATGCAAATCATAATGTCACATATCACAACTCAGTCTGACCTTCTCAAGCCACCTCTCAAACCCTAATCGTTCTAGGTTTTTCCAGATCCAGACAGACTGATGACCTTTCTGTGAGAGTCTGCCCAACTGTATCAGTGTATCAGTGCAGTATTACAGTAATCAGGCATGCATGCTGTGCGGAGACATTTTTATCATGATTGTGAGTGGCTCTGTAGGTAGTGCATGGCACTGACAATGCGTCGGTTATGGGTTCAATTCCCATTGGGGGCACATATACTGAAAAATGTCACGCATTCACTACTGTAAGTCACTTTGGATAAAAGTGTCTGCTAAATGGCATATATTATAGTATTTTTTATACCTAGGCTACTACACAACAAAGGCCTACTACATACAGACATGAAATATCATGAACTGATATGCTTACTTTAGAGACTTACCGCATTTGATATGAGTTTATGCTTATCTTTTCAAAAAGGCTTAAACTATAATAAGGAATTGTTTGAGTGATAAGGAATTCTAAAGGCCTAGGGTAATACTTTATTTTGCTGGTACAGTTTTAACCCATGCCGTTCCAAGTTTAAAAGGGCTTCTCTTCCCTTGAGTCAGACAGGCAATCATTTGAAAAGACAAGAAAAAAACACTGATTGCATTGACAGGTGTACTTGACTAGTCGTAGGTTTGTGGATTACACTCCTTGGCATCGGTCAACGTACGATTTCTGTGCACAAAACCTTGAAAAAGGACAAGTTGTTTACACCACACTGCATGCATGGACGTCAGCAGCAGAAACTAGAGATTGGCTGCTTTGTGTCCCACCTCTCCTGTCCTTAAGGTCACTAAGTTACCAGCTTCTCTCTTTCACAATGAAGAGGGGCCAAGGGGTGGGATCAGAGATATCAGCATACATCTCTGTTCTCTCCAACCTGCTGACACGGCACTTGTAGGGATATTAAGGGTTGACATTAGTGGGAAAGGGCAAGGTGATGGGGTTTTATAGAGGAGGGGAGTGACCTACAACCTGCAACTTACACTGCCGTGACCTGTAAGGAACTCATCCCGCCCTCTCTTCGCACACACACACACACACACGCACACACACAAACGCACACACACGCACGCACGCATACGTGCACACACACACACATGAACATACGCACGCACGCGCACACATACACGTATGCACACATGGTTCTTATACAGCTCAAAAGCCACAGCATTCCATAATGATTATCCATAAACCTGAGTGGACAGGGAGCCAGCTAGTCTTTCCTGCACTTAGACTAATCTAAACTTGTTTTCTTGTAGTTCTCTGTGTTTTATAGCAAAGAATTGGCATTTTAAATCCACTTTGAATAACATGAGCATTTTGCATTCCTCAAAAACTCATTCAATTTTTTTTCAATTAAACAAGTAACTCAACAGTCCCATAGACATTCTGTTCCATGACCCACTACTGCCTTCACCTAAATTCACCTGCTCCTGCTATATCCGATTTCAGCTTCCTGTCAGAGGAGGTCTGCAGCACTGGAGCATGCCATGGGTTCAAAGGCTTGTTGCATTATAGATTGTTATCCTTTAAGTTAGCCATTACAATAATAATTGTGACAAATGACAAATTTAACTTTTTGTTCAGTGCACGTGTGTGGTAACTGGACTTTGCCCATTCATGTGCTGAAAGAGGGAACAGTTGAGCCAATTGTGCAACATGCTATTAAACAAACCCTAGTCATAAATAGTATTCTTCTATTGAGATTTTTACATATTTGTCCTGCTTATTATCCTTTTCAACTACACCATGCAACCACAGTTGATGGATTTATACTATCTCTGAGCCATGCACAAGTACTCAATGTGGGTGCCATATTCTAGATATGAAATTCATATTTAAACACCAGTGTCACCTGCAACTTTTTATTTACGAGCATAACTGGATAGAAGTAACTTAATATAGCTTTTTACTCCATTGCTCAAACATACAAATTGCCTTACCACATACTAAAATTAATCTAATCTGAGTCTTGTTCAAACCTTGGCCCATGTTTAGTAATGATTACTGTACAATGACCTCAAATGTACGCTGTAAAAATGTCAAAGGTCAAGAAATGTATAATATGATTATTAATCAGTCAAGGTTGCATGAATAATTTTTAATTTTCACTTTTTTGCAAGTGACCCCTAAAAATAAGCAACTGCAGTAACATTCTGTAATTTATCACAAAGGAGTTATTGCATGGCTGTGCAAGTACTGTACCACATGTCAAATGGAGGGTTTGTTCATTTGCAACATCGGGTTAGCTATATTTATCCACTGTCATTCAAAATGGATATTGCCACTGCTTACACATCAGACCAACACACCCAGATACATAGAATGATAATGGTAAAAACCAGGAAGAATTTCTTTACCTGAGTGTGGTTGGCTTAGGCGTCTGTCCAACTGTCCAGCTGACTTCAAAGTGTTCACTGCTTGTTCTACTCGACTATTTATAGACATGCTCTGAGGACCATCTCCTGATATGGTAAGGGCCTTAGGGACCGTCTGACAATTACACTGCGCTTTGCGTTGTCCAAAAACTGTGTGCGAAGTGAAATGGGGGCACAAAGACTGTAAAAACTTCACCTAACTGTTTGTCTTTTAAAAACCCAAATTCACGTCACTACAGAAGCAAGAGACAAAGGAACTGTGAACATATTAGTCGGGAATGAAACTGAAATTCTCAAAACGGGTTATTCTATTCAATTAAATCCCAAATTGTAACTGATTTCCAAAACAACATACACTCATCTATGCCTTTTTTCCCCCAGACTTACACAGTGATTAATAAATCTAACGCTCCCTGGCAGACCTCTGGACTGGCAAGAAAGGTCAGAGTTCACCCAGGCAAGGAAATGTAACACTGGCTTTGGTTTCAGGCTAAAAGGGCACCCTCATGTTCCGTCCCGTGCACACCCCCTACCCTTTACCATATGACTAAAATTAACATTACCTCTGTGTGACCATCAGCCCTCAGACCCTCTAGGCTTACCGGGTGAATAAACTTTGCAGTCTGCACAGCCAGGGGTCAAGACATCTGTCTAACACTGTCTATTCCACAGCAACCAGAACTGTGAGCTACACAAACACGCTCTTCCTCTGTCTGCAAGTACTCACTCTCATTCCCTTCTGCCTCTGCTCCTTTCTATATCAGTGTTGCCAGTGGCTCCACCATAAACATTACCCTCAGGATAGAACAGCTTATGCTACATAATAACATAATCCTATCCACCACAATCTGGGTTGAATATGTGGGTCACATAATTATTCTGAAATGAGCAAGGCTCCTAGAGACATTCCAGGACCCCAAACTCTATTATGCTGCCATATCACAAAGCTTAACTGGCTAGTTGCAGCCCTGTTCAGATCAAAGATGCGAGCCAAGAGGAGACGAAACCAGTGAGCCTTTCCAAAATTCTTAGGACATTCCTAAAACTTGTTTTAAGATTAGAAATGTTCAATCTTTGTGGAATGCTGTTTGGGTTGCTTATGGCAAACTGTTTTAACATTTAATCGTACATAATACATACTGTTGATAACTATGTATAAGATAGGTGCACATTAGAATTCCTGATATCAGAAGCTTGATTAAATGTTAAAATGGCGTACACTATTTTTGATATCAGGAGGTGGAGTTTAATATCTGAAATTGAATTTCCCATAGGGAGCAATGGGGAGATTCCGATATCAGAAATTCTAATGTGCACCTACCTTATAGTTATTAGTGATTTCAGTGTATGTATTTTGGTAACACTATAGCAATTACTTAATATCATAGCAATGTGTTGGTTACACGTCATAAGAGTCTAAATCTCTTTGTGAAGCAACAAATGGTGGAATCACAGGTTAGTTTCCTTTCTTTAATAATGTCTCAAATGTACTCGTCAGAAATACCAGCCTCCAGTAGCTCTATTTAATCACAGGAGCCCCAATCTGTTGACGAATAGCCTGTGGGCGCTACAAAAATATGAATAAATAAATAAACCACACATACATGGAAAGACCTTTATTGTTGAATAACTTCAATATTTTTATTTAGCAATATATGGGAGTTATGAGGTCTATTTCTTGGGATATCAAAAGTGGTCAATCTAAAGAGATGGGATGCCAAGGGATGAAGGGAGTTTTGGGGTTCAAAGAGTGGTGTGCAGACAATATTTCGTAGACAGTTGTTGTTGGTGGGGGTGGAGTCAGATGCCATTAGTTCTCAGGTATTCTACCGTTTTATAAACAACGGCGTTCAGTGTGCCTCCGGTGACGCCTTCCTTTCCTTTCACAATGACTAGGCCTGTGGAAAGGAGAGGGACATGCTTTTAGCAAAGGAAAACCAACAATAATTAAAGCACTTTTAAGCACTTACGACATTAAAAAAGGATATGCAAATCAGCAACAATGCACATCCAAACACAAATAAAAGGGGTTTAGATCCACAGAGGGGAAATGTAACAAAAGTATTCAGAGAAAGGTGCTGCTAGAATAAACCTAACTCGCCCCTTGGATACACAGCTCCACTGAAAACCAACCCACCATTTGAATGATGTTTGCCTTGAATAGAAATACAAACTTTTTACTATTTACTGATTCATGGTCTGTTTATTTTAAAGGAATACTCCCATTGTTTTAAATTTAGCTGACTTCTCTTGCAAATAATACTTTGTATCAATAAAACTTCTGTCTTTTTTGGCAATCAAATCTATCAATAAATATAAAAAACAGCTGTCTTTTAAGCATATTTACACCTTGGAAATACAGCGTCCAACTGCAAAGGGCATGGTAATGATATTCTTGAATAGCCTGATTAACAGACAGACCCCCTACTGGTTACTACAGGAGTGCACACATATATTCACTACCTTTGAAAAGTGAAGTGATTTGCATCAATATCGCCCCAAAAAGAAGGAAAAAGCAACTGGCTTCCACTGTAATGCTTAGTTAAAGGTATCACTGTTTTTTTTAAAGGCCAAAAAAACGTTTTGATTTTTTTCAAAATAGCTTATATAAACGTATAAATCAGAGACAGAAGACAAGGGGAATTGATGTACACAAACTCATAACTTTCTTATTTCACCAAATTATGGGCTGTGGAAATATAACCTAGTTTATGGCAATGCATTTTAATATTTAATCATTGAGCCTCTGATATCAGGAATGAGACTTCCTGATATTAGAAACTCACGTTTTTATATCTGGAATTTGGGAGATTCTGATATCCATAATTGTCATTTATGATATCAGAAATGGAATTTATTATATCAGAAACTCCCCAAGGTTTCCTATATGGAGAAATTCAATTTCAGATATCAGAAACTCAATTCTAGATATCTGAAAAAAACGCAGGCTGTTTTTAAAATTTAATCGTTGCGCTCCTGATATCAGGAATTGCAATTCTTTGTGCTTGGCAGCGACCTCTCCTGGTTTGTGAAAAAATGAGCTGCCTATCGACATTTATGCAATTGACTGTTTTCAACATTTGCGGATCTAAAAACGTGAACTGCGGCAGTGCACAAAACTGAAACGCCGAGCGTGTGAAGATAGATCATTTCAAGATCATTTCAGCAAAGAAATTGCATTCCTGTGTGTAAAAATGATTCATACACATGCACATTTTGCTTATTTTTTTCATTTGAAAGTTTTGATTACATTTGCAAAGTGTTTTTTTACACATACAGATTGTATTTTTACATTTACATTGCTTTCATATCCTGGATATTAGCTTTCAGGACAATGTATCATGATCCACTGTCATATTTACAAATACTACTACATTACAGATACAACTACCTTAGCCTTGTAGGAGAGTGTGGGCACATTCAATGTGTAGACAAATGTTCATTGTTATAGTCACATGACCCATGCTACGACTGGAATTCAGGATTTTGACAGGAGCACTCCTTTAAATGTTCAGCTCGATGCAAGTGAAAACCACAGGTGTGTAAGAAAAGTACAAAATAGAAGGAAAGAAATAGTAAAAAAAAAGTGGGGAGTGGGGAGATTACCAAAAGGAATGAGGGACAGAGAGAAATGCAAGGGGAGAAAAATAGAGAAAGAGAAAGAGGTCAAGAAAGAGAGGGAAAGGATTAGGAAGGCCGGTAGAGACTTACATGTTTGTGCTTTGCCCACAGACATGCTTACGGATACGCTCTCCTGTTCTGAGACCTTGGTGCGGAGGTCCAAGGTGTACTGCCCCTCTTGGAACATTCCATCCCTTAGCACTGTGCACATGGTGCCGGCCACCGACACCCCACCACCGTAAAAGGAACTGCGGTCACTGGTCACTAGCTTGCGAATTTCTTCCGGCTGTGGAGAGTGAACACAAATACCCAAAAGACACATGAGCTGGACTCCAATATTTGAGTTTTTTTTGCCTTGAGCTCAGAAAAGTACCACCGTCTTGGGAGATGCCGTGGATCATTAAAAACAACAGAAATGCTTGTTGTGTTAGCAAATAATGTAATTTAACTGGGTTGTATGTGTCATAGCTGAGGCTCATCAAGTAGGGGGACAAAAAGGAAGCCTGACCAAAGCGGAGACAGTACAAATGTATAACCAGGAAACCCCAAAATCTATAGCGAGGTCTATGGAGGGGCCGCTCGAACAGTGTGACAAAGACGGGTTACATGGCATCCAAAACAAAAAATTAAGATAAACCTATATCTGTACCCCAAGCTCTAAACCTATGAAACTAAAGGGTATGATTGGAAAGGACAGGCTGCAAGCTTCAATTGCAAGGAGAATTTTGGATCACTTTGTTTGTACCCTGCGGAAAATGTACTAAGACCTGCCCAGCAGGAAGTGAGGTACTTCTGTAGGCAGTGGCAAGTGAGTTAAAGTGGAAGGATAGATTCAAAGCCTTAAGCAAGGTCCTGTACCATACATGAATCACTTCAGTAAATTAAGATAATAGTTCTCACAAAAAGACTACATCCATGTCTATCCAATAGCTTGTGGTTACACAGACAAATTATAATGAATTAATGAAGTCACCCAAAAGATCACATGCTGTCAAAGCTACACTCAGGCAAAGTCCAGTCCAATGTTCATGAGCCCCCTTTGAGAGAAAGTCAAATAATTTGGTTGAATTTAATCAGTTTAAAACGCACAACAATTTGTAAGCTTCAAGAGCAAGTTAACATTAAATAAATGCACAATATCTGGAATTGGTTATCGCTCTTGTGTTAGCTCTAGAAGTCATGTTAACTTGGCAATGGCCATGAACTGGAAACTTGCCCAATGTAGATTCCAAATATCAAACATTCAACAATTCCAAGACATAGGCATAGGCATAATCTATTTACTGACTATTTAGTACAGCCACTTTATGTACTCCATTTTATTGTATTAAAATAAAGTCTCATAACATGCTCATTAGACATGACGAAATTGCCAGTTTGCTATGGCAAAGGTATTAAAGGAAAAACAGCTGATGATCTGATTGTCCATAATGAACCAAACCATCATCACACCAACAGGTCATTTATTCTTCTTAAACCAACAACTTTCAAAACTGTGCTGCAGGTGCATTACTGTGTCTTGTCACAAAACTACCAGAATGGACAAGGACATGCCTTAATGTGCCTTCATCCTGGATTAGCACCACTGTCTGCGCATTGTGCTTTTAAAACTAAACTAGAGCCCTTAATTTAAAAAACAGAAACTAAACAAATTTGTCAGGGAAAAATATATACATTGTAGTTGCTTGCTCCAGCCACCAGGGTGCAGAATATCCCTACTCTTTTACAACTGCGTAAAAGGCCAACACTGCAAAACTACTGATATCAACCTGCTTCAGCTGCATGGTCTGTGTATAGACAGCAGTATGGAGTCTGAGTTAAACCACACACCCACATACTGCATTCTTGTGCAGGCTACCTTCCCAGTTGGCTCTAGCAGCATAAATGACCCCAGGGATTGCTAAGTAGCAATGTGTATATGCACCAGCCCCATGAATAATTCATAATTGCATCCACAGAGCTGATATTTTTCCAATAATAATCCAAACTCTCATCCGGCTACAGAATGGATGACATGGTCATTAGATTAATGTCCCTAAAACATGAAAGTACAGACACTGCCCCATACAGTTGGCTTCTAAAGGAACAGCAGCAAGCTTTGGGAGCAAGTAATACAGTGCATTCAATTTTACAAACACAATGATTAGATATATACTTCATCACTGTGGCACCTCCAGTGTTTCAAATGTAGCAGCACTCAATACTGTCAGGTTTGATTACAGATTGAATGTAGCTGCAAGTTCTGACCATTAGAAAGGGGATCCATGCTGATACCAGGAAAGCAGGAAATTAAGTCAATTAACTAAAATATCTAATCTCATCTCATCTCATCTTCAGCCGCTTATTCCTAGTTAGGGTCGCGGGGGGCTGGAGCCTATCCCAGCATGCATTGGGGCGAGAGGCAGGAAAACACCCTGGACAGGTCGCCAATCCATCGCAGGGCACTACATACACCATTCACTCACACACACATCATACGGGCAATTTAGACTTTCCAATTAGCCTAACGTGCATGTCTTTGGACTGTGGGAAGAAACCGGAGTACCCGGAGGAAACGCACGCGGACACGGGGAGAACATGCAAACTCCACACAGAAAGGCCCCTGGCCTGGATTCGAACCCGAGACCTTCTTGCTGTGAGGCGACAGTGCTATCCACTGCAACCACCTACTAAAATATAATTAAACATTATTTTGTATGCTATCACTATTCCTGCCTTGCAAGCATGAGAGGCCCGAGGCTCCTTCCAGAAAAGCAGAGATTGAGACTGGGGTGAGGCTGGCGCGATAGAAGCCATTCAGCAAGGCCTATGGGGAAGTGAGCCTACAGTGCTAGGTAGGCTACTGTTCTCTTCACTTCCTAAATCTCGTGATTGCAGTTTTTCAAAACCATATGACCGAATAAGGAATGGTTTCAGAAGCTTGACCGAAACCAGCTGCATCAACAAATTAGGATCAAATGCAATTAAATGAATGTTATTTTACCAAACAACGTATTAATGTGTCTAATATCGCACCATGAAGTATATTTTCAATTAATAAATACATAGTAATAAATAAATGCATGTAACTATCAACACATCAGCACAATAGTTTGTTGAATGCTGCGCGCGATCCATTGTACTGGGAAATGAGCTTTTTCGGAATTAGCTTCCGTCAAATCAAATTTAAAAGGTAACACAACGGCGCATTTAATCTAAACCAAGACGCGGGTGGTGGTGGTGTGGGTGGGTCAGATTTCCTCATAAATGTTTCGCTCTTTATACAATGTATAACGGTACCAATCTACTTCGTGGTGGAAATGCGTAACGTTACTTCCTGAATTTTCCCGCGCACAGTTGAATAAAAATCAGCTTTAATAAACGATGTTCAAGGAGAACTGTTCCAACAGCTCAAAAAGTGAAACATAATTGAAGTTACTGGTGTATAACTGGCAACCGAAGAATTTCATACATCCGCTTTCTGTGGGAGGCACCCTATTGACACCCCTCCCTAGCAGAAAATAAACCATTGTACACTTCGATCTCTCGACTCATTGATAACTGAAATAGGCATAAATAAAAGAATAGCCTACTTATGATGACGTTAGACGTTTGCAGCATTACCACTTCACTTCAAACTCATTACACGCTATCCTGTAAACTGTGCAGAAATAAGTAAAACATCTCGTCTAGCTTGTGGAAAGTACTTCTGTATCCCAGTTACAAAAAGTTTAGGAGTCAGTAACAAATTAACACAATAGGATGAATATATTTAAACGCATCACTTATTTTATTCCCTAGTGACTGGTGGGAAGTATCATTATTTGGAAAAACAAAACGTACAAAATGTGTCGCACGTAGCTGTAAGATGCATTTCGCAAATCTATGTAGGTAGTTAACAGAATTTAAGACGACTCATTTCATTATTATGTTTGAAATGTTAAGTACCAGGGTTGCAGGTAAAGTACTTTACCGTGATTTTGGCAAGTCCTCCACCTTTATGCGCCGCCCATACAGATTCTTTACCAGATTCGTACCCCACGATTGCGGCGTCTTGTGCGTTACCATCCATCAATGTCGTAATATACGAATCCCAAGAACACATTGTTAACGCGGTCTTTTGGTGATTTCTAGTCACTGAAAAGAAGAGAACAGACATAAATACACGGACAGCGTAAAAACAGCAGAAACACAACCTACTGCAACACGGCACAGGAAAGTTCCTCGTACAAAGAATACAATGTTGAACACAATGCGAACTTGGGGTGGAAATGTATTGGCCATAACTGTACAGATATCCATGTTTTTAGAATATAAAAATATGCAGTTGTACCAAAAAGTATACAAACCCCCTTTATCTACCTGTAGGTTAGTCCTTCTGACTTTAGCAAAGTTGCAAAGTGAGATAAAGGAAGTGGGCCAGCATTTATATACGCGCGCGCCTGTATTAAGACACTTCCTTAAAGTGCTCAGAGAGGAGGGGGGGTCTGGAGGGCAAGAGGAGGATGCCCAGGGGAAGATGTCCCCCCTGTATAACTGATAGACAATACATGTCAAAATATACATGCTATGCATGTCACCCCTTCACCGAGGATTTCTATTTTGTACTCATATTACGGAAACTAGCCGTTTCTTAACTAGGTACTCACTGAAATACTAGCAAGTATAATGTTTTTTAGTAAGTAGCCTATAAACCATTATCGGAAGTAGCGGAAATAATATTGCACTGTTGAATGTTCTAATCTTTAACATCGCCAAAGGCTATATGCAGAGAGAATGGTTTTCATCAAGTTTTAAGTTAGCAAAAGGCAGAATATATATATAAAGTATGTACAAATGTATGCGATTTAAAAGAGGACGTGTTAAAACGCGTTTAAATCGAGGCGTTCATTCATCAGCTGTGTGTCTGAGAAGGGGTGACATCTAACGAGCAGCCGTGAAAATGGTAGTGAAGAACACTCATTAAGCAGTAGTTTTTAACTGGATATCTTCTCCTAAAACACCTACATACATGAATTGCAAAAATGCACAAGTGCATCTCTTTTCAATAGGCAAATTTACTTCCAGTAGTACCAAAGACTGGTTAAATAAAATACTTAGGTTGCCCAATGCACCTGCTTGCACCCATTGTCTTAGTTAGCTGATATATTTTGCAAGAACGTTATATGCTTGCTGCTTGTCAGGGACACAGAGGGTAACCACATCCTGTTTGTCTTACTCAAATCAGCATGCCAATTCTGCAGTGTAGGAGAAAGAGGAAGCCAGTTGGTCTCTGGGGACCTGAGTTGCTTCTGTTTTTTAATGCAAGACCGTTATGTGATTGGAGCCATTCATATTGATATAGGCCAACCAGGTCACTGTTTCATTGATGATTTCCATTGACTTTGGAAACATGCGGGGCTTCAAGACTCATAGAGCAGGATGGAGAGGTGGTTGTTTCTAAGAATACACATGAACATGAAGAACACATACTCCCAAATTTCACTACTGACGTTTCAGAGTGCCTGGGGCAGGCCTGATTCCAGAACAAAATCACTAAGGGTGCATCTGAAATGAGTGGGGTGCACTATTGGCTATCTGCAGTGCACTGTGCTGACTGGCACAGTCTGCCTCTGTGTCTTTGGCTGTGGTGGTGGCCTGATTCTGCTGTGATAATTTGAGAATATCCAATGAATAGGCAGTGTATCCAGGTGGTGCAGTGGATCTGCCTCACAGCAAGAAGGTCTCGGGGTGCGGGGCCTTTTGGCGGAGTTTGCATGTTCTCCAGTGCACTGGGTTTCCTCCGGGACTGGTTTCCTCCCACAGTCCAAAGACATGCCGTTAGGCTAATTGGAGAGTCTAAATTGGCTGTGAGTGTGTGAGTGAATGGTGTGTGTGTGGATGGATTGACCTGTCCAGGGTGTATTCCTCCCTCTCGCCCGAACGCATGCTGGGATAGGCTCCAGCTGACCCTGACCAGGAATTTGCGGCTTAGATAATGGATGGATGGATGGATGGATGTTGTAGCTAGCTACATTAGCCACGCCTAGCTAACCATTTGCAAACTGGTCTCGCACACTAAAAAGTTGACTATGGTAAGGCGGTAGGTGCCAAACAAATGGCACGTGACAATGCGTGAGGCAAGATCAAAGAATTACACCTGCTGCGTGTGTTATGAGTGTGCAAGGATGTGCATGCATAGGAGTAATGTACAGAAAACCTTTGAAAAGCACTACACATTTTATTACAATATTCAGCTGAGGGTGCAAAATATTAATATGAGGATGCAATGCACCCTTTTGCACCCTTGTAGAACCGGGCCTGAGCTGGGGTACAAGTACCATACTGGAATAGAGCTGAATTTGTTACAAATATGTTTTTAGTCACCAAATTATTGATTCCCTGAATTTTATGCCCTGTTTATGTGCACTTTCTTATGTTCCTTGCCTTTGTCATATATTCAGCCCCTGAAAGCTAAGTGCAATTTCTCACATTTGGAATACTTGTGAAATGTGTAATTCAACAAACCGATTGGAATGTAGGATATCTGGATGCTGAGACCTTGTGTTCCTTTGTTTTTGTCAGAAAATGCATATACTGTATATAACTAAGGATCTATCAAGTGATTGGTACATATTCAGTGGTGCATATATCAGTGTTTTGTCCATATGGATACACTTCAGACAATTATAGAGACAGAGATATCTCACCAGCAGTATCACTGTTTTCTTAACGGTCGATCTGACATCTTAAGTCCTCACACTACAAGCAGAACAATTGGCACTGATACCCAAGTCTGACTATTGTGTCTAATATAGACTGATACTGTTCATATTGTGAAATAAATATTTGTACAAATACTAATGTATAAATCAAACAAACAGGTGATCTCAATAGCATGCACATCCTTCTGACTCTTATTCACAGCAACGGGTGACAAGCGTGTTCACAAATATCTTGTGCAATGCGTGTAATCAGCTTTGTCATCATAACAAATTAATCACAAACACGAACAAATGCTCATGTCATTGATTTGACATGAGCATGCTTATAAATGTTGATTTTCAGCATAAAGATATATGCAAATGTATCAGCATCCAGATCAATAATACGATCAAGAATAAAATAAACCTTGATATATGTGGGACAGTTGTTAACTATACTGTATACTGTTTTCAACACCCATGGGGAATACAGTAAGCAGCAGGCTTGTGAGTATCTGGGTATGAGAGACAAGTTGGAGGCCTATTTTGTCGGAAGCATCTGTAAACATGCTTTAACCATAAAGAAAATCTGCATATTCAAGAAAAGCAAGTTTCACCTGAAGCCATAGACCAGCCTAGTGTTGTAGTTGCTTTATCCAAGATCAGGTCCAAGATTTCAGTTCTTGACATTTTAATCTGCAGGTTCTTGTGCTGTCATGTTCATGATACATTAACTCTCACTGAGATACACAGGTCAGAACCACAATGCCAGCTACTTCCACAGGTGCTGGTGAGTCAATGTCAATGTTATTCCATTCCAATTACATAGATTATTTACGTCTGGTCATTCCAATGCAGTCTCAATCTAGCAGTTTGACTGTCAAGCCTTCAATAATTGTTCTTCTGAAGCACAATTGTCTTCCTTCCCAGATGTTATACCTTTGCAGAGGCCAGGTGTCTAATTGCATTTACAGTAGTTTCAAAACTACTAAAAAAGTAGTGTCCGTCTGATAGCCTGTGTATTCATATATAAGTAATTTGGCTTGTCTTTTCCCATTCACCAGCCATATTACATTTATGACCAAGGCAACCATAGGTTGCATGCTAGAAATACATCTTGATTGGTTTCCCCAAAACTTGGGTCGGATTTTGCTTTGTACCCTACTGTACATCTGCCATAAATAACAATGTGTTTAGTGTCTCCCCTCTCTAATAGGAGGGGAAAGACTAAGAGTCCACTACCAAGATCTGTTTGTTTTCATCATTAATCAAAAACGAACACAGAATTTTTACTCAGCAGAACAATTTGACCTCTAACTACTTCACTAAGCTCTGCTGACATAATTACAAACAGCTGCAAAAACTTTGGCAAAGGAAGTGTCCTTTTTCAAGATTAAAGCACCTGCAGTAGCAACGAGAACACATAGAGGACCATATCAATGACGTCAATATCCAGTATTAATTGTTACAAGACCAAAATAACTCACACAGTGTATTAGGAGTGCCCATGTATTAAAACGTAAATGAAAAATAAGGTGTCACAATATTTTGAGGAAATGAAAGGGAATGGTGTGCAAACAACATTTTATACGATATTTAGATTTCATACCATCCTTTCTCAAACAACCATTTTTAAAATTTGTATCAGTGTTTTATGACATTCTTGAATAACAAATACCACGAGTAAAAAGTTTGTGTTAGTTTTCGATGAACGTTGAAAACAAACAGATCTTGGTAGTAGACTCAGACTTTTGGACCCCACTGTATGTATTTCAGCATGTACAGGGGGAAATTCAATAATGCAATGTGATAACTGATGTTTTGTGTGTTTAATTAAGACACACCAAAACTCAGTCTAGAGTAAATTAGAATATTGTTGCACATGACATTATATGTACATAACATCAATTTGCTTAGCAAACCTCCTCATCCAGCATTGACATTTTACACATTATCCATATAGCTGGATATTTGCTTAAGATTTGCTAAAGTACACTGATCAAGGGTGCAACATTAGCACCCCATTTGGGTTTTGAACCCTTCAGTTTACTGGTTACAGTTCAGTTCAGTTCTAGCTACTCCACACAGCTATGTGAACATGTTGTTTTTCTGTTAGCAACTTATGGATAACATCTGGAATGTCTATTCAAGCGATATGTCTGTCAGTTTAAATGATGACCGCAGAGAAGCTGAAGAGCTGAGATGGACTGAATATCAGTGACCACTAAGGTTCTAAAGGGCCAGAGCTGCCCTATGACCATTGCGCCACTACGCAGCGCAGGACATTCAAGCTGAATGGAGGAAGTCCCCCCAGACCTCATAATGTCACAAGTCAGTTGAGGAACTCATTTGGACAAGGTGGTCAGATAGCATGTGAATTTATGGCCATGTATGACATTGTGAACTGAAAGGGACCCAGAATAGGATTTTGAACTCTTGGCCATTTTTTTGGCTCCTGAATGGATCCCTATATAAGCATTTTCCTCTTGATCTCTTGTGGTGGACGGGCTGTAAAAATGCAGAGGGTATCTTAGAAACCCCTCCGGACTACAAGGGCCAAAATTTACCCATTTTCCTGAAAATGAACCTAAAGCAGTAAAACTTACATACATTTCCACAAAAAAACATCCTATTGTCTTGTGTTTAAAAAAGTCCCTCCAGGTCATACTTTTCTATCATTATGACAAAACAAAATATGTGTGGCACACTTAGTGCAATGCTAGGAAACTATCTGGTTTATCAAATAGAATTATGTCCTGCTGTAAGCCCTCTGTTCTGTCATTCCACATCAGCTCAGTGAAGCTCTTGAGTAGCGTTTAAGGCTTGCCTCAGTTCCAGAGGAGGCTCAAAGCTCCAATGCTAAATTTGTGGACACTAGGTACCTGGAGCTGAAAGGTAGCATCTCTAAGCACCACCCAGCTATAGCACTGTATGCCAGCACTGCCAGCAGAAAATATATCTGAACGTACCACTTCTGTGCAGCGCAGAACTGTTGAGCACATGGTAGTACATTACCTCAATACAGGGGTCCAGCATAGCATATACTGCAGCAGTACTGTGTGCTATCAGGTTACATACTGAAATTAAACATTTTCCTTTGGGGGGCTGGTTGCTCGACTTGGGAACTTGTTCAGCTAGGGTTAGACAATAAGATCTTGCCTTGGACTAGCCATGTGACTGTTTGAAGAGGAAGAGGCCACAGGCTTGTCACAAGTACATCCCTAAAGTGTAGAATCAGTCATAACATCACTGCATAGGGCTTGGTATCAGATGCCCTTTTCTTTATGCATGGAGACCTATATTAAAGCTCAAGTCAGTGACTTTAATGAGCAGTCCCACTGCAGTTCTGTTTGAGTTGTATTGTGAAAACCTTCAGTATTGGTGTCTCTGCCCAGAGCTTGATCAAGTATTACAAGCTAACTGAGGATATGCTGAGAAGGCTTTGCCCAAGACAAAAGCAGAAGAGGAAATACGGGCGACTGGAAGCCTGTCATAACTGAAACTTCTCTAAACCGTTCTGCTCAATACACACACTTCCTTGTGCCCTCTTAGAATCATTGTGCTAATGCACTCAGAACATTATGACCCTCACCCATAACTGCATTTTCTTCATGTCTGAAAACAGGAGGACCCACCCATTGTTAAAATGAATTCAGTAGGAATTACAGGAGTTGTTTCAGAGTGGGTTCATAATTGACCCTTTGCTAAACCACGCCCCGAAATGCAGACTGGCCAATCACAGCGCAGCATAGGGCAGGCTCCGACAGTTTATGGCAGTTTATGGCGGCGTTTATTTTCAAATAATTGAAAAACAATTATTTTTTCATTACTATTTCAGCACTTTGTCAAAGGGAAGCCCAGTCCCGAGTATCCAAATCTTGTGGAGGACTGGGCTGACACACTGCTGATATCTTTTGCTTTACAGAGGTCCAGGGTATGGATAAGTCCAATGAGATGGGCGCAGAAACCTGTGGAGCTAACCAGAGTAATGTCGTTACAGCACAATATAGGCTACTAATGTTACGTTAGTTAGCTAATGCTAGCTAACTTACTACTGAATGTAACGTTATATAAGCCTACTGCTTTTGCTTTTTAATGATTGTAATAGTGAATAGAGACCTACCCAGCTTTACAGGAACAGTGTTGCTCCTTAATGTCATTGTCCTCTGTCTCAATCACCAGGTGATGCAGTGGTTCACTTTTACTCTGTGATCTGTAGGCTTTTGCTTCTATCTTAATTTTTTTAACGTAATTTTGTTGCTGAGTCAGTGTTATATCTTGAATATGACCTTCAAATGCATATTGTAGACCCTTCTGTCTGCTTCTATCTGAAATCGCGTTTTCTATTTTCCCAAAATGTGACAATATTTCTCCAGGGAGTGCAGTTAGCGACAGTGGGAGCGCCATGCTGGCTCCGAACGCTTGACGGACTTAGCAACAGTAACTAAGGGGGGCGTGGTTTAGCGAAGGGTCAATTGGCTGCAAGGGCAAATACAAACAGTAGGTGGGGTCATATTTGACCTAGGTGCTGTGGGCAGTGGAGTCCCACAGGGATCAATGCTGGGACCTGTGCTCTTCCTTATTTACATGAATGATCTTGATAGGGATGCTAGTAGCAAAATAGTTAAATTAGAAGATTATATAAAACTTGGGGGTTTAGCAAACAGTTTGGAATGGACCATGGTAATCCAAGATGATTGAAACAAAATCCAAGAATGGGCATAAACATGGCAGATGATATTCAATGTTGCTGAATGTGAATTTATGCATGTGGGAAATACAAATATAAGACAGGAGTATTTTATCGGAGGAAAAAAAAATTGTAGGTGTTCAACATGAAAAACACAAGTTTATCAAAGTCTATCTGCCTCTACGCAGTGTGCTACAGCAGTGAAAAACGCCAACAGGATTCTGGGATACATAGCAAAAAGTATTGATTATAAATCAAAGGAGGTTATACTGTATTAATGGTATATAATGCAGACATCACTTAGAGTACTGTGTGCAGTTCTGGGCACCAAGAAAGACAAAGATATAGAAGCTCTTGAAAAAGTTAAAAGAAGGGCAACTAATTTGGTACCTGATATAGAAGGTAAAAGCTATGAAGATAGACTTAAGAGGCTCAATCTATTCAATCATAGCAAACAGAGACTTAGGGGGGATTTGATTTAGATTTTTAAATTCCTAAAAGGGATTAACAACGTGAACTATCAAAGATTTTTTTAAAGATAAGTTTGGTTAGCAGAACAAGAGAAAACTTTTTACACAGAGAGTTGTCAATGCCTGGAACAGCTTGACAGGTCAAGTAGTTGAGGCAGAAATGCTTGGGCTATTAGATGCAGTACTGGATACTCTTTAGATTAGAACATGACGAGCCTAGATGGGCTGAACGGCCCATTCTCATTATGTATTATTATGTTCCTATTTCTCATTACTTACTCATTACCTACCTACCCGTTACAGGTTTAGAATTTTTACTACCTGATTGATCTTCTGTTCTACCCACAAAGTCCTTTAAAATCGAATGACCGCTACCCACATTATAAACTTTGGTGCTGGACCCGGACCTGCATAAGGGCAAGACAATGGATGGATGGATAGATGCTGGCTTATTGTACCCTCAAGTGTATCTTTTGTGCATACTTTACAATCTCCCTAAAGACCCTCTTCTGCCATTGGCCATTGTTCTTTTCCTACTCCCACTGTCCACACTTACCTGTGACCCCTCAAGTGTCACCTTCTGAAATTCCACAGCTGGATAGAGAATGGAACTGAATGGAACCTTTGAATTGGCACTTCTGAATTTAGTCAGTTAAATTTGCATCAATTAAGCGTCACAGTTAATAGTTGTATTGTTTTACTACACTACTTTTCACAGTAGCATAGATGTATATTCTACATTCTTAAAAAAAAAAAAAAAAAAAAAAAAGATTTTCCCCCATTTTAGTAGCCAATTATACCTTCTTTTCATGTCAACTATCCTCCCTCGTATTGTGAGTTCCCTGCTGTAGTCCTGAGACTAGCAGTAACAAAGGTGATATACCGCCTCCTCCGAGCCGGAACTCGCCAAGCCGCCAACTGTAATTCCGGTACACAAAGAGCCACTTTTATACGTGCAAGCTCATATCAGCTTCCCTCCCCCCTCCCTGGGGCAAACAGCCAATTACCGGCCCCTAATGGCACTCCCGGCCAGAGTTGAACTGGCGAGCCCGGTGGAATTAAACCCCGGTCGCAGTGGGCAGCATGCATCCTAGTCAGACGCTCTTACTGCTACGCCACTCGGGAGGCCCTACATTCTTTTTTCCACCGATGTACTTTGTAAGTATCCCTGTATAAGGTTATTTTCCAAATGAATAAATTAAACTCAAGTGCTCAAGTGTTCCGCAGAACAGTAAGCCCCTTCTCGACGCAGTCAAGGTGGGTGCACTCAGAATGGAGGAAAAGAACGCAGACTCAACGCTCTGATAGACACACAGCATGGATTGAAAGACGGTCCGAAGGATGAAAAGCAATTGGAAGTACATATCTGGACAGTCGGACAGGCAGGAACACCTTATGTCCTACACCCACGCGTTAACAAGTAGAAGAGGACAACTTGCCCGTTTTATCCTAGGGCCTAAGTTTGAATTGCAAATTTACTCAAATACCACATGCATAGAGCTACAACTCAAAAAGTGAGTCTAAAGGTGTGCATATGTGGTGGGCAGGCAGTCTTTGTGCGATGCTCAATGTGAGGCCAAAAGGTGAATTCAAAATTAAAATGACGATCAACAACAGGTAGGAGTAGATCTCCTTTCTGAACATGCACTCCCTCTTTTTGGAACATGGACTTGTCGCAATCTCTTCTGGGGGGTCCTGCACAATAACCATCAAAGTGACAAGGAGAGGGGAGGGGAGGGAGGAAAACACAAGAGTATCCCAATAGTATAGGGGAAGAGATTCACAGTACAGGAACATGTTTACAGAGCAGATACTACGCCCGTTTAACCAAAAACAGTGGGGCAAGTCACACACGCATTCTCACGTTTGGTGACATGCTCACTCATTTTTTTCACCATCTTTGGTTGACTCCTGCTGCCTTACCTGCGGTTCTAGGTGAAAACCCACATTTTCAATCACTTTGTCTTGTGACCTCTGGCTGCCTGGCACTCCCATCCCTACGAGGAGCCGCTCTTCTTGATCACGGCTCTCGTCTGTCCTAGTACCTCAGTGGTGGAATGACCTCCCCATCACCGTCAGGCAGCACTGTCCATCTTCCATCACAGACTGAAAACCCACCCCTTCAGCCTCTCCCTAATAACCCCCCCGGATCACATAGGATGGACTATTTGTGATACACTGTCTCGCCCTACTTGGTGGAATGCACTTGGTGTAAGTCGCTCTGGATAAGAGTGTCTGCTAAATGATGTAATTGTAATTGTAACTGCCCCAAACAAAGTTTTGATAGTGTGCACTCTCCTGTCTGGAGTAATGGAGAATCAGCCATCTATGCACATGCTCACAAAACAGGCAAGCACACAGACACACGCAGTGTTTAAGACTTCACCATCCTCCAGGATGGGGGTGCATCACACATACAGAGAACCAGACTCAACAGGCACGACACAGAGAGACCATCAGTCATCATAAATCGGTCATACTTTCTTTATGGCACAGACTAAAAGAATGTACATACAAAATATAAAAATCTATGCAGGAGGGGACGGGAAGTCAAAGGTGAAGCTGGAGGGGTCGGTAAGTCAAAAGGAGAGCTGCACAAAACACATTTATACAAGTAAAAAATTAAAACATTTCAGTAAAGTATCAGCACACAGTAAGAATTTGGTCCCCATTTCAAAAACAAGAACCGTAATTATTGTTATTCCTATTTCCGTTACTAGAATCTTTTTGTAGTAATCAAAAGATGGAAAATACCCTTATCTAAAAAAATATATGCAATGATAAACATATGTATAATTACACATCTAAATCGCATCAGTTGGGCTTCTTCAAAGGGGACATTTGAGAATGCAAAGTCTCACTGCACAAGATGTAAATAGTTGATTCATATTGCTGGTCGGCACCCAAGCAACTGTAAGGTGGGTTCAACCTCAAGCATTAAACATTAGAATTGAGGTCAATACTACTGTCGTTTCAATTTTTACAACAATTTAGTTTCATTGTTGTGAGCTTAAATATAAAAGGTTGAACAAATTGGTAAAACTGCCCTCATTTGTTATTTAAAAGTCAAAGCGAAACAGCGCTGTGCTTTTAATTGAAACCCCTTTGACAGCCAAGAGACAAAATCAAATGTGTGGTGCAGTGAATGGCTTTTCTTAAATTTGCACGCAAAAACATCCATGTCATTTGGAATGGAACTCATATTACAAAACAAAAACAAAACTGATTTCACATTTTCAGATTCGTTTGCTGAGAATTAATTTCACGGCATCCTAAAGGCCTGCAGGTTACATACAGATTCAAGATGACTCAGATCTTATTGGTGCCTGCGGCCATGTCTGCCATTCTAGGCATCTGTAGCAAGACGCTGTAATCAGTGTATGCACTTGGCGAATGCTGCATGAGACATTAATGGACCACAAAGGGTGGGCCATCGACCCATACAGCACTGTGCAACGTCAGGATCTTTTCCAATCATCTTTTTTCTTAGACCGCCATTTTGGCCTTCAGAGGTGCATTACAGATGTAATGACATTAACAGTCAGACCTTTGTGATTCAAAATCTTGACTGCGTGTGACAAAACAAATTAAATTCAAAATGCATAAAGGACTATACTGTTCTGAACCCATTTGCAAGGAAGCAGCAGGTACCAGCAACTGAACCATATGTACAGACAGGAAACCGAGCGATCTGTATCAAAAATGAACTGCGCTTGAATGGTGTGCGCCTGTACATGGGTATATGGGTGTGAAAATAACAGGAACCAAGTCAAGTTTCTTCAACCCTGACCACAGAAACATGTGGGTTTTATACTTTCTTACAGCAAAGAACATTTTACACTGAACTGCATACAAACTTATTACATATACTGTGGTAGTCCTGGAAACTGCAGTTCCATCGTCGTTGCAGTTTCCCATCCAAGCATAATGTTCCTGAGAGCTTGTTTCACTAGTTTATTTTGTTCGTTGGAATATTTGCCCATTTTCAACCGTCCATTTTAGAATGACATCTTACTGCAACAGAATACGCCCAACCTACAATGTCCCCTACAAACATTACTTTGCATCCATACAAAATCAAGCTAAATATAACACTTTGTACTATCGTGTTAAACTGAATTATTAATAATAATTTAAAAAATGCTCTTATTGCAGTTACAGTACAATGGAGGGAGGGGGCAAAATAAGTCAATTAATTTCTTCAAAGTAAATCAATTTTACTCCCATTACTAGATCATCCTGACCAAAAATTTAAGTGTTTAGGGTTTTAGTGTAGGACTGAACAGGCACATGTAGAACATAGAACAGAAATGAAACATTACTAATGGAGCAAGGAAATAACATGGCAAAAGGACAACAAAATAAGCTTGTTAAAGACAAAGGAAGTGATCTTGAAACTAAGCAGCAGCAGTTGGTAAGAACGTTGCACTTCTTTCAGTGACCATACACGACAACATTTTCAGGCTCAGCAGAAAGCAGAAGACAATCTTGTTACCATGACCACCAAAGTGAGCCGACAAGCCCGTTGTAGGCCTCAGCCTGCCGAAGAAAAACAATTACAAACCAAATGGATAACATGGGGGGGCAGACAGTGTTAAAACTTGAGAAAATATGGGCAAGAAAAAATATTTTTGGTAATATATATATTTTTTTTTCAGGTGCAATTTTGTTGACATTCCAGGGCTCTTTTTTCTCTTTTTTCCCCCAAATTTGTCCGGTTCCTTGCTGGCCACTTGACACTTGAACAAAGCTCAAATGGGTGAAACCATGTTACCTGTTACCAGGTTAAAAAGGAAGAAGCCCCTAAAGACATATTGTGGGATACCAATGTCTGACTTCCTAAGAGACTTCCCAGACCCTGTGGGGGGGTGTTGACCAGATGGGACAGGAAGTGGTATCAGGGGGCAATGTTGGAGACGAGAGCAGTGTCATCATGGCGGTCATTACGCAGCGACCCTGGGTTTAATTACACCTATCCATTTTTGCCACAGCAGAGCCTTGATTTGTTCAATTGTGTCAATGTTTGAAAAAACTCACTTGGCCATGCCTAACTAAACCCAGTTATGGAGCTTTACATAGACACAAGGTGTACAAAGCCACATCACAGTGGTTACTTCCACCTATTCAATGACATATAAAGTAGGCAGTAGTACTTCTACAAATAATACCAAACTAGTAGCATTGCTTAATTTGTATATTTGTAAACTCAGGAAAGTGATACGACTTAAAAAAAAAAAAAATGAATCGTATGTGTATTAGTGATTATGTTAGCGGTCCCAATTGTTGATTTAGTGTTGGTCTGGGCATTGAATTAGCTGTCAAAAGGGAGATAGAGACCGAGACGCACACAGGACATGAAGGCTTACAGAGTGAGGAGACTGAAGAGAGAGCAGAACGGAGCAAGGAAAAAGAAAAAAACAACTTCGCAAAAGGTCACCGTGGGAAAACGATGGCGACCGGAAAAAAAAGAAACAGAGAAACAGACATGTCACAAACACGAGTGAAATGATAGAAGCGCTCGACTTCGCCCACCCCTCCCTCACACGCCGACCGCGCCGTTGCCGAGGAGGTGGGCGGTATCCCTGTCGGACAGGCTGGCCTCATCCCCCTCGGAATCAACAGAGTCCTCCTCGGGGGAATAGTAGCCCTCGTGGCCTAGGATGGGCGAGTCGGAGCGGGCCACGGAGCCCAAGCACTGGGCCGCCGTCACCGTGGCGGCGTAGGCCCCGGGACTGCCCGAGGAGGGGGAGCCCGGGTTGGAGGCGCGGAGCAGCGGAGTGCGCTCAGACTCCACCTCGGCATCGCTGCCCGGCGCACCACCGGCTTCTCCGTCGGACTCCGACTCGGAGTACTCAGGGTTGGGCCGGGTCACACGCTGCTTGCACACTGGACAGGTCTTCTTTGTTTGGGTCAGCCAGGGATCCACACACTTGCAGTGGTAGGCTGAAAAGGGGAAAGGAGAGGAAGACTTTTTAGTCATTTTTATTTGAAGGACCGTAAAAAAAAAAAAAAAAAAAGAAAAAAAAAAAGTGTGCACCTTGAAAGAAAAGAAAGAGAAAATGATTCCCAAAATGCACACAACTGTATATGCCATTTAGCAGACGCTTTTATCCAAAGCGACTTACAGTAGTGAATGCATACATTTTTCAGCATATGTGGTCGCAATGGGAATCAAACCCACAACCTAAGCGTTGCCAACGCCATGCTCTACCTACTGAGCCACACAGAACCACGTCCAACTCCAAAAAACACTACAACTCATAGGACGCAGTATGGTGGCATTAAACACTTAACCACGATAATCAACGAAGTAGAAAATAAATAAATAAAGCTGTCTTTTCCTTCTTGCTCTCCTAAGAAGATCTTCCCTGACATTTGGCATTTTTCGCTTCTTGAGCACCCTGGCACGTGGCACTACGTTGTGGCTTCTCACCGTCTCAGAGTTTGCATACATTCCCCATTCATTAATAAAGGTGTTACCAAAGACATGTACTGTACCATGTGAACAGGGCAGAATCCTCAGTTTGTCCCCATCTTCATACTCATCGAGGCAGATTGCACACACATCGTACTCGTCACCTGAGAGAAAGAGACTTCTGTTCAATATCAATGTATTACTGTAACACACAATGTAAGGTGCAAAGCGACAAGGCTGTTTAAAGTGGTGCTAAGAGGCCCGCTGGTTGATTTGGGTCAAGTCAGCCTCTATTTTATGCCACCACCAACGTATAACATAGACATAAGACGTAACCTGTAATTCTGCCTGCCTGCCTGCCTGCGTGTGTGTGTGTGCCCTGTTTTTGGGCCTGAACCATAAGAAGTTCGAACACAAGAAGCAAAAGCTGAATCTGAGAACAAGAAAAGCACCAGAACCTGGGTAAGGAGAAATATTAAAACCTGAATGCATTGTGAGTCAGTGGGTTTCCATCTCGTGGACATTTGAAATCGGGCTAATTATGATTCGTGGAACCGCTGCGTCCAGTCGTGTGGTCAGGCTTTCATTTAATGAGGGGTGCCCTGTCATAAGCAACTTCAGGAAATCTTTCTGTAAATTCGAACTCTTCAACGCATAACGTACATCAGATTACAAAGGAGAATGAGTGAAACGCAGATTACTATAGGTTGGTACGGTGGCTGTAGTAGAATCTTCAGTCTTCTCATGTACCACAGGTTAATGTCACGCCCAGTTCCTGTAGCTAAAGACTTCAAGAGTAACTTCCTGACTCATTTTGAGAGTCTGTGAGCGGGGAGCGAGAGGAAGTGGTCAGACCGAGCGCTCGCACCCATTTCGCTCACACTGTATCTATGTTTTCTTCTCATCATTTTTGGTGTACAAGTTTTGCTTCTTTTTTTTTTTTGAAGACCAACAAGGAAATGACTATTCAATTTAGGCTTTTTATGTCCTTATTAGGGAACGAAGCAGGCTGGAGAGACAGGGGGTGGGAGAAAGAGAGAGAGAAGGATGAAAGTCAAAGATAGTTAGATCTATGTGGGTGAGAAGATATCAGTAAGTAAGGGCATTAAAAAACAAATTCAAAGGTGAGGAGAGGAAAATGTGAAAAGGGGAGAGAGAGATAGAGGTGTAGACATTTACATTTGCACTAAACACAAAGGCAGTGCAAGGAGAAGCAACTTTAGGTCAGTGTATTGTTGAAACTACACCCAGGCACATCACACATACACAGCAGTACACTGCCCAGCAGCAAAACATACAGGCTTTGCCACCAGTAACAGTAAAACCACCTTTCAGTCAAATCATTTTTAATTCGTATAGAAAATGCCCCGCTGTGCAAACTGAGACAAGAAGACACCTACAAAAAGATTATACCCATTTCACCACCTTGTTTTTAGTGAAGCCCAATTTGACATGGCAGTAGCCATAACAGTCCCGTTATTCCAGTACAGAAGTTAAAACATGTCAACCCTGTTTGTATCCAACCCATGATGTTCTGAAGCTTAAAGAGAGAAGTGATGGGGGGGGTGGGCAGGGCAGAGAGAGGAGAGGAAATTCCACTTCACGTTGACAATGAGTTGACAACTCATTCGTAGGTATTGAAATGGTTCCATTGACCACAGATCACAGGTCATTCGATGCGGTCATCTTATTTATTTTTAAAATATAGAACAGTAGCGAAGAGACTGATTTCATTTATGCACCATTTACATTTACTGTGGTACAACAGCAACAGTTTTAATTATCAGACGTATCGGCACACAAGAGGAGCTTTACTTTGTATAAGGAAGAAGCTAATCTCTTCAGGCCTTACTTGAACAATGTTATTTTGATTCTCTTGCCAATTTCCATTAGCCATTTTTATTTGAAAAAAGACCAAAAGATCAAAAACAAGAACAGCATCAAGCTCCACTAATTTAACAAATGACTAGCAAGCTAGCAAGAGAAATGTATGGAGAATGCATGTGGCAAAAAAACTCTATGGAAAGTGTGGGTTAGCCTACTTTTAACCAGCTACAGCAGACTCGGTTTTTATTCACACCCTTGATAAAGATGAACATAAGAGATCGTATAGAATAAACTATACAAGTAATGAGCTTTATTTTATGCTCACAAAATGCAGAGAATTGCATTCTTTAATAATAATGCATCAACACAAAGCACAATCGAATGGTTCACAAATTATTATTTTTCCCCCAGAAAAATCTAGAATCACAAATATTCACACCTGTTATCAGTACTTTGTGGTTCATCCCTTGGCCGTTATAACAGCAAATAGTCACTTTCTGTACGGTCATACGAGGTTATGGAACTTCTTGGGGGGGATTCTCAACCATTCCTCCATGCAGAATTGTTAATAGTTCCTTCAGATTCTTGGGTTGACGTTTGTGAACTGCTTTTTGAATTGAATTGAACATTGGATTTATAAAGTGCTTTTCAAGGTGCCCAAAGCACTTTACAACAACAATGAAAGGGGCAACTCACCTCAACCACCACCAATGTGCAGCACCCACCTGGGTGAACATTTTTGCGCCAGTACAAACTCACTGCACATCAGATCACATCAGAGAGAGGAGGGAGGGAATTAATGAATTCCATGTATATATTTTTGGAGTTCAAAGCACAAACGTTCAATTGGATTCAGGTCTGGAGACTGAGTCAGGACATTGATCTTGTGCTCTATCAACCATTTCTTAATAGCTTTGGACGCATGTTTGGGATCATTGTCTTGTTGGAAGGTCCATCTGTGGCCAAGGTGTAGCCTCCTGGCAGAGGGAACAAGGTTTTTGGACAAAATGTCTTGGTACATGCTGGAATCCATGGTTCCATGTATTTTAATAAGGGCCCCGGGGCCTGTGGGGAAACAACCACAAAGCATTAAAGATCCACCACGTTTCACCGTAGGCATGGGGTGCTTTTCAACATTAATTGCATTCTTTGGATGCAATTACTCTGATAACTCTGATGTGCATGTCCAAAAACTTGATTTTTGTTTCATCTGACCACACGACGACAGTTCCAATTGTAGTTCAGCAAATTCAAGACGCCTTTCGGTGAATTGTCTTCAAAAGAGGCTTCCTTCTTGCAAATCGTTTTTCTGAACAATTATATTAGTATTGTTGGTTTGGAATTTTCTGCATTTTGTTTTGTGCATAACATATACCTCATTACTTATAGTTTATTTTACACAATCTCTTTTGTTCCATCTTTATCAAGGGTGTGAATAAAAATAGAGTCTACTGTACATGCGCTAGCCATTTTTCAGAGAACTTCCTTGTTTTATGCAACAACCAAAAGCCGAAGAGCTGGGGAAGTTATTTGTGGTGCTGCTTGATCAACAAAGGGAAATGACACAGATCGCTCTTTCAAACACCAGTACAGCGGTCACATGCAATTCTCTAGTCATCTTTCACACTGCCTGAATACTGCTGCAAGACCACTAATTGTACAAGGCAGCTCACACCAGCCAATACGGGTGCGTTAGCCGGCTACCGGAGGCCCCTGAACACAGATTCTGACAGGTTTGTCCTGATCCACCTTCAGCAAGGAGCCAGTGGCATTCCTTCGGCAATTCTCATGGCAGGGGGTACAAGGTGCAGTGTTTAACGCACGTGAGTGAAGGCGATTTTCAGGCCTTTTATGCCAATGGGAGTACCTGGTACAACAACCAATAAACACTGCTGCCGTACTACATCTTGTACTGCATCCCCAAACAAATACACAGGAGAAAGTCACACAGGTTGATTTTGGGTGAAAGGCTTTGAACTTTACCTTGGCGACGGAACACACTGGGCACAGCAGAGGGGCGTGGTTTACGGGAGACGGTACAAAGCAAGCCTCAAGGGCACAGGCAGTACCTGTAGTGCACTCTGGGTAGAGTCACTCTATCATGCACAGATCTGCTGCAGATCACAGCACTTCTAAAAGACCTTCTGCCCTTTTGGCACATTTTCAACTCAGGGTCAATCAAGAGGGGGAAGTCAAATAAAGTAGAAGGGTGTCAACTCTGCAGGGAGAGGGGAAAGGAACGGCCATATACAGTAACTTAAGTTCAATGTGAACAGAAAAAGCACTAAGCAACAGGGAGTAACTGTACACGAGACCCTGTGGTGGGACGTCACCATGAATATACTGACAACCACAGAGTGCAAGGTCATATTTAACTCCAGCGTGAAAATGCTGGATCCCCATTTTTAGCGCGAGTCATCAAATGTCTCTTGCTGCTGACCGATAGCTGTCCCATGGTTTCGGAGTTACTTTATCGTAACATGACCTTCTGGAAAGAGGAATCATCCTGGGTGTGCCGAGACTGTGGCTCCCCTTCTTCCCACAACAGATTATGCTCAATTAATTATGCGCACCCTGACCCCTGATCGCTTTCCTGACCTCTGGCCTTCCCCAGAGTCCTTTGCACAGCTCTGCTAAAAAACTCCTGTACAGTTAAAAAAAACATTGACATATATCACAAGACTAAATGACAATTAAAGTTATTCCACAGCAAGATGATATAAATGCAATGTTTGTGAGAGGACCTCTTTGGACATGCTGGGAAAACTTTGGCTCCAAAATCGTAATAGTTCCTGCTTGTTATTTTTTAATGCAATTTAAAGAAAATATTCATAATAAAAGAATATAGAGAAAGAAGAAAAATAATGAAAGAAAATATATAATTAAATATTTAGATTCTTTCGTTACTGGCTATTGATTCATACAGCCGTAGTTGTAGTGTTTCACTTAATTGAAAATAGTTTAAGAGTCAAAAATTAAGAATGAAACAAGTTATTGCTATGTGCAATATATTTATTTTATGCCTCTAATATACAATATTAGAAAACATCTTGAATGCAGGGATTCTATTTTCCGTTATCGTGCAGTGTATTTCAGCAATTGACAAGTTTTTAATTAGTTTGCCACATAATATAAATATTATTATGAACCGTGCAACAAATCAATGACCAAAGGTTACTGGAAATGGTACAGAATATGCCAGTTTAATGAATTTTTTTATCCTGTATTGTAATCAACTGCTGAACAACTTGTTTGTGCGACAAAAATGTTTTTTTTTCCAAATATCAATGTTGACAGGTTTGGATATGGGTGCAGTCGATAGCTCCTAATACCTGGGGGAAACCAGCCATTCTGAGAAAATAATGTTTGATTTTTTTTTGGATAGCATTGGGAGATCTGGGAAAATAAATGCACTGATGGGCCTGCTTCAACATGGCAGGTGTCTGGATACAGAGGACTGACTCACCCCTAAACCCAAATCAATGGCATGCTGAAAGGAGCCAGTTGCGTAAACATGTAATGCGCTAATGACCTTCACCAGGATGGTAACTCAGTGGTTGCGTCGGAATGAGGATTGCAGTTCTGCCTCTAGGGTACAATCGCAATATTTTCAGAGTAAATGGAATGGAATGGAACTCCTCTTTTAAAACTGTCATCAATAACATTTACATTTGACATTTTAGCCATTTAGCAGACGCTCTTATCCAGAGCGACTTACAGTTTACATTTCTCTACATGCAATCCATTTATACAGCTGGATATTTTTAATGAAGCAATTCAGGTTAAGTACCTTTGCAATATGCAAATGATAAAATGGGGGTGGTGAAGACGGAAAAACCCGCGAACGCGGAAATGGTAAGACTGATCTGGTTATCCACGTTTAGAAATCTGAAAAATACTCTAGTGACAAGCTCAGCCCCTACCGTCACACTGTATTTCATAACCCCTGTTATTCATAACCGTAGAGGATCGTAGAGGCAAAGTTAAAAATGCAACCTCAGGTTGAACTCAATCATGCAAAAATCCATAAACCACTGTTGTTAAGCTGTTAAGTCTTATCGGTGTCCAGCAGCTTGCTGATGGCTGTCCACCACCACCACAAAAAAAAAAGAAGAAAAAAAAAAAAGGATCCTTACATGGTGGTACAGCGAGGCATGTGCAAACAAGTGGAGACACAGACAGACAGACACAGACAGACAGACAGACACAGACAGACAGACAGACAGACAGACAGACAGACAAAATTGGCAAAGGGAAATGAACTGGAAGAGTCCAATATAAAATAAAAAAGTTCATTTCTTATTGATTAACAAACCGCATAAATTCAGGTTGGAGTATGGAGCGGAAATACAAGGGTAGGCAGCATCTACGGCAAATGCATGAGGGCATATCGTTTTGGGGTGACAGTGTAAATTACACTGAAAACGGCCTCAAAGTTTGCGCATGCAGGAGTAAAGAGGCCAGTGACAACGGATGGAGGAAACCGCTATACATCAAAATAGAGCTCGAGTCAATGGAAATTATGTGTGAGTGACAGTTCTGGTATCACACAGGAAGTGGAAACTTGTTTTGCTCCTCCTTTCACTCAAACGCTTTTCTACACACACGCACGCACACACACACACTTACATGCGCGCACACGCGGAAACACTTCTCAGAACCCCCCATCTGGATTTTGCTGCAATCGCAATTTATTGCATCAACATCCTCTTCACACAATGGGCCTCATGCAAGAACATTTTCGTATCTTTCTCGTATTTGTTTCGTGATGTGACTTCGACAAATGTTCCACGTCAGATTCAGCAAACGCTCGTAACTGCAGAAAACTGTCGTAAGTGACAACGTAAACATGCTCAATGTCTTCTTAAATGAGTGCGCGTTCATGTGATTTAGCATAATTAACTCCCCAATAATGTTATACATGGTTAGGCGTCCTGCCCCATTTTCATAGGAAAGTCTCTTGTGCAGTTAACGCAGTATCATCTGATGCCCGTAGCATCACAGAAATAAAATAAAAATGGTGTGATATGAAATTGGAGTCAAAGAAACGTCTCGCGAAAGCAAGGCGATCCATGACTGCAACAGGAGGGGGTCAGGAGGAAGTCTCCGTTACGAATTAAATAAAATGTAAAGATTAGTGATCTTTTAATTTTTTATTAAATTAATTAAGACATAAGACCACACTAGTTAAATCGCCTAAGACGTACTGAATCTAAAAATGTTTTTGTGAAATTTTCGAATAAAGATTTAGTTAAATAACTTAAATTTAAAAACTGCGCCTTTTGTCTCCCGTGACTCAAAACCGTGATACGATCCGGCCGGTGAGTTTTGTGATCCGTTGCACCCCTAATCCCTGCCTCAATAGCCACAATTGAAACGAATGATCATATTATCCTACAATTTGAAAAGAAAACAGTCAAATATAGGCCTACAATTGTCAAACAGGATACTCTCAAAATGATTATACATTATGAATTCTAGCATTTATCGTGTAATTTATATGTTCAAACTCAACAGTTCTTCTAAGTAAGGAAATAGACTCCATTAGTCAAAAACAAAGTTGTTTTGCTTTGGAGAACGGCAGGAAAATTGTACGCATGACTCCTACCACAGCTCTGGACCACTCGTAAATTTTGTTCGTACCCAAAAGAAAATTCTAAATACAAGAAAATTGGTGAATGCAGCAAATTCTTGTAAATCGCTCTGCAAATTTGTGCGTAAAAGTGGTTCTTGCATGAGGCCCAATATTCCCACGTTTGGAGATCTAAGGCTCCGTTTCTGCAGTCTGACAGAAACTCGGAATAAAGAGCACCTTGCTGATGAAATTCGATTAGGAACAGAAAATAGTTGATTCTTGGTCCAGTCAATTAGGCCAGAACATGGCCCCCCCAACGCCAGCAATGTCCACACATCCGATACAGTGATCACAGCCCAATCTCTGTGCTCAATACCCAAACCATTTTAGACACCAGTTTAATCTGATTATGTTTTTAGTTTTTAGGCCCTCACACACAACAAATACAACTCTGTTTGATTACAGTTTCTCTACAACCATGAACAGAATTTCAGTTTTTAAGTTGCTAAAATGTACAAAGTATATCACTAAGGCACAAAATAAAATTGCTGTTAAGCATAAGCAAACTTGTGTAAACGCAGCGTAAATTCTAATCTCTCGTGGGCAAGCTTTCTGCAACCATTGAAAGCCAGGAAATGTACCAGCGACCAAATTGTGCACATGGGGCTTTTCAACACAAGGACAGAAAGCTGAAGCTCAATTTGAATCTTATCTGTGATTCGTGTTTAGAGCAAAGAAAAGTTTCCAAGTCAGTAGGATGTGTGTGCGTGTATATATACACGTGTGTGTGTGTGTGTGTGCATGGGCATGTTTTTCTGCATGTGCTTGGGGGTGTACATGTATGTGTATGGCATGTGTGTATGCATGTGCTTGTAAGTCTACAAGTATACACATGTACAGGCATACATTATATACGTTATATATGTGTACGGCCATTTTTTGTGTCTGTACTTGTAGGTCTACTTGTATACATGTACAAGTGTGTGTTTAGTGCAAGGAGGGTGTTGCAAACTCAGAAACTTGTCGTTGAGCACTGGTGAATGGAGCGCTCTCTGGTGGAGCAGAGCAGAAGACACGCAGAGGGAAGGGTGGTGTCAGAGGAAAGACAGGCAGATGGGGGCGTGGGTGGAGAAAGAGGCAGTACTCACCCTTCTTAAACTTGTGAACAGGGATCTTCTTCAGCTGTTCTTTGCTCAGTCTGTTTCTCCTCATCCTCTTCCTGTACTGCACACAGCGCACAATCTGAGCCAGACAAACAGGTGAGGCGCATGAGGCTTGAAGGACACTGTAATCATCTTCCCATGTGACCAGCAAGCTATATCCTCACACCTCTTTCAGACTTGAGTATTCCAGCACAAAATGACTGCCATGCATGCAATACCCAGTTTGTTTCTACCTACTGGTGGAAGACGAGGTATCTGCTACAGATTCATGGATGAAACCAGTAATAACCTTTGGGCAAATAAGAACATGTAAAATAAGACTGAAAACTGAATACTTTTTTCCCTCCCCCAAAAACACTAATGGCTAACATGTTAATTTGTTGATAGCAATGTTGAAGGCCATATGAACAATGACACAGCAGATACATTCCTTAAGTGGCATCAAACAGCTACTGGGAAGTATTGAATTAGTGTACAAGTTGTGCTTCCTGTATATAAAATGTATTTACTTTTATTCAAAGTCCACCCAAAACTAGTTCCCGGTGAAACTTGGACACACAAATTAGACAAAACAGTAAAACCGTGAATTGAAGTGGAATTAACAAACAAGGCCGTGAAGGACATTTTACAGAAAATGCTGCCTGTAAAAAAATCAGCAAGTCAGCCTGCTGGAATATTTAACTATTGCATTGTGGTAGTTTTGAAAACAAATAATCAGGAGCTCCACCCTTTTGACTGAAAAGGGCACATCCTCATTTGTAAATAATAAACAGGGTGAGGTCAAAAGTGCCAATGTTTTTCACCCTTGTCCCACGGATAAGGCTTTTGGCTCTGCACAGCTTCATTTGTCTGTATGTTCACATCAAAGGGTCGTTAGGACCATGTTGTACGCCGAAAGGTAAGGTGGGCAACGGTCTGCAACCCAAACTGCAACTCAGCAGGAAATCTGAATACTTAATACAAGGCTCGTGTGATTGGTCAGTGCTCGTCAATTTGGTATGTAAAAAAAAAAAAAAACACAAAAAAAACAATGAAACTCCAAAGGTGACCTTATTTAATGCGGTGAAATACGTGTACCGCAGATTTGAGTAAACACAGCATATGAGGTCAAACCGGGCACATCAGTTAGTCCAACCCTGCCTCTCCTGATTAAAACAGCCACACGCTTATGTGATAGCTCGCCTCAAATCAGCGATTCTTCTAAAAATCGTATGCAACCAAAAACTATTTTAAGCGTATTAAAACAAATTAATTCAAATCAATGTCCAAAAGGCTAATCTTGGTTCACAAGCATGCGTCTATTCACGTTTTACAATTAGGATGCGCGTGAACAAAGCCTTCATTTTCCCATTTGCGTTTCTTTTAAGGGAGCTAATGGGCTTTCTGAAACCTGGCTTCGGGAATGAATGTGAAGAATTTGAATGAAGAGAGTACTTTGCGTTAAGGAACCAGGTTCACAAAAGCGTAGGGAGGTTTATCGGTTGCTTTCATCACAAAGCATCCGCTTAACCAAAGTGCTGAACGCCGCAGGAAAACAAGGCTAGTTATTGACAATGCAGACGCAGTTCTCACGGTCATTTGAGGGAGAAAGCCTTTTTTTTTTTTTACTTTACCATCTTTACCATTTCCTTCATCATCTTTAGGTATGTTTTTATTTTACTCAATCTTTTATTTGCCCTTCGGTCTCTCTGTGAAAACTGTACAAAAGATGCGGAAATAATTAAATAAAAGTTTAGTAAAGTATTTGTATGTGCAGTACTTCCAAGACAGTTCAAACTAGGAGTGGCACAGAATTATTACTTTACTGCTCTAGTAAAACTAATCTCCTAGGGCAGGGTTACTCAAATCCCGATCCTTGTGGGCTGAGCACTGCCGTTTTTCCACCCTCCCTTTACCTGGGAGTCAGGTGCTACACATGAGCATTTTTAGCATTAGCACTAGCATTTTGCCTTTAAACTTTCCAATTCCGTCACTGGGACACTGAAGCCCAGGGCTCTCAAAATCTATTCCTGTAGGACGGCAGCGTCTGGCATGTTTCAGTCCTTCTGTGATTAATTTAAGCCATTTGCTGGCTTCGGGAGTCCACACACCTTGTTTCAAAGGCCTAAATTGGCCACCAGTTGAAAGGAAACCACAAAAACCTATAGACACTGCAGCCCTACAGGATTAGAGTTTCTCAAGTCAACACCTTGCCTGAGCATTTAAAACAGCTGAAACTTCTAATACAAATACTGTTAGCGGGCTGTTGGCTGTGTCATTTGGCCAGGACAAGACAAGTCGCACGGATGGTGCTGTGGGGCCAGTGCTCATACCAGGACGGTGATCATGACCAGGATGATGATGCCCACCACTCCAGTGAAGGGGATGAGATAGTAGGACAGGGGGAAGGAAAACTCCGGTCTGAGGATCACATAGGCCCTGCACACCAAACAAAGTGCTGTTAGTGGCTGCACTTGGGTCCTGTTCACCCCCCGGCCAGGCAATCGAGAACGATGTGTGTAGGACAGATGGGCAAAGTTCTCCAAACTAACAGCTGCATGTGTGTGTGTACGATAGGTTTCCAAAGTTCTGGGATTAACAGTAGCAGTTAATTCTAGGATAAGTTCATGTGGTTGATTCTCAAACATCATGTACAATACAGGAATACAGACAGCAGCGTCAAATATTTTCACTTGACTATTCAGACGAAGGTGAAACCCAAAACACTGGATGTGGCCAGAGATGTCATCCAATGAGGCCTTGTGTGACCTTGTAATCCGCCACAGCCACTGTTGATATGCACTCATAGAAGCTTCTATGAGTGCATAGTGCCTGTGTCTACCTGTACTTCCGTTTGTGACAGAGTGTGTCTGTGTGGGTGTACAGAACAACATGCGTTACTGTGTGCCTGGGTTTTTGCACTAGTGCAAAAGAAGCAGAAGCTATGCGTGTCAGAGTGTATGCTGGAGCGCTTACGCATGTGTGGAGAGAATGGCCGGCGCCTTACTCACCCTCTCTCAGGAATGACGTAACTTTTGAGCAGCTGGGAGGCGGTGTAGCTGGTGAAGACTGAAGGGATCTCAATCTGCTCTACAATACTCTCTGTATGGGAAAACCAAAACAACAGAGTCATTCACGTCTTTCAAACAGTGACTACTTTACAGACTGTGCCTGGACAGATTAATCAAAATAGGAGACAAAGCGGAGGATTCAGATTTAAGGAGCCCTCCAACCAAAATCCATACATTTCATGATGCAAATTACTTGCTGTCCGTGTTGTCGATCCATCCACATGCCGCTGTTGATACTTTTGTGTTTATGTCCGTTTCCCTTTAACTGACAATGACAATCTACATGCCAAGATCACACAGACCAACTATAATTGTGTTACTTGGCTCAGCTAGCTGGGACCTGAGCAAACGGGTTGTGAAGGACAGTTTTCTAATATAAACTAGAAATATAACATTAAACCAGCCGGACTGGATGGCCAGCTTTTGAACGAGCAAGTAACACTATATATGATGTTTTGTAATGTAGCCTGTTGTAATGTTATCGTGTGCCTTGCAAGCTAACTTGGCTATCTAGTTATGACACACTGAATGAAGTTAGTGAAGTGAATAGTGAAGTTATACAATTTATCTATTGATAAACACACTAATAAAATATGTTGCTAGATAACTTTAGCTATGTTCCTTCTAATGTCAAACAACACTAGCAAACTATGTTCTATGATCACTGTTTTTATTTGATTCACAGTTCATGTTTATTACATAAGTCTAGCTAGTTAAACATAATAGTAGTAGATTTGCTGCTTAACTATAGGTGAAAATATGCCATTTAGCTCATTTTCTCTCAAGTTTGTTTTTGTCTCCTTGCTTGCTGCCAACAACACTTGCAGTTTCACTAGCATTGCTAAAGATAGAGCTACCAAATCTAAATTAATCTTAATTTCATTCTCAATGTCAATGCATGGCCATAAGACATTAGAAATTAGTCTGGGTTATTTTGGTGTGTAGATTGTATTTGTCAGTTGTTTGACAATTGACTCGCATAACATTTGCCATTTGGACACTCAAGGCTCACAGGGAAACGGACATAAACACAAAAGAATTAACAACGTAGTATGAAATTGTGGATTTTGGTCTGAGTGCTCCTTTGAATTGAGCAAAATCAGTCATTTTCCCTTTCATATACAACATCAAAGTTTAGCATCATGTGTGTGTTTTTAAAAATATTTATTTTACCACTATTTTCTCCCAATTTGGTGTGTTTGTGCTCATCACTATAACCACCTCTGTCAATTTGGGGGAGCGCAGAGAAGCATGCATCCTCTTCCCAAACACTTGATGTCACGCCGCTGCTTTTCACTCTGCAGTCCTGCAGATCCAGGCATTGAGTAGAGGAGGACATGTGGCATTGAGTCAGATTGCTTATTTTTTTCCATTTTTCTCCAAATTTGGTGGTTCTCCAACTATGGGATCAGCCACTACCCTGGGACTGGCAGTGACAATGGTGCCGAACCACCTCAGAGACAGAACTCACCTAGCCGTCATCCGTGATTCCGATACACACTCACAGAGAATCTTTTCTGTGCACGTGGTGGGCTCACGTCGGCTTCCCTTCCCCCTCCCTGGGGTGGACACCTAATCAGCACCCCTGAATGGGACTTCCGGGCTGGCGCAGCCAGGGATCGAACCCAGGCTGCAGTGGGCAACCTGCACTTAGAACTAGTGTCTTTATCGGTTGCACCACCCAGAGGGGCCTCGGCTTGTTCAAGATTGACATGGGGGGTGCTAATGTACAATGACACGGGCGTCCCACCAGAGAGAGAAAGACAAGAGTCTCACCATCATTGAAGCCCATGTTGAGCAGGATGTCTGAGTGCAGGTTGTACACGATAGCTGCACTGAACCCAGCCTGCTGGGCATGCAGTACCTGGAGGAAGAAATTCACGTATATTTGCATTTATTCACCTAATAGACACTGAGCAAGATAATCACAAAAAAAAACAATGATACAAAAATGTAACAGTGAACATTTTAGGCTTAAGGTAAAAGCTGGTGCACGGTCATATTAGGGTGCGGTTCAGGACTTGTTAAGCACAACCACAAAATTACTGAACTTTCTGAAACTCTTTCGAATTACTGAAAATTAAGAACTATTTCAGCCTCTCCCCTTTTCCCATATGTTCAACACAAAACAGTAGTAGTTTTACCTGTGAATTGATTGAGGAAAAATTGGGTGGAACGCAATTCAGTTTAAATTCAAATCGGTTGCGAAACAGCCAGTCTACGGTAATCTGCCTTACATGAAGAACACATGGAATTCCACCTGCATACCTTGATATCAAAGTTGCAGTCATAGCGCTGGATCAGAACGATGAACTTGGTGAGGTTAGCTGTAATAGGAGTGAGCGGGGTTGGCGGAGGGTCGATGGGGACGCAGGCGTTGAGGGGCCGAGACTCTACCAACACACCCTGACGGACAGACATGGAGAAACAAACACGGTCACCGTGGTCGCAGCACTGCCCCACTAGTGTTAATCTCTTTATTTCTGCAGCCTCCTGGGCTCACAGGGAATTACAAAGGACAAGCACCCCAACCGATGAAGTCGCATGCTTAACGCTTGCTTTACACTTTGGTGAAATCGTATCCTTGCTTTGATCCGTTTGCCCTAACGTGACATCCTGTTCGAGATAAATCCCCCTTTCCCTCGCCTCCTCCCTCTTTCTCTTTCACTCACCGTCAGTCCATCTTTTGGCAGCTGGTTCCCAAAGAGAGCAGGCAGATCCTCAAACACCATGGAAGTTCTGTTGCTGTAATGCTGAGAGACGGACAGATTTGAAGACTTTAGGCCAGAGAGCCTTTTGCTTTGACAAAAAAGATCTTAATCAGATTTCAAAAGGTATGAGACATTCTTACAAAAGCGTGCTGCCTTTATAGGCATGGTGAAATGTATTGGCACGACAGCATTTCGTTTGATTTACAATGGCATAGAACCAAAAAACTAACATTTGGCTTTTTTGCTTCAAAATTCTAAAATGGCCTGCACAAAATGACCGCCCTTCATTAATTATTAAAATAATTTGGGTGGAGGAAGTTGATTCTCATTTCCTATGTACTGCGACTCTCCTGTGGCAAGTTGCAGGTGACCTCAGGGTATGATTGATGAATGGTAATGATTACCATTCAATTCAATACCAAAAGGTTTTAAAGTGGAAAAAATAGCCCATTCTGTTCCAACATCTGTGAAAGTGACAAAAAGAAAAGAACTGTTGTACTGAACGTTGTTGAACAGTTGTACTAAACAAAAGTTCTCTCAATTTCACCTTGCATTTGAATAAATGGTGAAAAACGCCAGGGTGTAAAGGCACTTGCCCAGATTGCAGGTTCCCCATTGCAGTTGGGAGTTCGAGCCCTGTGGGGGGGAGCCGGCATGCACTCACCACGTAGAAGAGTGGCTCTGTGTGTACTGGAGTTACGATTGACAGCTTGGCGAGTTCTGTCTCAGAGGTGGCAGTTCATCGCCTTTGTCACAGCCAGGCCCAGAGCTACAGCAGTGAGCTCATAGTATGGGGGGGATAGTTGACATGAAAAGAGGGTACAATTGGCTACCAAATTGGGAGGAAAATAGGGAAAAATCTGTAACAACAACAAAATAAATGCTGGGGTGCCAATAACCTTGGCTGTAACCATAGCTCAATACAAACCCACACAGAACACCCTCACACAGAAACACTGGGCCTAGATCCAAGCACAAACTCACCTCAGAAGAAGTGCATTGTGTTAGGCGTGAAACAGAGAGAAATGGAGGACAGAGACAGACTCACACAAACACATTCACAGAGGACATAAGAGGCACTGTACTGTGCAAAGACTCACAGCGTAGATATATGCATGTCCAGGGGAGGGCACCAGAGTGAGCCACAGAGCCACCATCAGCGCTGCCAAGCGACCGCCAACAGCCCAGGTACCCTGACGCATCACGCAACACGGGGCGGGGCCACTGGGCCACTGGACGGGAACTGCCTGTGGAGGGATGGATAGGGGCAACTAGAAGTCAGAACAAATAAGATCTGCCCCAAACCCCTGGGGTCAATACAATACCACCAGCAAATATAGCAAAACCAAAGCTAATTTACAATTTACAAAAGATCTATGAACCCTGTGACTTTACAGGACTGATGACACATTCTGTGACAAAGCCTGGCCTACACAATACATTAATATTCCAAATTATGAAATATCATTGCTACATAGGTCAACCTACTGTTACAACAAAATTACCACATATTACCCCATGGAAGACCATGGGTGAATTGCTTAATCGTTTGTGAGGCAGTTGAAGTGAAGCTCATCCGATAACATGACACTTTGTTTGTGTAATATTTTAAAATAAGTTTTTAGTTAGCAATGTCTAGTAAGTTAGTTAGCTAGCTAGCCATCTAGCTTGCCAGATGCTTTATCTACCAAGAAGTTACTAACCAGACACACTAGCAATACAGCCAATACTTACATGACAATCAAGTGTTAGAGTAGCTAGCACAAAGTACTCCAAATTTGTTATACCTCTATGGTATGATTTCTAGTTACAAATAACTTATCAACCAAACCCAGTTGGTGTTGGAGTTGCTGTAGCTAAGTGGCTGGCCAACTAGCAAAATACATTTCTGGGTATGTTAGAAAACAATTCCACCAAGTTGGGGTGGGAACGACACTCTGCCTAAGAGCCCTGAAGCACCACCACAAGCGTGCGTATATTTATCCTGAGAACGCATGGCTTGTCATGGTTTACTCCTTACATATTTCCCACTATTCATTCAAATTTTGTAAGCCAAATAGCTTCCATTGCATTGCTGAAACTATATCAGTCAAGTCAGGAAGGCCACACACAAGTATGTGCATCCTTGGAAGCCGCTTCTTTTACTCCTGAAATTCGCCAGTTGAACTGCCTTTAGCTGCTGTGCTGGAGGACAACACAGCTGACACAAGACTGCAAGTACCAAATCGACCAGGGGAATGGCTAATGAGTGATGAAGATGGGGTTATCCCCTGAGTGACGTTACAGCTAATTACCCATCTCTGTGCAGGACTCCCGGCCCGTCTGCACTAGCACAGTCTAGATTCAATCTGGGCTGTAGAACCCATGAGAATATCCTTAGGGCACAAGTACTTCAGCCAGGTACGCCATTTGGAAGTGCTTTCATTTTAAGCTACATAAAACTAAAAACAATCTTCAAACTCAAATACTGGTAATTTCTTATGTAACCAACTAATGAATTCCAAGACAGACGAGAGCCCAACCCTACCTGCAGTCCTGGAGGATGACTCTTTAGAGTTAACTTTAAAGAGTCCTTTCAGTCTAGAAGGGTTTTAGTATGGTGCACTCCTTTGAGTTATGGCAAATAAACAATGTTCTTATGACAGCAAACGGCTGGGTTTGGAATGAGTGGGGGGAAATTGGCACTGTTGTCTTCTGCTTTTTTGTGAGGCCAATTAAGAAATATTCTTGTTTATATATCCTAAAAAATGGCTTTGAACACACACATTCAATGAGTTTGGTGCAGGAAACATGCATGGAAGCGGAGTTCAGTACGGTTAGAATCAGACCTCCGCCCATGTATGTTTGTTCAAAGTTCATAAACAGACACTACCCCTGCGCGAGCACGAGCTGGTGTTGTAAAAGAAAGGAGCGTAAGCAGCACAGAAACAGGAAGAGGTAGAGAAGAAACAGGAAGTGGTGGAACGCACGAGCCGAGGAGGAAGATGGTGTGGAGAAAGCACCTGCTGGAGATCTGCTCTTGCCTCACCATCATGCCAGACTGCTTGAGGGGTCTATTAGATTGTGTTACCATGGAATGTTTGCTAGCCAAAGAGATTGGAATGTTTGCATAAGATTATCACACATTGTTCTCATAGTGTTACTGTTATCATGAGCTCATTGTGAACACACAGATGGCATCACTTGGTGGAGTGACATGTTTATGACAGGTACCTGACCATAATGCATATTAACTTCATAATGTTGCTGTAGAGTGGTCTTGTCACAGCAACATCATGAGAATGTCATGTGTGAGCTAGCTGGGCACAGATGGCATCACTAGATGAGTGACCCTTACAGACATTTTGCCAGCCAGGTGAAATGCTGGTTGAATTCTGTTTTATGTTCTTTTGAACTGCGTACACTGGTCTTCAAGACTTTTGGGGGATGCTTACGGGTTTCATGACAGATCAGGTTTGATTAATTTGGCTCCAAACAAAAAAACCAACAAAAAAAACATTTCCCACTAAAAAAGTGTAATAATATTCATAATAATAATAGTAATACATTTTATTTATAAAATGTTTTTCATTTTATAATCTCAAAGTGCTGTACAATAGTGTGCATTAAAACAAAAGAAACAATGAGGACATATGCATATAGCGTGCATTCTTCCATTTCTGCAGAGGAACTCTCAAGCTCTCTTAGAGTAGCCATTGGGTTCTTGGTCACCTCCCTGACCAATGCCCTTCTTTCCCGGTTACTGAGTTTGGCTGGACGGCCAGCTCTAAGAAGAGTCATGGTGGTTGCAAACTTCTTCCATTTCACAATGATGGAGCCCACTGTGCTCCTGGGGACTTTCAATGCTTTAGCAATGTTTTTATATCCTTCCCCAGATCTATGCCTCAACACAATTTTATCTCAGAGGTCTATAGAGAGTTCCTAGGACTTCATGGCTTGGTTTTTACTCTGACATGCACTGTCAACTGTGGGACCTTATATAGACAGGTGTGTGCCTTTCTAAAGCATGTACAATCATTTTAATTTGCCACAGGTGGACTACAATCAAGTTATAGAGACATCTCAAGGATGATCAAAGGGAACAGGATGCATCTGAGCTCTATTTCAAGTGTCATAGCAAAGGGTCTGAATACTTATGTAAATGTGATATTTCTGTTTTTTCTTTTTAATACATTTGCAAACATTTCTAAAACCCTGTTTTTGCTTTGTCATTATGGGGTATTGTGAGTAGATTGATGAGGAAAAAAATGAATTTAATCAATTTTAGAAAAAGGCTGTAACATAACAAAATGTGGAAAAAGTGAACGGGTCTGAATACTTTCTGGATACGCAGCAAAGAACACACAAAACATGAATATAGCCTACAAGAGCTATAGGGTCACTACAAGGCCTACAGATATAGATATATATTTTTTAGGTTTTTAGACCCCATCTGAAAGGAGGCCAGAATCTGGGCTGCCTTGAGGATGTAGGGAAGCAAAATCCCTGATCGTGGTCCAGGGCACGTGCATTGTATGGTTATCCCAGACCTGAGAGGGAGCCAGAGGCTGTAGAAGCTCTTTATAGTAGGTAGGGGCATTATCATGGACACACTTGAAGGCCAGTGCCAGAATTTTAAAGACAAGCCAGTGTGGAGATGCCAAAACAGGGGTGATGTGTTCATGCTTACACACTTTCATCAGGATCCTGGCAGTGCAGTTCTCTATGTACAGGAACTTCTGAAGGCTTTTGCCAGTGATCCCAGTGAAGAGTATGTTGCAGTAATCAAGCCTTGAGGAGACAAAGGCATTGACAAGCTTATCTGCGTAATAGTGTATTATGGTAGAATGCAACATTACAATGTTCTTCAGGTGGTGGAATTAAACTTTTAAAAGGTTTGTGATGTAAAGTGTTATACCAAATGAATGCGACCCCTCTGAATGCCAAACGAGATCTTAGTTATTTAAGCCTTCGTTGTTGTTGTTTTTTTAAGAATTTGTGTCTGATTTTACCCCATTTTCTCCCAGTTTAGTAGCCAATTACACCATTTCTCATGTCAATCCCCCCTCGATATTATGAGCTCGCTGCCGTAGCCCTGTGACCGGCAGTGACCACTAGACCACCCCGCCGGTTTACAGTTGTTTCTGTTGTTACAGAACGGTTGTAGCCAAGCAACCAGCCTGACCTATTTCAGCGTTTCCTGTTATTGCATTCTTCACCCTAGACAATAATACTGATTCATTCTCTTGATATGTTCACTATCAAAACGAGAACTTTATTAAGTATCTATTAAAAAACGTAATACATTTCAATGAACTTTAAATACAAACAACCCTCACTTCATGTACCCAACCCAACCGTCAGTAATTAAAGTGGCCAAATTTCAAGCCCAATTAAACTGTAGGCTGCTTCCTATGTGCAGCGCTCTAGATAAAGGCCAAGTTTCAACAACCTATGTACCCCTTACTTTGCGTAATGTGAAAAATCATTAATCATCTATAACCCTCGAGAAAAGCAGTAACGGTTTTTGTAGGAACGGTTACTTTGTTTAACAACTTTATGGGCACAAAGATGACCCGCTTTAGCATTGCAAGGGAAAATTAACCTGCTAGTGTTCGCTTTCTTGTGTTCCCTATACTACAGGATGTATTTCTTCTAACTTAATAGATCTTTATGTATCGCATATAATTTAATTGAGTCCAGTATTGTCTAGACTGCAACGAAGACGCTTACATTTAGCGAATTCATCAACAAATACTAAAAACGAGAATATAATTTATACAATGAATTATTTATATCGTCAAACTATAGGCCTATTCTATGTGTCCGATTGAAAATAAACCATGGGCCTTTTTATAGCAGAGTACACACAGGCGTTAAACTACTGTAGCTTTCCTACCTTGCAGTACTTAGAATTCTAGTTAGCCAACGTTAACCTAGTAACATTAGCATAGCTTTATGTGTTACCGTTAAACAAAATGATGCCAAAACAATGCATTCCAATTGTACACCTCACTATGCTAACTTGCAATCTAGCGCCAGCTAGATAGCCAATCCAATGTGAGACGAGCTAGATCGCTAGCAATTTCAAGGGCGTCGGATATTTTCGCTAGCAATAATGTTTTGTTGTCTGGCTAGTTACCATTGGAGAAAATGATAAAACCCTTGGATAAAAAGGAAGCTGGTTGCATACAGTAACTTATGTTAACAACTTTACCTAGGCTATCTGGCTCACCAGCTATTTAGCGATCGTATCCAGAATAGACAGCTGGCTGGCAAACGTAAACGTTCCTCCGCACTTGATTGAGAAGCTAACCTAGCTAATATATATAGTGACGTCAATTTAGCCAACGAACGTTAACGTTGACAACTTTACTGATAAACCCAGTTAACGTGGCTAACGTTATACTGTCCAGCTATAGGATTGCTAATGTTAGCAAACGTTACAAATAGCTCTCTAACGTTAGCTAATTAACATATAAGGCTACAAACATTAGCTTCAAACAAAACCCCAAACATATTTGGTCAGTATAATCAGTAACGGATAACATTAACTATCGAACGTAAATGTTAGCTTGTGTAACAAAGGAAGAATTTCCAAAAATCCGAATGAACTTTCTATTCGCCAGCATTAGCTACCGCGACGTTACATCGATATCTGTTCCTATAACAAAAAGGATTTCCCACGTTAAACTTACCGTATGGCTTTTAGCCTGCTAACTAGCTTGTTGGCTTGCTAGCCAAGTTTCCTCTTGACAGTGTCCCTTCTATCAAGCAGTGATGTCAACACCTTCTCTGTATCCGTCGGACTTCTCAACAAACAGTCTTTAATTCCTACACAAATTACCTTGATGTTGATGTATTACCAGAATTATCCTACCAACGCTAGCTAGCCACATACCAAAACACCGTACACTCCCTCTTTTATCTCATTCTTCTGTTTACAGTAGCCTGTAGTCTCGCTATCCCAAGGCCAAGATGGATGCGCTGAAATCTCGAGTCTCGCGAGACTGCACCAAAATTAACCCATTCATGAAAAGCCGTCATTCTGGATTGTGCTATATGCACCATCACAAAAATATTAATGATACAGTATTGTGGATAAATGTATGCAAAGCCATTGAATAATCTAAATACGTGTAGCCGAATACATTCTGTTATCTATTGTTTCAGTTAAATGCATGGAGTGTGAGTCTAATTCTGGCATTGACCAATTGTTTCTGATATTGAAAATCACATTGAAGCTACCGCTCTTTTTTTCAATTGTCAATCGATAGAAATCTATGTAGTAGCACCCTTCACATTAGAGTTGTAAAGGGAGCGATCTTAAAACCATAATACAGACAATTGTTTGAAAAATTGTTAGTCTGATGACCGATAAGTAGGTGTTATTTAACAAAATCTTCTGATAGAGAGCACACTGAATGCAGCATACAGTAACACAACGTTAACACAACGTTAAAAATGCACTTATAACAAGCCACTTTCTGGGGTGATGGGAAAAAAAGTTTGATACAAGTCCAGTATCAGTCACAGGAACTTCAATCAGTCCTCATACACCCATTATGTATAACTATAATTTCCTGTAGTGACAAGTCATTTTCAGTGAGTGATAAAAATTAACTTTGGATTACAATACACAAACTTTTCATTGGCATTGGATTAAGCTCACACAAAATAGTCTGTATTCTATCTTTACAACCCAAGATGAAATATTTTTCTGTATAGGCATCTGTGACTGCAGCCCTTTTGTTTACAGGATGACACAGCTAAAATACTAGAGAATATGCTGAACTTCAATAATGGATTGGTTCTCTTAGCTTCTTCCGAATAGACGACCAGGAGACTCAGCAGTCTGACTTGAAATGCAAGTTTATTACACACAGCGGTCCACAGCGAGTTGGTAAAGAGTCTAAAGTGAATGAGTCTCTCACCTGAATATATACATAGGGACAGATGATCAGTTTATGAGCCTTTGTGTTGCTAACAAAGCACCAGCAAGGAAGTCAGGAAGTGATAGCTTACTGTCTAATCAACTCACTCATTCCTATGCAGATGACCTCGTCAAAATGGCACGGTTAATGTATTTTACAACAGACAGCATACACAATTCTTCAGTACTGTTGAGTGTATAAGTGACCTCCTGGAACCACAGAACGAGTGCGGTTCCCAGTGGTTACAAGGGTACTTGTGAACAGCTGTTTCCCACTCACCTTCACAATTACCGCAAAAACATATATACCTGTAGAAAAGTATTTCTGCTCCCAGTTTGGATAAATATAGCATACTGTATGTACAGGCAGGTATAATATATATGCCGTTTAGCAGACACTTTTATCCAAAGCGACTTAACAGTAATTAATGCATACATTTTTCAGTAGGGGAGAGCGGGGTAAGTTGTCACACGGGTAGGTTGTCACACTGTTCATACCTCCAACCACAGGGGCGCTATCTCAAAAATCAAATAGCTACTTTGTTGCAACTAGGGCCAGATTCAAATTCCTTTTCACAGGTGGTCAAAGGTCACTTTAATTACATGTGAGCACAAGTTTTGTGTTTGTCTCCTTCAAAAGTAAGTAAATGGCACCTTACATTTTATGTAATAAAACTGTGTTAGGTATAAATGTTCAAAATTATATTTGTGTACCGAATAAAGGAAACAATAAGGTGTTTCTTGATATGTTAGCTGCAGTCCTATGTTGAACTAGCCTTGAGATTTAACAAACATTAGCCCACATATCCGTTTGGGGCAAGTTGTCTCAATGGCTTTGAGGCAAGTTGTCACATGAGGCTAATTTAAATGTGTTTTTGAAGGAAAGAAGCATTGAGGGAAGGAAGAAAGGAATGAACAAACTAAGGAACAAAATAAAGTGAGATGATGGTGAGAAATTATAAAAGAAAGACAGAGAATGGCAGCACACCTCCTGACATAATGTTGAAGGCAGTCAGACAGGTGAAGCTGGAGAACAAATCAATCAGAAGCACAGCAAACGATTTTAATATAAATTACCGTACTCTGACTCGGTATTGTGAAAAGGTTACCAGTGAAGAAATTGTCAGTCAGGCAGCCATGCCAACAACAGTGGTTGGCTATAGAAAGCCACGGCAGGTATTTCCACCTGATTTGGAGATGCAGCTTGTTCATTATATCGCTAGGTCAGCTGACAGTTATTTTGGTCTGTCTCCAAGTGAGATCAAAAGACTTGCCTACCAGTTTGCTGTGGCACACAAGCTAAAGTTCACACCAATGTGGGCAGAAACAGAAAAGGCCAGCTCGGAGTGGTTTACAGCCGTCTTAAAACGGCACCCAATTCTGTCGCTAAGAAAGCCTGAGGCAACTAGCCTTGCCAGAGCTAGTAGCTTCAACCGAGAAAATGTCAATGCCTTCTTCGACAATTTAGCAAATGTGCTAGACAGACATCAATTTGGACCAGGGGACATATGGAATGTCGACGAAACTGGGGTGACCACGGTCCATAAACCTGACGAAGTAGTGGCCAGACGCAGATTCAAACAAGTAGGGTCGCTGACCTCCGCTGAAAGGGGGACGCTTGTCACACTGGCCTGTGCTGTGTCAGCCACAGGAAATAGTATACCTCCATATTTCATATTTCCCCCGTGTCAACTTCCGCGACCATTTTTTAAACAGCGGACCACCTGGCAGCAGGGGAGCGGCAAATCCCTCGGGGTGGATGAAAGATGTGCACTTTTTTGACTTCCTGAAACATTTCACTGAGCATACAAAATGCTCAAAGGAGAAACCATGTTTACTCCTTTTGGACAACCACAAATCTCATATGTCCATTGATGGACTCAATTGTGCCAAAGAAAACGGCATAATTATGGTGTCATTCCCACCCCACTGCTCTCATCGGCTTCAACCCTTAGACAGGTCTGTCTACGGGCCGCTAAAAAGGCACATCAACACAGCGTGTGATGCATGGATGAGGAACAATCCTGAGAAAACAATGTCAATTTATGACATTCCTGGGATTGTGGCAATCGCTTATCCTGTGGCGGCAACCCCCTTGAACATTCAGGCTGGCTTTAGGGTAGCTGGGGTACAGCCTTACAACAGGGATGTATTTTTGGAAACTGAGTTTGCGCCATCCTATGTTACGGATCGCCCTGCCCCGCCAAGCCCCAGTACAAACCCTGCCCTGCCAGGCACAAGCACAGACACAGACACAGACCCGTTCAGTTCCCATGCCAGCTCATCCTTACCCAGCAATGCCAGTGCTGGCAGCAGACTACTAACTCCAGAGGACCTCCGGCCATTTCCAAAAGCTGGTCCCCGAAAACAAACTAATAAAGGAAGAAAGCGGTGCAAAACCGCAATTCTAACAGACACACCCGTGAAGCAAGCACTACAAATGGAAAAATCTCAATCTAAAAACAGGCTGTTTCTGGAGGATGGGAAGCAATGTGCAAAAGGGAACAAAAAGGCAAGAGTAAAAAGAAAAATAGACGAGTCATCATCAGATGAAGAGGAGTGCTTCTGCCTAGTCTGCATGGAGCCATTTTCTAACAGCCGCCCAAAAGAGACTTGGGTGCAGTGTGTGAGATGCAAGAAGTGGGCCCATGATGCTTGCACCCCAGGCCAGGCAATTTATTTGTGCCAGAACTGTGACTCTGAAGATGAGTCTGATTAGAAGTGTTTCGTTGTGTTCCTTCTCCCATGCATTACACCACGTCTGTTTTGTTAAGACTAAGCATTTTGCTCTTTAATGAATGAGTTCTGTAATTAAATGTACTTGGTTTTGAACTGAAAGTTGTATTCAAATGTATTCACAATTATTTTGTTGTATTCTTATTTGTTGATAATCCAATGTGACAACTTACCCCACATACTATGACATAGTGTGACAACTTACCCCCTGATGGGGTAAGTTGTCACAAGTGCACACACTCTATTTAACTGTCTACAACTTCATACTACCTACCTACAGGGTCCTAGTTTAACTATGTGGTTGCTCCTAGCACCCAGGAACTGTACTTCCCACTAGGGTGGCTTTCAACTAAACTGTTCTTGACTACGGTTAACACTTTGTTGTACGTCGCTCTGGATAAGAGTGTCTGCCAAATGCCTGTAATGTAATGTAATGTAATACTGAAATAATATATGAATATGTAATTAATACAAAATATGTGACCAAGACTTCCACCTTTCATTTGGTATGACATTTATACCATTGTGATGTATTGCGCCCAGTGCAGGTAAGACAGAGTGAAAAGTGTGACAACATACCCCGCTCTCCCCTACATGTGGTCCCAATGGGAATCAAACCCACAACCTAAGCATTGTCAGCGTTGTGCTCTAACACACAGAACCATGTGTGGTAAAAAAAATATTTATTTTTTACTTTCATCAAGATGTGTAACACCATACCAAAGCAAATCCCATGTCTTAACAGCTGAATGATCAGTATAGTACTACAGGGAAGGAGAGAAGAGACCCCACCCGCATGTCCCAAACACACACACATGCATGCATACTCAGTACACATACACATTACAGCAACCTGTAACCCCTGAGGACACCTTGCCAACTACATCCAATCAGGAGACAGAAATGTGACCAGAACACTAAACACACTCCTTCTCCACATGTTGCAAGCATTGGGCGAACAAATGTGTTCAGATGCTAGGACCCATGAGTAGATTATTAAATGTTAATATTCCACTGTACTCTTATACTTAGCCAAAGTGCTTTATCCAGATTAGGCCAGTTTAAGGCTCAACTGTGTAAACAGGAAGTAGTGGGGTGGCTTGAGCTGAACAAAACTTTCACAAAGTTCATGGCCACAAAATTAACACAGAAGCTATAGTATACACATTTTGACTGCCCAGATGCTTAATTATAAATTATTCCAGCATAAGGAATGTGATTTTGTTAAGAATACCTGTAAATAAATGTTGTACATAAAGACCACAAATTGTACAGGCAATAATGCTGAGACAGAATAGGACTGGCACTGAGGATAAAAAGGCATTGAACACAAGACAGATACATTGCGAAAAAAAGTTTAATATACTGTATTTGTTTCTCCAAACATTTTATTCTACATAATTCTGGGCATGGTTTTGATCACTTTGATCACTCAAAGCATTTCATAGTCTTTTATACATTTGTTTCGTGATTCATCAAACTGTTCCAACACTGATGTTCAGACACTGAAAGAAAACACAAAACTAAGTAGCACTGGGTTGTTCTTACATTTTAATTTCTTTAAAAAAAGAAAAATTCAGAAGTTTTAAGTTTTGATTAATTTAGATAACCATGTGAAGCTAGACTTGAAGTCAAGTTAATAGATTTACTGTATTTGCAATGAAATGTACACTGTACACAGCAGTAGTGTCCCTGCTCATGTTATGGTTTCTTATCAAGCCTATTTGAGCCGGAAATGTAACACAAAAGCAGAAGTGCACCGATGCGCTTCATTTGAAACCTTGCCATTCAACAGTTCAATGTATCGAATGCAATCACCTCAAAAGCCACAGAAATCAACAGCCTGCCTACAAAGTTAATTTTATATTTCAAACGCTACATTTGAACATTTTTCCTACGTAAATGTCCTTATGATGAAGTCTCAGGTTAGCTAAACATTGCAGGACAAGGCTGCAGACTCTCGGCTGTCATTAGAAGGTCAGATAGCTAAACTAAGAAGTGAAATGCGTGAAACTCGGGCAGAAATTATGGAGCAGTGTTTGCACGCCATCTTCTGGTGTGTGGTGATGTTTTACTATTTCAACCTCCAGATAAGAAACTGCCCTTCTCCCATGCATTACTTGATATCTACTCCTCACTGGGCACACTAGACTGTGCCCTTCACTCAGACCAATAGATTTCCATGGCGCTGGTGTGTGCAGACTGGCATTGTTAACAGCTTCAGGTGAAGTAGAAGTAGGGTAGATTATGAAATCAAGAGAGGTTTATGGAGAGATGGGCTCTAATACCACTGACCCTACTCTGTTCTCTTTGCTTGGAGGCATCATTGGCAGTGACTTCGTAATTTCGGTTGCAGTGATTGGCTCAAATATGGGACCAGCGCATAAACTAGAAGGACCAAGCCCCATTCCAGACCCCCTGGGTTGACATGAGAATGGCATGGGGTTTGTTGTTGCTGATGTAAGAACTGTGTGCCTTCACCCTGACTTTCACAGACTTTCTCCATGAGACTTGAGTTGTGCTGTTGCATTGGTCAGCCTCTGAGTAGGCAGTATCATCAAGCTCTGATCCAGAATCAGCTGGCCCAACCCTAACAATTTTGTGCAAAAGCTGTGCCTGATCCCAGATCAGTATTTGGGAAAATTTTATCTGCACCTCTGGGGTGGCCACTGACTCGTGAATTTTAGAAGCGCACCAGGCTGGCCTCAGTCTTCTGCAAGTACAGTGTGTTAAGCCTGGTCAGCAAGAGACGGAGTACAGAGGAGAGACAGTTGACAAACATGTTTTTTTTAGGTACTTGTATCTACCTCAGTGTGTCTGTCAGCAGCCTTAGTTGTCAGTTGGCCAGGTAAGCAGAGTCCATGGGTCTAGTCTGTGTGGAGAAGAAGATATCCTACAGTGGGGATGCTGACCGTGTCTGTCAGTCAGTGTATCAGTAATAGATTCATAACACAATCCAGCATTAGTTTAAATCAATCTTGCTTCCAATTGTGGGAATATGTGTATGTGTATGTGTGTGTGTTTAGACCAGAAGGGAGCAGAATGTCTTTAAAAGGTGTTTGTCAGTCCGTGCAAAGCCACATGTCTATGAATCTAGGAAGTAGATCTTGTAGAACTTGTTCATCTGCTCCAGGAAGATGAAGGTGAGCACGGTGTGGGGCCCCAGGCGGGCATAGTACGGGGTGAAGCCCTTCCACAGGCTGAAGAAGCCCTCGTTCCGCACCACCTTCACAAGGACTTCCTGCCAGGGGGAGAAGATGGGTCATACATCAATATGATGTATCAAAAGTGATGGGCATATTCTTGTCATCCATTCACCAAAACTTGTAATGCACCTGATTTTCCTCAGGAAAAAAACTGAAGGAGTAGCTGCTGTAGGAACATAGCACTGTTAATGCCAAATACATTCCATAATGAGTGATGATAAATGTTTCAATGTATTAGACAGAACTTACACACAACAGTAGATTCACAATGGTATATTATACTTTTTTAGTTTGAATGAATGTTACTCAAAAAAATAAAATTAAAATAAAGGCAAGGAACAGAACTTTATCATTCACAGTAAGCTATGTTAATTACATTATATATTAGGGTGCATCAAAAAAGCATGAAGCTGTCACACGCGTTCCCTCACTGGCAATTTTGATCCACTTAATGAGAAACCCTGGCAGTATAAAAATAAGTTAAATATATCAATGTTTACAGTGAACAATTCAACAGTAAATTAATAACCCTATTTATATTGTGTTATTAATTCAGTTAGTGGCGAGTGAACGCGTATGACAACTTCATGTTTTTTGACGCACCCGTTTATATATATATATATATATATATATATATATATACACACAGTATAAATATAAAATATTATATTATATGCCAGTCTATGTATCTGCCCATGTGCTAATGATATGCCCTTCCTTCAACCTTGAGCTCACACTCTCACTTGCTCTCTCCCTCCCTGACTCAATCTCTCTGTAAAGGTCAGGGGCCCAGCTGTCTTTAGAAATAAACTAGAGGAGGTGGGAGGGAGAAAAAGACACACAAACAGCCAGACAGACTCACCAATCCGTTCTTGTACTCTGGCTTGCCGTCAATCATTCTCATGTTCTGGATCCTGGGGTGGAGAATAAGGACAGATATATACTGTAGATGAGCCACAAAGGCCAAGGGGACAGACCGAAAAGAGAGGTCCCAGTGCTCTCACACGGTGCAACCAAGACAGAGCGAGAATAGAACAGGAGCCTTGTTGTAGAATGGTTCTGAAACTACCACTTTCAGTCAGCGAAACAATTCAAATACCGTATATCACACCAGAGAGGAGTTGTTTCTTTGTGCCATTTCAAACCGTACTGCTTTTAGCACATCTGCCATTGTTGCTTGGTAGATTATATTGCCAATGGAAACCTACAGGGTACTATTAGATTAAACACATTAAGACATAAAATGCAAAGACATAAATATTATACATATGTATAATATTCCAAGTATTCATAGAAGGAGAAAAATATCTATTGCTTGTGAGAATAGGATATGGAGACACAGACAGTACTTATACAGACAACAGTATGCCTGTATAGCAGTGCGAAGGTAAACATTTGAGGGCAAAAGACCGCATGGATCCCTTGCTCACAGCAATGAACCTCGATTACTCAAAGAAAAATAACAGGACGTGCCACTTTAATGGGGCACGTGGGGAGGAGCAAACAAAGCCGTACATCATTCAGGGGTGCCCCATCACAACGCTGGAAGGAGGCTTGGCCACGCTGCACGCGGCTGACCAAGAGGGAACCGCTTGGCTTGAGGACTTTTGCATTTGCTGAATAAATACATATGTGGCACAGTGTTTTTTAACCCCTGCAAAAAGCGCTGTAAAATGTTGAGATACACAAGGGCCAATCAGGCAAAAGCAAAAATGTTGACTAACAGGAGCTCAGGGTGACACATTCCAGTTCGTGTGGAAGAACATTTTTTGAATTAGGTACTTTCTCCTCCCCCCTCCACCATGCCTGGATTGCATAACTTGCTACACAATGCTGGAGGGCAGAACTTGCTTGCTAAATGTATCTTTTTTTTAATTTTATTTTTTATATGTTGGTTGGACAATGGCAAATGTTTCCTGGGCGGCGGTGCAGTTAGGGAACTGGGCTTGTAACACAAAAGTTGCAGGTTCAATTCCCAGGTGGGACACTGCCATTGTACCCTTGAGCAAGGTACTTAACTTGAATTGTTTCAGTAACATATCCAGCTTTGTACATGGATTGTGTGTAAAGAAATGTAAACTGTGTAAGTCGATAAGAGCGTCTGCTAAATGCCTGTGCCATAACGTACAAGGGTCACCGCAATGCAAATAAAGACACGCAGACAGAAGGAAGGCCCAGCAAAAGGAGGAGTTTAGAGCAACTAGACTCATGACCAGAGACCAGAGGGTTTCAGGTGCGCAGCATTGCTTGTGGCGCCGTTCAGCCAAGTACCCACACTGCACTGCTTGCTCGGGTGTGTCTCAAGCAAAATGCACAAGAGGACAAATGATCGCCACGAGTGTGACGGACACCGATTGACAGCGAGACGGATGGAAGGCTGGATGGACAGACGAACCTGGTCTTCACGATGTCTACGGGCATAGAGGCCGCTGTGGTGACGAGGCCGCTGATCATGCTGGCGCAGAAGTGGCACAGAATGCCGTCGCCGAAATACCCTGTGAGAGAAGAGGCATGGGAAAATGGGTGAGAGGCAGGCCCTCGCGCTCAAATCAATGGGAGTGCTCACAGCTCATCACGTTAATTGGTTTGGCAGCTTGGCAAAATACTGGGAATGAGCTGGGAGGGACAGTGGGGAGATAGAGAGGTGGAGGGGTGTGCGTGTGTGAAGGATTAGGAAAGGTAGGGAAGGGTAAAGGTATTTATTGGTTATCAAAAGTGAAGGAAAAAACCCCCACAATTCATGCTGTATGTGAATACCAAACTGTTTCAATATGGATTTTGTGGAGGGGGTTTCCATGTGGGTTCAATAAAGCAGAGTCAGCGAATGGGGACAGTGGGGGGCCAGGGTTGGGGAGTAAGTTACCAGACATTCTACCAGAACATCCAGAGCACAGATGTTTTGACAGACAGAGAGAAAACTCGAGAGAGGGATGGGAGTTCCATAACCAGGGGTTTTGTCCATTATAAACACAAAATTAGACAGGATTTGGACATAATATAGTGTCAGTTGTGGAAAAATAGCATCTCCATAAAACGGAAAAGTGATGTGAGGCCAGTCCCTTACCAGAGTCCAGTAGGGCCTGTTTGGACTGTGAGTAAGAGGCCAGCTGAGCAGCATTGACCACTACAGCTCTGGCCATGGTGGGTATGCAGCCCTGAAACACACAGAAACACAGGTCTGCTACAATCACTGCTGCACGGACACAATGCAACGACCCTCTCCTTTGACTGCGTGGCAATCGCATGAAAGTTCAATGTTCAATTTGGTTACTTCCTTAGTTGGGTTAATGCATCTCTAAGGCTGTGTGACTGAGGCCTGTGAAGTGCCCGTCACTAAGGGAGTGTGACTAAAAGAGAGGGAAAACAGTCGCAGTGAGACCCTGCAAAGCACCTACCCTCCACAGCGTTGTGAGCCCTTCCTCACGGGTGATCCTGACCAGGGCATTGAAGACATTGGCGTATCCCCTTCTCTGGTCTGGGGGCAAGCTAGGGGGGGGGAGTGGGAGGGTAGAGGTTAGATATTCCATTGTGCACTATCGCAATGTGGGCACACTTCCTGAGCTGCAAAGCAAGAGATGTTCCTCACTCGTGCCTAATCTACAACTTCTATTCATCCTGAATCTTCTCGCCTACTTTATCTCTAAAATCACCATCATCAAACATTGTCCATCTGTATTTCCCAGACCTGTTATCGTTTAGGGCCCAATTTTCCATTGTGCTGATCAGCATCATTAGTGTGGAGCGGGAAAAAAAACAGGACTCAAACTGCTGAGTAGGAATTCTCCAGATTCTGCAAAAAACCCTGGTATATTTTGAGTCCTTCCATCCCCGTCGTGCTCCACTCTGTTCTCACCGGCCGTCGGCGGTCATGCGGATGAGGGCCACTTCGGCGGGGGTTCCCACGAACGCCCCCGTGGCTCCGGCGGTCATGCCAATCAGAGCCTTCATGAGGAAGTTGGGGGGTGTCCCATCCGGCTTAGTCATCCGCTCAAACAGTATAGTATAGATCCCCAACCGCGTGGTGGTGTACGTGGCCTGTCGCAACAGGCCCGCTGACAAACTAGAGAGAGAAGAGAGAAGAAGAGGAAGAGAGAAGAAAGCAATATAAGGGAGAAAGTCATGGGAAATTACAGACAGAGGGAGGAGAGGGAGGGGAACAGGAGTTAGAGGGTGAGAAGAGAAGGAGAGGGGATGAGAGACAGATAAGGAGAGGAAGCACAGCCATGGGAATGAGAATGAGGAGAGTACGCTGATACCAGACAATGCCCCAGCATGCTATGACCAGAGCACCCATGCCTAAATGCCCAGGCCACCCTGCCCATTTGACATTTGACATTTTAGGCATTTAGTAGACGCTCTTATCCAGAGCGACTTACACAGTTTACATTTCCTTACATACAATCCATTTATACAGCTGGATATTTACTGAAGCAATTGAGGTTAAGTACCTTGCTCAAGGGTACAACGGCAGTGCTCCACCTGGGAATTGAACCAGCAACCTCTGAGTTACAAGTCCAGTTCCTTAACCATTACACTACACTGCCGCCCATGTAAGCTGTGGTCTTACCCCGTGTAGATGCCCCCGATGCCCTCGTTCCGCAGAATGCTGGCCACGGCGTGCAGGCTGGTCTTATATTCGCGTGCCTTCGAACCCTGGCCACTCAGCTGCATGCGGTTCTTCACCAGATCGAGTGGCTGCACGAACACCGTTGCCCCCATACTGCCAGGAGGGAAAGGGGCCGAGAGGCTGTTATTATGCACATAGACTGCCCTCAGCAGCACTAGCTGGACATCATCACGTACATTAAGGGCTCATCGCAACATAACGAACAGATTGGAGGGCTGCCAGATGACCACTCTTTAAGAAGATAAAGGAAGTAGTGAATAAGGAAACAACGGTGTTGCCTTAAGCAGCTCTTAAGGCAACACTGTAGCTTGGATAAAGGTACTTAAACAGGAAACGTTTGGAAAAGTAAAAGACAATCTCAAAAATGTTACAGTCCAGAAATCCATATCAAATTTTCACACAGCACTTCATAACTAAGGGAGAAATATGCCATGGGGCATTCATATAATACAGAGGAACACTAATGAACATAAGAACAATGTACCATGTAAGCTACACACAGTGTTCAATGAAATGATGCATTATGGATACAAGGTACATGTAGATAGAAAGGACAGAAAGTAATGAAGGTGAGGAGTGGGGGGGGGACAAATTCCCATTTAAAGGAAAGGAAAATGTACTTCTGCATAAAATGGAACATTGCATGGGTTTTGTGCTGATTAAATGACTCAGATTTGATGAGAATAATTGTATTCTAACTACATTAAATATGCAGCAATGCAGAACTTATCACCGCATGCACATTTTGAACACAAGATTTAAGGTGTTGGATAAAGATTATCTGAATTGTATGCTGACCTACTTGATTTGACTTTAGCACAATAGCAGTCTGTAGCTGGCTAAATCTTTAAAAACTAGCAACATGAGTGGAATATTATTTGTACACTAGCCCATCAAAAACTTTCTAGTGAAACATTTAGCAAAACTATCACACTTTCTTCTGTGGGGCCTATGATTGCACCGATTGTCTCTTGTGCCCTTTTGCTAAAAGCTGCTTTTATATACTGAACACAGTTACGTGTTATGACTACACACTGCAACCCACAATCCCAACAGAGGCAAGGATATAAAGACAGGCATAAAGAGCAAATGGTCAAATGGCCCAGCACTTTTCTATGCTTTATGTTTCAAAAGATAGGCCTAAAGGTATAAAAATAAAATAAAAAATAAAAAATAATAAAACACATTTTCAGATTATAGCCTATTAAATGTGAACACACCCAGCCATCTTGCGTTCATTATATCAAAAGCCACAGAGGGGCTTATCCAGTTTATCCGTTCAAAATTAGAACACTTTCTGGATTCTTTTTTTAACATTTTTGTTTCAGATTTTTTCCTGTTTTCCTCCCAATTTAGTGGCAAATTATACCCTCTACTTATTTTTCCCCCTTTTCTGGAGACACGCTTTGCATTTCCCGTCAAGTTTGTGCCGGCTCACCATCCCCCTTCCCCTGGGGTGGACAGCCAAACGCCGGCTCCAATCAGGGCTCCCGGCCAGAGCCGGTCTGGCACAGGCGGGTTTCAAACCACAACTGCAATAGGCAGCCCACACTCGCAAAGCACCTGTCAATGAGTGCATTACACTGCTATGCTATCCGAGGCCCCACCCCTCTGGATTCTTGACCTGTGGAAATAACCTGATCCAAATGCAATTTGACATGAGCAACACAAGACATGGAGCGACCTGTTATGCAGGCTCACATTATTATTTTATTATCATTTATTTGGAGACAGTCTTATCCAGAGCGACTAACATCAAGGCTTGATACATAAGTGCATAGGAATATATTATACACAGCTTGATTTGCCTCATTTGCCTTCATTGGCTTACAGTAATATGAACCTGACCAGATTGACACTTTGATGTGAGATAAGTCTGGCCAACCTCCAGGCATGTGCTTTGCGAATGAACCAATGGTCAGTTCTACCTTGTAACAAATCATGATCTTGTGTAGGCAGCGCTTGAGTTAGGGGCCGTGATTGAAACTGGAAAATTCTGATGGTGTTTCAGTAAATTCACTTACCAAGACAACTCAATGCTGGCTAAAACTTGCTGGAACCAAACAGAATTTTTTTTGTGTAAACTGATCTCACAAACCGTAACATCCATTTCCAGGTGCTCTGGAACAGGGGTGTCAGACTGCAGTCCTTGGACCTTGGAGTTTGACACCTGTGCTCTAGAGTGCCTGGGGTTGGGACCACATACTGTAACTGCATTGCACATTACAGCGATTGACAGCAGAGTTGGCATAATGGTAGACCTCAACAAGGCAAACATTACATCCATCCTAATGCAAATATACTATTGGGGGTTATTGATTTAATTATTGTTGTTGTTGCCATTTTTGCTATCTAGTCAGTTTAATTGTGACCGAACTTGCAACTGGGCTAAACGTTGGATTCACCAAACGTAATCTGAATGCCACTGAGTCTTCTACAGAAATAAGTTGTAACTGGACTTACAAAATAACTAGGCCTACACTCTGGATCTTAGTGCAGCTTTACATCTTAAAAGGTTCCTATGCACGGCCTTGTTTTGGCCTTATCATAAGCACACACCATACTGGCCATCAAACTCGACACTTACTAACATAACCACCACACAACACGACTGTAGCTACCTGTGGAACAAAATCAAATGTCTCAAAAACAGACATGCACAAGTCAAAAAATATTTTCTTAATTGCAAAACGTTAATTGATTAAAGTAGGAACCAGAATACCAACTACAGTATACATAGCTACATTCTAATAAGCAGACAACGTAGGCTTAGCTAGCCCGCTAGCTACCAGGCGAAAATGACAGGATTGTTTTACGTGAGACTGAGGCCGTGCTCACTGTCATTGCACCGTCTGCAACAGTCCAAAATACTAAAACATCTGCGACTGCACCCAAATCATAGATTAACTAGCTACTGCAGGCAATATAAGACCCAAGACTAAATAACAGTGACATGTGCGGTGTATTCTGCAGCAGCTAGCCAGACCGTTGATTTTCTAGACCCAGATAAGCGAGTGACCTCGCTCGCAATGGTCCCCTCCAACAATACTGGAAATGGTTATGGCTAGGAGCCACTCGATAGCTAGTTCCAGCCTCCATCGAAAACGGACTGGGTCACTTTACTCACCCGGCAAGGCCACCGAAGAGGAACTTTATAGCTTTGGGAGAGGTTTTTGGCTTTACGGGATCCGCTGCGGCTGCCATTATTGTACTATAATCTAGTTAGCTAGACACTAATTCAAACCTGTTTCACTGGCCCTTTGGGTTTAGCCACTCGTCGATTGCAACTTGCAGTTCCTTGACTCTCAGGCAAGGTGACACTAGGGAGCGCGCACGTACAGAGAACCCTGCTGCTGCTCCAATAGAAATGAAATGATACGAACGTCGCAAACGCCGTGAAATCTCATGCGCGTACACGTCCGCGGACTGATTCCAAATTAGCCATAATAAAGAACAATATATGGGTAGAAGATATAGGTAGAATTCAACGATGCCAAAAAAATGAGCCAGTGAGGAATGTCTCGTATCACCACTATCTCTTTTATCCCCTAAATACATTACTAGACAGATAGCATAGCTAGCTATGTACCTACCCAACGACGTGAGCTAATTGTCACGCACGCGCTTAGCAAGTACGGATAAAAACTTCCATTGTTGTTCTTTATATTACATTTAAAAAATAATACTTAAAATAATGTGTCTGAGTTGTCTTAAACACCAACACGCATTATGTAATATAACAAGCTGTTTTTATTGATAATTATTTTACAGAATTGGTCCAATTGTCTTCTGTCCTCTTGTCACACCCCTGGTTTCGGCCAAACCAATCACCGCAGACAAGGGCGGGCGTTCGTTCTGTCACTCTGAAACGTAAATACGGAAGATATCGGTGGGCTAACATAACATGGAGGACAAGCAAGTTGACGTAAGGTTGACATTATAATGTTCACTTTATTTCCCCCAAATGGTTGGTTTAACCAAGTACAGAACGGTAAGGAGTTTATAAATAACTGCAACTTTTCGATTATTAACGCTATCTCGCTTAGCTAGGTAGCTGTAACACAATTGTTTGCTTGTGGTTTGCTAGCATAACGTTAACGTTAACAAAGATGCAACAGGATTATTTTTATAAGTACTGAGCTAGATGTAGACGTGCAGGTTATTTTTCCGGTTAATGGCAGGCTTACAGGTTAGTAGCTACATTGCTAGCTCGTTCACTAGCGTCTACGATTTCAGTTGGCAAGCTAGCCAGCTGACTAGCTACAGTAGCTAGCTAACATAGTTTACGCAGATATTTAGCAAGTTCCCTGTGGCAGGTCACAATTAGCTATGTCCCTGTGATGTTGCTTGGTCAGAGAAATGACACGTGACACCGAAAGAGGCATCAAAATATTGGCGATAGCTAACGTTAGCAACCTTGTGTGTATGTGGTCACTGTGCCATCTATCTAACGTTATAGAGTATAGTCAGTTAGGGAGACCGTGTGTCCAATGTTACTTACAGTTTATAGCTGAGAAACATTAGAATGATGCCACTTGTTAGGCCCGATGATATCACTATAATGCTGGGTGTAGCTACACAAACCAAAGTCAATTGTATTATAGTATTATAATAGCTAACTTAGCCAGCTAGTTAGGTACCACACTTGGAGCTCTGCACTGTAGTATACCTTGTGCGTAAGGAGGCGCTGTTTCAAGGGATTTTACACTAGGAAGGGGTAATATATTCGGTAATTAAGTCATTGTTTGTAAGGAAAAAGTTTGTCTTGCTAGCTACAGTAGGTAACTACTTTCTTGCCTCAATTGCTCACTGCAACTTACCACTTAACCTGTTGTCCACTAGATGGCGGCATTGTAACCATCAGTTTCAGGACTGGCAACCCATGCCTCCCTCCGTGAAGAATGGCTCTGGATATACAAAGCAGTAAATAATGATGCACCTGGGCGGCGGCAGTCCAGAGGGGACCGAAGAGACCGGAAAAGTGAGGAAGAGGGACAGAGATGCCCCCAGCCCCTCTGTTGCCCTTCTAGGGCACCCCGGGTCCCAAGACAGTCTCCCTGTGTTCTTGTTCCCCACAGAGCTGGTGTTCTATGCCCAGCAGCACTGCTCTCACAAAAGGGTTCTAACCTTCTACAACCCTTACAGCTTCCTGCTGAGGTTCAAGAGTGAGTAATTGAAGAGGAACCGAGAGAAATAGGGGGACAGAGAGAGGGTGTGTTGGAGAAAAAGTATAGGGGAGAGATGTGCCGGCAGACAAGGTTTTAGTTGAGAGGAATGACAGTGTTCGGACAGGAAGAATTTCATTTTTGGTTTGGTTGGGGGGGGGTGTTTGCTTTACAGGTGTGTTTTCTTTATGTTCTCTTTTAATCACTGTTACTCTTATTTTGTCAGTACTTAGCTCACTCCATGCCTCTGCCCTCCCTTTGCATGTGTGTCTCAGTGCTGTGCACAGCTCCTGCCCTCTACACCGTGGTTGAAGCCGAGGGCAGTGTGAGGGCCAGGTCCTGTGTTGACATGTGAGTCTTTATTAGGAACATACACATACACACCTCACTGGTTCATATGAGTGATGTGCAACACATGGTTTGAAGGTTTGATAATAAATGCCATTCTATCTGCCAGGACTGACCATGCTTCTGAAAGGAGTGTGTTGTGGCTTTGTTTGTGGTAGCGGCCTTGTTGTAAAGTAGCAGCCTTACAACAAAACACCGATTTTGTTGTAAGGCTGAACTTGCTGACTGCCTCTCTTTTCTCTCTGTCCTCTCTCTCTCAGTGTGGTGCGGCACCAGGATGTCAGCTCCAGAAACTGGGGACGAAGGGACCGCTTTAGGCTGGAGGTGTCGGGAAGGGGGCAAAGGGGGAGCCGGGAAATCTGGGCCGAGCTAAGGGGGGGTGAAGGAGCGGAGAGTCCCCTGGAGACCCCCCCGGGAAGGACTGCACCCCCTGGGATCCCGTCAGCCATGTTGCCAATGTCCCCAGGGGGCTTGAACCCTGGCAGAGGTGAGAGAGAGAAAGAGGAGAGGGAGAGGGAGAGGGAGAGGGGGAGAGGGAGGGAGGGAGAGGGAGAGGGAGAGGGAGAGGGAGAGGGAGAGGGACATCAAAGGAGTGATCCAGAACGAGGGGACACAAATCAGGGATGGCAAGACTATGACTGATCGAACCGCACATGTAGGTTAAGTTGTTTTTCTCAGTGGAAAATGTACTAGTGATTGTCTCAAATGCATCACAAGGTTGGTAGTGAGCCAATCAAGCAACTGGCTCTTATTCGTGTCTTGCATTACGTTACCTTCTGACCCATAAGCCTTTTGATCTCTTAAAATATCAACAAGGGGGAACAAATATCAGTGCAAAACACTCAACTGTTGTGGTTTTTCACCCACAAATATCTATTTCCTCTATTTTCTTCCAATTTTACAGTTAACAGCTCTGTGTGTAAGCTGATTTATGTGCTGTACTGCTTTGCATCTCATGCAGGTCGAGACCCCTCCCTATTGGCTCTCTACATCATTGTTGGGCTGGTGTGCATCACTTTCCTCATGCTCCCTTTGCACAATGAGCCCAGTACTTTGGTTCCAGTCCACATTCATGTCACTGTTATGCAGAAGCTGGTCTGTGCCTACATACTTGGTAAGGAAAGATTTTGGTTTATTAATGATCAACAGTACTATACTGGTGATGGACAGACAATCTCTTATGAACAAAATGTCTGTATGTATCTTACACATACAGTACCCTCCAAAATTATTCATACCCTTGATAAAGATGAGACTGTTTAAAATACACAATACAGGTAATAGTACAATACAGGTGTATTGTATGCTCAAAAAATGGAAAAGGAAAATTATATTATTTTATACTAATACAACTTCTCAGAGAAAAAGAGTTCCTTTAACAAGTAATCTTTTCCCGCCAAAAAAAGATGTCACAATTATTCACACCCCTAAAAATAATTCTGCGTTAACATGCTGCTTTTTAATATAAATCTTAAGAAACTGTGCTGTGGAAAACCTCCCAAGGTTTCCTAGGTTAAAAAAATGAGGTAACTTGTTTAAGTGCCCAACAAGGGGTAACAAAATTCTAGACCATTGTTACACCACGGTCAAGGAAGCCTGTGGTTCCATCATGCCTCGGTTCTCCTCTGGTCTGTATACAGGCAGAAACTCAAGAGCACGAAGCCAAGAGTTCAAACTGTTCAATGCTGGTAAGAGGAGGCCTTGAGGCTACGGAGTGGTTTGTTTTTAAAGACTCCACTGCCAATCTTGAGGAATACACAGATACCGCCACTGAGTACGTCAAATCACGTACAAACACTTGTATCCCGGCTGAGTTAACCCATTGTAATCGGTTTAATCGGTTGTTGAATTCTAGAGAAGGCTGTCAAGGCCTCAAAACAACTGTACTGGGATAGGCTGGAGGATCAGTGCAATGACAAAGATGCACACAGACTATGGCATGGTACCCAGGCTATCACAGAGTATAAGGTGAAATCAACAATGGGGATGCAGCATTGCCTGATGTTTCAAACATCTTTTACGCATACTTTGATACTACCAACACTGAACGATGAGCAACCCGATTAGAATAACGACTCGGAAGAGAACATGCTCAAACTACTATTGGTAGAGTCAATCCACGTAAGGCAGCTGACCCTCATGGCATCTCAAGAATTGAGTTTTTTGGCCATGTGCACCAGCGGTGGGTTTGGTGTTGGAAGCTGGATGCTTATGCTGAAAAGAATGGCATACCTACAGTGAACTATGGTGGTGGATATTTGATGTTATGAGGTTGTTTTGCGTCTACTGGTCCTGGGGCTCTTGTTAAGGTCAATGGAATCATGAACTCCAGCAAGTACCAAGACATTTTGGCCAAAAACCATGTTCCCTCTGCCAGGAAGCTGAAACTTGGCAAATGGATCTTTCAGCAAGACAATCATCCCAAGCACACCTCAAAAGAAATGGTGACCAAAAATTTACTTTTTGCAATGGCCATCTCTGGTCTCCAGACTTGAAAAGTTGTGGTCTGAATTGAAGAGGGCAGTGCACAAGCACAGGCCAAAGGAGCTGAAGGATCTTGAAAGGTCCTGTATCGAGGAATGGTCAAAAACTGAAAATGGGTGTGAATAATTGTGACGTGTCTTTTTTGGGGAAAAAGCCAAATTAGCTCACTATAGATTTTATACAGCCTCCATTGCTCGTCTTCATCAGGGTGTGAGGGTACTATACATCATTCAGTAAGAGGTGATAAACTATAAAGTACCCCTTATGCAGATTGTGGATAGAATCTTATAATTGTTTTAAATGCCAGGGATTAGAAACAGTGAGATTTTGCTGTGTATGTCTCAGAATTTATTTTTCATGCTTCTTCTTCCCAGTTTTCTCATTTTCTGTTCCCCTCCATTAAGTGCACCACATGGTACTTTAAACCTTAGTAGACGAGGGAGAGTGTCAAGAAACGTTTATCCAGACATATTCACTGATGTAAACACATTGACACTTCAGCTGGCACTGTATGCAGTCAGAAGAAGGGTTGCCATGGGCAATTCCGAAAAGGCTTGATACATTTTCGGCCGAGCACAAGATAATTGGCTCAGTCAAGAGGTGTTTCTGTAAGGCCCAAATACATTAAGTAACTGGTGGAGGGTTGGCAGGCTGAGCGTTTTTATGTCATTAAGGAAAGACAAACTATGTCGTCCCGCACATTCCTGACAAGTCTTCGTACCATTTGACATTTTTTATAAACAGCCTTGATCAGGGCCAGAACATTTTTTTCATAATATTTGGAGAAAAATGCATAAATAATTGTACAAATGCATGGAAGCCCCTCTAGAAACCAGAAGTGTGGGATAAGCGTTCTCCATTTGTAAGTAGCTACATCCTGGCAGAACCTGTAGCTCACACTATATATGAATAGTCCTTCTCTCTGGACAGGGTAACAGTGATTTTGTAGGCCAGTTCCTAATATAAGGTTTACATTACATTTTTGTACATTTTTTAGGCATTTTGCAGACGCTCTTATCCAGAGCGACTTACACAGTTTACATTTCTTTACATACAATCCATTTATACAGCTGGGTATTTCACTGAAGCAATTCAGGTTAAGTACCTTGCTCAAGGGTACAACGGCAGTGCCCCACCTGAGAATTCAACCTGCAACCTCTGAGTTACAAGCCCAGCTCCCTAACCATTACACTACACTGCCAGGCTGTGTGACTGCTACTTTGATGTAACTCAGACCTCATTAGAACTGAAACCTGACCTCTCCCCATGTCCAACCCGTTCACCTCACACTGCAGGTCTGCTCACCATGGTGTTCCTACGGTGATGGGAGATAAATGGACAGTGAGAGACCGACACACACTCGTGTTTTAATATGGATAAGGATGGATGTTACTGGACAGATGCAGTAGCAGAGGAGAACTCCTGAAAGACATTTGGTCCTGAAAGACTGGAATAGTGCCAGAGTGTCGCCGAACCCACCGATTGGACACTGCCTGAAGGAGGGGCGGGACCAACGAACCAACAGTGACTGGAATGACAACTCCGATGGCACCAAACCCAAAAGAGACAGGTGTACACTGGGACATGGACTGACTCTGCAACAAACAGAGCCACATTTTGAATATCTGCTTGAAGACACACATCATGTGCACACTGTGTTAACATTGCTACAACCTTACAGAAACATTATGGGAACATAACGTGACCAGTTTATTAGGTGCTTCCAGTAGCCCTGCGGGACATTTTTGTAAGGATCACTATGAGACTTGACCAGCTTGCAGTAGACTGTGGACTTGTACAAGACATGGGGCCATTATAGGGATCATCAATACATTCATACAATATATTGTTACCTTCTTAAAATAATGGCCTAAGTCATATTTTCAAGTTTTTCAAAAAACGGAATAAACTGAACCAAATATAGAATATATCATATTTATTAATCATTTCACACAAAAAGGTTATGACAATATATGACTATTGACATACAAATAACGTTGTCTGTCAATTATGTAACATAAGAGGATTAGATTACTTAGGCCAATTTACGAACATGCCGTTGTGACTTAGGCCATTATTTTAAGAAGGTGACGATATGAGCCTTGAGCCAGCCATATTATAAACCCCCAAACCCCTCACAGGCCACACAGTCATTTATACCCAAGTGCTCTTGCTGTTAATGAGCTAAATAAATCATTACTGTTCAAATGTAGACATATGCATCATTATATTTGCTTCATCTGCATAAAATAATTGTTGGCTGCAGCTTGTTGAATCTGAAATGGACCAAACCTCTCTTCTGCATGTAAGCTGCAAATGCATGCACATACAATATGTGTGTATATGTGGTACATTGCTACTGTATATATAATCAATATGTATATTAAAGTTCTTTATTTTTATTGGAATGAAGTTATATTACTGTTCACTTTTACAAAAAGATATTTAATGAAGGTAGTTTCTTGTAATAAATCTTTGGCCTTGATTCTAAACATTTTTTTCAGAAAACCTAAAGAGAAATTCAATCTGTCACATACACAAGAAGCAGGCAAAGATGCAGACAAAGTTAGGCCAAATGCAATATGCAGTGACAGATGAAGCACACAATGTGGATATAATGGATATACAGTATATGCATCTTTATACAATATACACACTACAAGTACATTATTTTTCCGTTTTTGGTAACCTAAACCTTTTTTTTAACCTCTGGCAGTTTACCGCTTAGCTTTGTACCATTTTAGGTTATTCACTGGACTTGAACTGCTTACATTTCAGTAAAAACTGGAAAATGGGGGTGTTCTAAAACTTTTGACCAGTAGTGTGTATATATACTGTATATATATATATTGTGGTGCAGGGAACAGGGACCCCACTCCCTCTCGCTTGTGCAGGGAGGAAACCTGTGCTGTCATCCTCCCCAACCTGAAGCACCTGCAGCACCATGGACAGCACTAGCATCCTCGCCCTCCACTACACCATGGACAGCACCAAGGGGCTCATAATTGAATAATGAGAAGGGACTAATTTCCCTTTAGATTTTTCACCTGACATTTTTAAACAAATACAGTTGCTCAGAGAAAAATATTTTGTTTAATAAATATTTTTTACTCTGATGCTATAGAAAGACATCTTCATAACTAGCTGAATGGTGTGCAACACCCAGGGTGATATGTGCATGCCAGTTAGCTGGAAACCCTATACTTGCATAAACAAATGTCTTTGTTATTGAGATTTTCTTGTAACACAAGAATCTGCTTTTGGCTAACTGGCTACTAAAAGCATTGCTCTGTAAGTGCCAAAGAATCATTGAAGTTTCAACCATTCATTGGTGTTGTGTTCATTCAGGAACGTGTCTTTGTAATGTAGATAGCTAATTATGAACCCTTTGAATTCATGACCAAAAGTACTCAATTATAGTGACTAGTGCTTCTCTCATACTCATAGCTACTGTAATATTGCCTTTAAATTATTTTAAAAGATTATTCAGTTGCTGAATACAAACCAACCATCATCATACATTGTTAGTGCTATGTTACTTGAAATTCTCTCATATTAAGATTTTTTTTTTTTTTTACCAGTACCGGGCAAAGCTTGGTCAAAAGATGTACATAGTTGTAATTGTTTAAAAAATGTGATAAAGTAAAATAGAAGGTGGTTCTGTGTGGCTCAGTAGGTAGAGCGTGGCGCTGACAACACTTAGCTGTTAGTGCTAAAGGCTACATTTGACATGGGCTGACAATCGCCGGAACCAACGACAGTGGCACATCTTGACTGCCGCTGTTCTGACCACCGGCTGACGCTAAGAAAACGGCTGCAAACACGCTGGTCCGGAAGTGGAGGTCCTCCCTTGTTGAAGCAGTTTCCACACATGATTAGGGGGCCTTGTGCAAAGCGTTGAGCGCCACACTGAGCCAAAGCCTTTCATTCCTTCACACCAAGCACTTGCCATTTATAGAGGCTTGTTTGTTTAAAAACTGCAGTACAAACACAAAAGTGAAAAAAATGCAAAGGCAGTGTACTAATTTGCATCGGTCTTCAATTTCCATTGCGCGTCATTGTGGTTGTTTGCATTGCCTTTCTTTGTTGGTACAGTCTGTCTGTTAGATGATGCCTACACCCCAAGGGCTGAGATTTTGTATTTACATGCAGAATGCTTTGGCGACACTCAGTTTCCTATCCTAAGCCTAAGTTATCTAAAAAAATGTAATGGGGAGTCGTGTGTTGCTGCAGGCATCTCAGGATAAACAAGTCAGGAGACCACACAGTTCAGAAATGTGCAGGTTCCCAGCGTGTGTGCCACAGCATTTTACAGTATCATTTTGATTAGAGAACAGCTGCCACATAGTGGTAAGTGTTCGTGGTAGACATGTAAACATGTAGAATAACGAGGACACTTTGCTTCACTTAAAAACAATCAGGCTCAGCAATGGGACTGACTTCAGGAAGACTTTATTGAGTATCTTTAGTATAATGCTGCAGGCCATGTCACACATTGTCCAATCCCTCAAGTCCTAATGCTCTCTCTCTCTCTCTCTCTCACACGCACACACACACATGCATACATACATATACACACGCACACACACACAAACATGCACATACACACACATGCATACATACACACACGCACATACATACATGCATTTATATACACATACACTCACATACATACACAAACACACACACACACACACACACACACACACACACACATCTCATGAACTCATTTCCCTCAGCAACTGGCAGACTACATGCATGCCCATTAGCGAGAACAAACAAATATCCTGTAGGCAGGGTTACCTGACCAAACATTTTGATTCTATAGAACTATATACAAATAAATACCCTACAAAAACGTTCTACCATTTTTCTAAACCCTTATGACCTGTTTCTCCATGGTGTAAAGGGCCAATGGTGGGTGGAACAGGGGGCAGGCAAGGCAAAGGTTCCATTGGAGCAGTGATGGGTAAAAGAAGTAAAGGGGTTTAGGGTGTGGATACTCTGCAGCGATTGGTAAACTGAACTGACTCGGTGTTGTCACCGGCCGTGAGGTACCTCACAAAAGCATTCATACTCTAATGTGCACCTTTGATCTCAAACTGATTGTCTCTCAAATAGATTTTCTTTGTGTCTCTATATGTGCATTTGTACAACATCCTCCTGCTTTCAGTAGCTGTAAAACTATGTCTGTGTGCATGTGTATGTGCACGTGCATATGTGCGTTTGTGTTTGCGAACAGGCAATTCATTCACCAATGCCAACCCTGAACACAGCCCCTCTCCAAAAAGGAATGAGGTAAGGGGGAAATAAAATAAAAAATGTTTTAAAAAAAAGACAAATAAGAGAAAAATAAGTGAAATATAGGTCAGGGAGACAAATTCACAGGGGTGGAGAACAGATGAAATGGAGAGGGGGGCTAAACATTTTTTTCCCCATTTTGATTTGAGTAAACATTATTCTACAGATATCTACCTAAAGATATAGGGATTACATTGTTCTATAAGTAGATCTTTTTTTTCTGATACCGTTTTTAAAGGCAAGCAAGGTACATTCAATACAGGGCGGTTTTCTTTTTTCTCTTGCAAGACAGTAATATATATATATATATATGTTATACAAGCAAAGTTATTAGGAAGTGCAATAAGAGTTTATATACACAAACACTGATCGTCAAATCCGCTACTGATCTTCCCATTCCGTGTACTCCCACTGAAAGTGTGCAATTCATAAGTCATTGTGTCCTTCAGCTTCGGAGTAATCTCTTGAGCCATTTCAACAGAATCAACTAAAATACATTGTAATCATATTTGGGGGCAACATAAGCTCTAGTGTGGTAAGGCCCAGAACCAGAAGATTATGGGTTCAAATCCCTGCACTTGTGTCTACCCTTCTGTTGGGAGGCATTACCCAGAGTGCTTTGCATTACCTGACATGACATTAGTGTCCATTTTGTGATGAAAGCTTCACTTGCATGAAGGACATGAGACCAACTAGGCTATAAACATAAAACATCAAACTACATTCACTTCTGCAGCTGACAAACATGTTAGACTACATCTTCAATATGAAATAAATGTTCAGTCTTCAAAAAAAATGTTGCTTTCTAAAAAGAGCCACCAAAGCAAAAGTCAACATAGATTGTTTTTTAAAAGGTAGACTTTTTCCAAGAATAAGCAAATTGTGAATCGGAAATGACAGGAATGCTTCATGAATAAGCCAGTGATCTGCAGACCTATCTCTGCGCGCGTATAGTGGATCCATCATCATCCAAGCAGCACCCATTAACACTACATCTACAGAAACATCTGATGAAAGATTGAGAACTACAAATTTGGAACAAAGACGGAAGACCATGAAATACATCCTCACAAACAAAATCTGTCATACAACCTGCTTCTATCGACAGCAATTACTCCCTTCTAAGACCTCACTCCATTGGTCATTTGGGAAGTCTGTCCCATTTATAATACACCGATTGCACAATCTGCAAACATACATAATGCGTAGCGATCTGACTGGTTGAAGACATTGTTAAAACACACACACGAAAGAAATTGCGTGCTGGTAACACTTTAGAATATGGTCTGCTTCTGTTCAATAAAGCATTGATAAATCCATGATTAGCCATGAGCCCATACATTGCCATTTCATCCAACATTAACAAATTATGAAACATTATGAAGGAGGAGGTCAGGGTTGCGAGGTTGATCAAGTCCATGCAAGATTATGATATTTACTGTTGAATGCATACATCAGAACTTTTTTTTTGCATTAATAAACAAACATTATTCAAAAGTGTTACCAAAACCTCAACTGCAACTGATGCTTGGATTCTTGCATCTTCGAACACAAGCACCTTTATTTGAATGGGGGTAACTGACGCAATGGAGACGACTTCCCTTAAAATGAACCTCCTACCAACACCGGTTTTCCACACCAAAAGTAAATGGTGTCCAGACCCAAACTCTTACCACAAGAGCACTTGAACATGTTGTCTCATTTCACAACCTTCCACACTTTTAGGTTAAAATGAAAAAGGAATAAACTCAAGGGATCTCACCGTTTCTGTTCATTAATACTGGCCTAAGCATTGCTCGATTGATTGGTTTCACAGTGGGTTAGCTCAAGTTCAATAGGTCGTTTCCCATCCCGAGATAGCACACACACTGTTTTCCAGAAAACAGGGTCAGAGTGCACCCGAATCGATGGCAGATAGTGCCCCCCCCCCCCAATTTACCATGAACGTTGATCCATTTCAGACTTGACTGTAAGCATCTCTCTGGCTGTTATACTTTTGTGCCATTGGTAATCAAACACTACAGGAAAAAAGCAAACATGAGCTTTGTGACACGTTTTAAAGTCTACAATTTCGAGTCCATTGTAGTCGAGAAGGTCTATTCTGTTGGTGCACGCTGAAGGTCTGTGGTTTTCTGGCCTTCATCCCAGCTCACGCCGTAACTGGAGTTATTGATCCGATCCGAATCAAAGCGAATCACGTGTTCCAGGTTTCAATCGGCTTCCAAAGCCTTCAGCACTGTCGATCCCCTGGACCAGCAGTGGGCACCGCTGATCTGTCCACGAGAGGCCTGCAGTCTGCAGCGTGGAAAACATGGAGTGGATCAGCCTGCGGTTCACTGGGACTCTGGTCGCCGGTGCTGCAGTGCTCGCTAAAGTCTCTCAGGCAGACGGAGGAGTCTCTGGCAACGCAGCAGTTCATTTCTGCCTCCTCAAGTTATTGTGAACCCCTCTCCCCCCCTGAAACACGGAGACACAAACACCCTCTCCGAGCCTCGTAGACACGCTGTCCCTTTCAAGCGCCTTTTCTTTCTTTTTTTTTTTCCTCTCAAAGCCAGGCTGCTGCAGATTACATGCTGCTTTTCTGTCCAACTAATGACTGGCCAATGGCAGTGTAGCAACCCACCCCCACTACTTGCCATTCTTAAAGGGACATGCGCACACGCACAAAAAAGGGACTATGAGATTTTGGTTCAGTTCTGGGAGAACATTTTGGGAACTGGGGAAGAGGGAGTTGGTAGAAGTACTGCCCAGTCCTGTACCCCCCCCCTTTCCCCCACATGCATTCCTAATCTCTCGTCTGGAAAAAAACTGGAACATGATCACTAGGTTTCTAACTTCTCTATTCATGTGTTACAGGACAGGATTTCCAAAATATTTATTTTATCATCTTTGTATTTTTTTTAACTTTTAATGCTTCAGATAGAATATCTGTTGGTTTGTTTGCCTTCATATGCATACATGATATAAGTAGATGTGCAGCAGGACACTTGAAGCGTGACGTTGAAAAAGACATGCGGTTTGCAAATACAGGAGGCAGAGGGCTCCTTCCTCACTCTCTTCTGTCATTTCTGCCTCTCCTGTGGCTCTTTTCTCTCTCTCTCTCTCTCTCCCCTTCTGTCTCTCTGCCTCCGCGCCTCTCCCTCCTCACGCGCGCGACTCCTTCTTGGAGTGCGGCTTGTTTCCCAGGAGGGAGTCCATCTCATTCACAGTCTGGGGCGTCAGCTGAGACAGGACCTTAGAGAGAAGATGAGGAGGAGGGAAAGGAAGACAGTCAGAAAGGACAGGGAGAAATAAAGAGAAAGAGAGACAGAGACGGGAGGACGAAGAGGCAAAAAGAAAGACATTGTGTGATGTTTTATTGTGTTTTTCTGTTATATGCATACGTTTTGGCAATATGAATTAACGTTTTGTCATGCCAATAAAACAAACTGAAATTGAATTGAAGTGAAACAAATAAAGGCAAAAAAGGGGAAGGGTGAAAGACAGAAAGAGAGACAAGATGGGATTCAGGCAGGGAGAAACCTCTGCAATAATAACCTATTATTTCTATACTAATATTTATTATTGTGTAAATTATTGCCACCATTACTATTATCATTGTTTAATATAATTTTCCTTCGTAGCTTGCTATTATATACATTATTGTATATTATTATACACCGTGAAGTCATACCAGTAAGCATAATTAGATTTTTTAAATTTTAGAATGTTATAAATGATACAAAGGAGAGAGAGAGGAAGAGAGAGAAAGAGAGAGAAAGAGAGAAAGAGAGAAAGAGAGAGAGAGAGAGAGAGAGAGAGAGAGAGAGAGAGAGAGAGAGAGAGAGAGAGAGAGAGAGAGCGGAAGAGAGGGGGGAGGATCAGATGTTCTCTTATGCTGCACTCCGCTCACATCCTGCATGCCTCTCACATTCAACTGCACTGTCCAATCATATCAGCTTCTGACAAGTGCAGCTCAGCAACAGTACTGGAGCGCAGTCACACTCCAGTCACATTTCACCTCAGGGCAGCGTAAAAATATGGCTAACAGTTTAGAATATGATGCAGTCATTAATGCTCAATAAAGCATTCATAACTGCATTATACTTCCTTAAAAAAAACATTGTTGGGTTTTAGTCTACCATGGATAAATATGTGTAAATATGATAATAAGAAAGCCAGGTTTTCCAGAACGAGAAATTCCACAAGAGGTCACAGTACTTTTCCTATGCTATATGTACTCCAGGATAGGCAAAAATACAAAAACACATTTTTTTATCGAATACAAAACAGCTCCCAAAAAATGTATAAAAACAAACTACAAAATGTTGGTCCCAAATAATTGATTTAATTACCAAATAATATTTTGTATTTTGAAAAACTGCAAATACATTTACAAAGTAAACCTCTCATAAGTAAGGAAGTATTTCCTTTCTATTTTCCTCACTAGTTAGACAGCTTTAACCAAAAAAGGGAATTTGACTTGAATCTAATTTGACTTGTTCTCTTAGAATGAAACTAGGCAAGTTAACTAATGCAAGTGAACTATTGATAGAATGTGGTAAGGCATCTTAATAATTCTAATTTGTAAGTTTTAATTTGGATTTGTAAAGGGATTTTTTAAAATACATTTGTGACAGGGCATTGGTCTCGGCCACATGGGAGTGGCATGGTTGCCTTTGTTTTTACATGTTGTGGAGGCCTTTGGAGCAGGAAGACTTTCCGGGGGCAGGTTTGGCACTCTCACAGGGTGTGAGAGTGAACTGTCACCTGGAAGGTTGCTCCAAAGGCCATAATTGATTTAATTATTATTTAATTGGTGTCAATCAGGTAATTGATGTGGAAGTAAATTGACTGATTGGGTTTGTGTGTGTGTGTGTGTGTGTGTGCGTGTGTGAATGCGTGCATGCATCTGCGCGCGCTATTGTGGAATGTTTGATGTGACTCTGTCGGGCATGGTGTGGAATGTCTTAATCCAACTCTGGGAGGCGGAGTCTGGTGGAGTTTATGTTGAGTTCTGTGTGCGTTTGTCAAAAGTGACTGAGTAGAGTACTTCCTGTGTGTGTGGGAAAGGGGGAGAGAGGGCACCCTGAAAGAGGGTCCGCCTCTCGCCCTCGGTGTGATTGGAGAGCGAGAGGGCGCCCTGAAAGAGGGTCCGCCTCTCGCCCTCGGGCAGTGGAGAGTGTTTTCTAGACAACGGCCCGAGAACTCTCACTGAAAGAGTGGAAAGTGTCTCGGGGCTGGTTGCCAGATAACTCTCACTGTGAGGAGTGGTGAGGGTCTCGGTGTGTTTGGGGTAAAAGAGAACTCGGACTGGAAAGTTTGAGTGCCTCTGTATGCATGGGTTTGGGAAGCACTGCACAACTAAACGTTGTGAATGAGGTGGATGGTGAAGTGAACACCACAATAGTGGCAGAACCTGAGCTGTGCAACCTTGCAGTCAACCTCTCCAAACCAAAACATTAAAAAAATAAATCAACCAAATACATTTTTTGATTAATGGTGGGCTGGCTTTATGGATTTATATTGTAGAATCAAGCATGCAACTTAGTTCTTAGAGTCTTGTAAATACAAATGACAAAATACACAAAGATTATTTAAATACATATTTCAAATGGCTAGTGGCCAGTGCTACCCATATATAGAGCCCAGCACAGTGTGTTATTGGTGCAGGTTATGGCTAGCAGTAAGTGTTATCTGTTTAGAACCTGGTAGCCTACAGTGTGTTATTGGTGCAGGCTATGGCTAGCAGTCAGTGCTATCTGTTTAGAGACCATTAGAGTGTGTTATTGGTGCAGATTATGACTAACAATCAGTGCTATCTATTTAGAGCCCATTAGAGTGTTATTGGTGCAGGCTATGGCTAGCAGTCAGTGCTATCTACTTAGAGCCCATTAGAGCGTGTTATTGGTGCAGGCTATGGCTAGCAGTCAGTGCTATCTATTTATAACCCATTAGAGTGTGTTATTGGTGCAGGCTATGGCTAGCAGTCAGTGCTATCTATTTAGAGAGCACATTAGAGTGTGCTATTGGTGCATGCTATGGCTAGCAGTCAGTGCTATCTATTTAGAGCCCATTAGAGTGTGTTATTGGTGCAGGCTATGGCTAGCAGTCAGTGCTATCTATTTATAACCCATTAGAGTGTGTTATTGGTGCAGGCTATGGCTAGCAGTCAGTGCTATCTATTTAGAGAGCACATTAGAGTGTGTTATTGGTGCAGGCTATGGCTAACAGTCAGTGCTATCTATTTAGAGCCCATTAGAGTGTGTTATTGGTGCAGGCTATGGCTAACAGTCAGTGTTATCTGTATAGAGCCTGATACAGAGTGTTAATGGTGCAGGTTAGTGTTGGCTGTCAGTGTTACCCGTATAGAGCCCAGGTTCTCCAGAAGTTGCTCAGTGTTGGAGACCCCCAGCAGCACAGAGCTCACTCCTTCACTGCGCAGACACCAGGCTGAGGGAGAGAGAGTACAAGAGACCGATTTAGAGAGAGTGAGAGAGAAAATTTAACATTTTGAAATGAACTTAAATGAAACACACTATGCATAAAACAACTCATGCAACAACGACAATAATGCTCTCGATACCTTTACACAGTAACATTTTTTATAATAAAGTAAAAAATATATATATTGATACAAGGAGGGAAATAATCAGAAATGACATTTACATTCATTTTTTACATTTTCATTTCATTTCATTTTCACATTCACACAAACACTCACACACACACACACACACACACACTGGTATTACCAATGGCCAGTTGGGCAGCCGTACAGCCCAGTCGGTCAGCCAGCAGGTGGAGCTCTTTAATCTTGGCCAGCTGTCTGCGCCCCTCTTCACTGTTTACACGCTCCTTTAGCCACTGATAACCCTGATGCACAAAACCAGAGACGCTTCAACATTCCAAACAAGCGTACAATTCCTCAAAGCCTCAAGATGACGATGATATAATCATATATCGTGCAATAATATCTGATCTTGCTTATAGTAATCACAGTATTTAGGACAAACCAACACCAGCCTTTAGAAATGAATCTTATTAACCACCTCTAAGAGTTGAATCGCCTGGTATTAGTACAAGGAAAGTGCACAGTTGCTGTTAATACACATCAAACATGAAACATTGCATATTTCTCAGAGTGGTAAGGCCATCCAGTTACCTAAGACAGGGACAGAAGGGGAGACAAACCTGCTAGTCTATCAAATCAGGTTTTGTCAAACATTTTCTTCATCAAAATTAAAATGTTACATGTATATTTTAGTAATCAAGTGAATTATAAGATGGATTGGGCTACTTTAAGATTGCTTAATGCTTGATATATAAAACGTAAAATAATAATATTGAAAGAGCTGTGCAGACACACTGTCTTCCTGCAGGTACAATTTTCTCAACTGAGCTGTCCTCTTTCAGTGTAACCCCACTCATTTTTTTCTAAATATTCTTAACCACCAGTGCATTTACATCTATATCAATCAATATCTTTTATGTACTGTAATATTATCCTTGATGTATATTTATACTGCCCAATAATATGCTCTGTTGTAATATATACAGTTAGAACTAATGTGTGTAAGTCAGGTTCAGATAAAGTTTCATTTTGAAGTATGGTGGGCTGGACAGTGCCAGTGTGTGGGGAGAGTCTGTACGTCAGTGTCAGTGAGTGTTTGGATGGCAGTACCTTCATGGCGGCCCGGGAACAGTCTGGAACCCCATCGCTGTACTTCCCAGTGATCAGCCCACAGGCTAGGGGGGACCAGGTCATTGCACCAACACCTGACACAGAGACACACAGATGTACACAAAAAAAACAACAACACACCCCACACACAAACTCACACATATAGACAAAAGGCACACAAACACACAGAAATGATCCAGTGAGGTACTGGACACAGTGACACTGACCGATTCAGTGAGGTACCAAACACAGTGTGAGACTGACCGATCTTGTGGTAGAGTTCGGGCAGCTGAACCTCCACTTTGTCTCTCTGGAAGTAGTGGTACTCAGCCTGCTCACACACTGGGGGGATCAGGTTAAACTGCCGTGCGACAGAGTACGCCTCCTGGGAGGAGACACAATAGTGCTGTGATTAGCGGGATGAGGATGAAGGCAAACAACCCACCAGGACACTTTAGAAACGCGGGTCTCACCCTGCAGCACAACCAGCATAAAGTCGGCACTTGTTTGTCATGCGCCTGAGGAAGGAATGACTCCCTTATGAGGCTGAGTCAAAATTCATTAACAGGAAGAAAGACCTTGGCACATCCTGTGTCACACCCAGCATTGCACGTAGCTTTGTAATTCTCGCTGAATAAGATCATCTGGCAAATGCATAAATAAACAAGTAAATAAAAACCTCCGGAACGTGTGCGTGGGTCGTGAATCACTTCCGTAGGGCCCCGTTACTGACCATGTGTTCTCTGTGTTGCTGTAACACCTAGGGAACTAAATGCGGCCATGCCGCATTTTAAAGGGGACCCAAAAACAAGGTGGATGCCAGACAGGGCTGCAATGAGCCTGCTTTCGGATGACGGCAAACAAACAAATGTACATTTCTCTACTTTAAAATATATTTTTTCAAAAAATGGTGGTGGGGGGGGAGGGTTAAGGCATATAGGGGACCTATGGCACATGTGAGGATAAATTGGTTTATAACAGATGGTAGCGTAAGGGGAGGACAGCATACTGTGGGGTGTTCAGTGGATGACCCTTGGATGATGATGATGTTCTGTATAGACCAATGCAAAGGGATAAAGTAGTTTCGGACACTGATGGAGGTATGGGGACACTGCAGCACAGTGTGAGGAATAGATCTGTGGTTCTGTGTGGCTCAGGAGGTAGAGCATGGCATTGACATGGCTTAGGTTGTGGGTTCGATTTCCATTGAGACCACATATACTGAAAAATGTATGCATTCACAACTGTAGGTCGCTTTGGATAAAAGCGTCTGCTAAATGGCATATAATATAATATAAAGATCTGTCATTCGGCATACAGTGCAGCGCAAGTGCCAGGAGTTCAGTGGTTCAGGACACTGGGGATGACATCATGACAGCATTGGGGGGGGTCACCAGGGGGTGGTGCTGTTGCGTCGCCTCCACTCACCATGATTTCCATGGCGCTCCAGCGGGAGGTGCCCCAGTACATGGCCATCCCCTGATTAATCACGAAGGTCATGGCGCGCACCACCTCTGCAAGACACACACAAACCCACACCTGTCACTCGCACGTTACATGTCGCGGTGCACAGCGTGCCTCAATGTCACCACGGCAGCCAGCTGACACAGCGACCAATGGCATCCTCACAGGTGGGCTCGTCCGCTGCGTTTTTAAAAGTGACGGGTCAGTACACTGGATGGACGGATCCGCATCCAAGTGACGCACGCGATGGTTTCAGTCCCACCATCCCTGCGCTTTTCTTTTGAGGATTTTAACAAGCAAAAAATCGTTCATTATTTATGATTACAATGATTATAATCACTGTACAAGTAACAATAGTATTTACTATACTCCAGCATAAACTATTTTCCTGCTTTTCCCTTTTCATGGTGCCCCACTCTCTAGCTTCCTGTCATTTCTGTCAGTGTTTAACCCTTAACTCTAGCACACACATTATGATTTTAACCTTCATTTAAAATAGTTTACCTCTGTTTCAATAGCCATTATGAGTTTGTGATATGAGACTTGTGAGTCAGTTTATAGCAGGGTTACTCAAATCACGGTCCTCATGTGCCGAGCACTGCTGTTTTTCTACATTCCCTTTACCGGACTGGTGTGAAGACAGTCTGGCCAATAATTTGCACTAATTGTTCAGGTAACTACCTGAGAAAGGAAAACCAGGACTGAATTTAGATTTGTGGCCCAGATTTGAGTAACCCTGGTTTATGGCATGCAATGTCAGATTTCATGAGCCGTAACGGACTGAAAACAGCCAATGAAAAATAACCGTTCACTAACAAAACGTACAAAAAAGATACAGCAAGAAGAAGTACAAGAACCACGGGAGTAGAAAGACACAATGGCTAGAGGTGTGAGTACCAAGCCACAAACTCTGCTGAACAGAAGCGTGAAATTACTAATTCATTGAGCTGTAGTGAGAACAAGCGTGATTATCTGATCCATCCACAGGCAACTAACACGCAAACAATCAAAGCAAGACGAGAGGAAAGAAATAGCTGGGCAGAAAAGGTTGTGGAAAAGGTTGATTTTGTTTGCCTTTCGAGCTATGTTGAGTACTTTGAAACCTTACCATACGGTAGCACCCCCTACCGCTGGCACAGAATGGCTCGGAAATGGTTTCTGAGACCTGAGAGGGTGACACAGTGTAATTTCCCAAATTCAAAATGTGTGTGGTGAAACCCACTTACATAGCGTGCCAAGTTTAACTCACAGTACACTATTGCAAAGTTTAAAAATACTTATGTGTACATTACACACCATCTCCTTCATTGAAAAATGGAAGCACCAACTTCAGTAGTAATGATTTCATGGACTAAAGAAAAGATCGAAACCAACTCCTCACTTTTCCCAAGATCTGTGAACAGCCCAGCACCTTATTATGACAGGAAGAGGTACCACTGGCAGCGCTAAAACGTGTCACTCCCATTGAGATGGATGAGCTGACCAAATTGGTTATGTCGAAAAGCACCCACCTGCCTGCTTGACCTTGTCGTGGGAAAAAATCACTAAGATCCGAGAGATACTTCTTTGAACAATATAAAGCTTTTATTATGAGCAGCTGCAAGGGAAACTGTACCTCCGCAGGGCCAGTTCTCCCGCCTACAGGTTTACACATCATTTGTAGTAAACAAAATAAAAGAGGAGGTGCCTGGGCGGAATTTTGTGTAACTTGAGGTATCTAGGCAGTACTTTGGGTAAATCAGGATGGAAAACCGCTGGAACTTTACCCGAATGTTCAGAAACCTACGGGGGGTTCCCCCTGCTATGAGAATACACCACGTAGGGACAGATGTCCCTTTGATCTTTTAGAGCGAAGATCCTTTGCCTCAAAAAAAGTAGGAACTACAGCTATTGACAAAGTTACATAGAACATGTGTTATTGCATTCAATGATTTCCCTGTGGATATTTCAACAGCATTTCAACATTATAACAAGCAGAATATATTTTTCTTCCACAACCTAATACCGACAAAATTGGTGACTCACTGTGCTAGGCCGACACATGCTCAAGACCACCAACACATCCCTAGTAACAGAACCTTTGCGTTACAAGCCCAGTTCCTTAGCCATTATGCTAACACTGCCGCCCTACCTCAGTTTCAACTGTATCTACAAAATCTTCCAATCAGGATTTAGACTATAGCACCAAAATCACACTTTCTTAAGGTTGTAAAATCTATTATTGCCATCAGAGTGTAATTCTGTGCCTTCTTGTACTACAGCTTTTGATACTCACAAGGGAACGAGGGCTGTGTTGGAAAGGGCACACAGGGTTCAGATCATACTTACATGGCAGAAACAGTTTGTTCAAGTAAATTAAGAATTGGTATCATTGATAAAATCATATAAATGATTTTGTCACGTGGTGGCTAGATTACTACAGTGCCTTCTTAACTGGCTGCTCAAATACCTCGCCAAAGAGCCAGAATGCAGAATGCAGCCGCCCGCATTCTGACCAGAACAGAGAGGCATGAGCATATTACCCCAGTGCCAGTGTCACTTCCCTGGTTACCCATTAATTATAGGGCTGATTTTATGGTTCTGCTCCTGACTTTCAAAGCCCTGCATGGTCTTCCATGGATGTATCTTTTAATAACTTGCTTTTACCTTACAAGATCACAAGGTCAGAAGGTGAGGGCTATCTGGTAGCTCCGAGAATTCCGAAGAGCTTTCTCTTACAGAGCCTCACTACTGTGGAACAATCCACAAAAACACACACAAGGGAATTAGACACGGTCTCAATATTTAGGTCTAGACTGAAACCACAGCCAGGCTTACAATTAATCATAGTGTAAACACAGAGCTGGAGATGCTTGCAGCCATAGGGTATGGTGGGGCGGAGACTTTTCCTTACTGTCACCTCAACAGCTGTGACCCCACTTCCCACGGGTGCATTCTTGATGGCCGGGTATGTTTTCTTACCCTTCTCATGACTGCATAGGTTCTCTATCTCTGTCCTGGTAGTTATGCTGCCACAGATAACTCCTAGCATGGTCACCTGTTGCCCCTATCTTCAATGTGTCCCTACTGCTCGGTGTTGCTCTTCCCCAATTGCTCGTGCTCGTTTCTGTCTCCCTCTCTCACCGGTGGGGCGCTTGCCCCATGTCCCGAGCACGCTGCGGTGTTCAGAACCCGTTGTCCGTCCATCTCTCCCTTCCGTCCAGGCCCGCCAGTCCCCACCGCAGGGCCACCACCTTCAGCCGTCCTACACCTGCTCAGTCCTGCGCCTCTTCATCGCTCACCACTTCCCAGCTAATCGTTTTGTATATTTAAATTGTTTTGAATATTGACTGCTTAACCATTGCTGGTCATTACAAACTCAGACCCTGATTGGCCTCTTGAGTCCTTTGATAACCCAGATGATTTACACACTTGACCAACTCTTCTCAGTTCGATGATTTATTGACTGATTGACAGTACGTCACAGTGACATGACACACACACACACGGACAGACAGATACAGAGGGGGTGAGGACTGACCTTCCATGGGGCTGTTGACATCAGTGCGGTTGGCAAATACAATGTCTACGTACTCCAGCTGAAGCCGGGACAGGGAGCCCCTCAGTCCTAGGAGATGAAGGACATCACATCACTTTCAACGCCAAAGGTGCACACATCCTGTGTTTACCACAGCTTCTGTCATTCACCCTTGTGTCCACAGTACGAGCGCACATTCCTCCCAATGACACTGATACAATTAAATCAACTGTACTCTGACAAAATGCATTTGTATCTCCCAATTTTCTCACCAATTTAAATTCACCAGTGGTTCTGTGTGACTCAGTAGGTAGAGCATGGTGCTGACAATGCTTAGGTTGTGGGTTCGATTCCCATTGAGGCTACATATACTGAACAATGTATGCATTCATTACTATAAATCACTTTGGATAAAAGCGTCTGCTAAATGGCATATCTATATATCTATACATATATATATACTATTACCAGTTGTGCACCCTGCACCCACACTGCGAGCACTGCAGCTGAAGCATGTGCACTCCTCTAATGCATTTGCCTGTGAGCCAGTGACTATTTCCCACACCACAAGCCACACAGTACTATAGAAGAGCTATTGCCAATTAGAGTATCTCAAACTGATGGTGACTGATGGACTGGGGGCTCCCAGAGTAACATTGGGAGGAGCTAATGCAGTGGTAATGAGGAACTCTGGCCAACTTAATCCCAACCCAACCTCTGGCAGTGACTATTTCCCCCCTACGACTGCGTAGTCTCGGTCATAGCCTGCTAATGACATAGCCCAGGCCCAGGCCCGTGACTGCAGGCCCCAGCCTGTGCTATCAGTTAGCTCCTTAACCACCTGAGCCACTTATTATCACTGGTTTCCTCAGAGTCCTCCCCATCCATTTCCCCTGTTCTGTTTTGTGAACAAGCAGTCTCATTACAAACATTGAGGATTGGTGCTGACTGGCGAGAGTGTGAATCCAGAGACTGCCGTTGTCCCCTTCCAAATGGTGCCTACTTTTGCCTACACTGCTACAACTGTAAAAATCCAACCATCCAAACCGTGAGGTGATATGCATGTTGTATCTCGCCCTGTATACAAGTCTGTGAGCTATGTCCAAAAGCAAAACAATGATGGCCATTAAAAATATTATCACCACCTTACCATCTGTTATTTTAACAGAAAAGTCACAGAAAAGATGTTTTTTTTCTGAGGCACATTAAAGATGACAGCAATGCTAATGAAAAGGGCTCGGTACTGACAGGGGTAAGTGCAGGTCACATGCCGTGCTTTGCGTTTTGCCCACAGTGTTGTATAGAGGGCATGCTGCAAGGGACTAAGAGAAAGGCTCTGTAATTAGAGCAGGGATGTGTTAGGCTGAGATAATTACAGTCCCGTGGTAGGGCATGGGGACTGATGCTCAACTGTTTCTGTGTGCTAAAAGATGGGCCTTTACCCTGCCTGCCCCTACAAGAGCCTAGAGAAACACGGGCCTCGCTAAGGTGACACGCAGTGACCGGAGGATAGCATAGGGACAATGAAGGGAGAAGGATAGCGCAGGGACAAGGAAGGGATGGGAGGATAGTGTAGGATTGGCTGTGCAGGGTGAGTGCAAAGCAGGCGCTGGATTTGTGACCTTATGTGGGTCATGGGTATCAGGTCCCCGTGGGGACATAATATTTAATATTTGCCATTTAGCAGACGCTTTTATCCAAAGCGACTAACAGTAGTGAATGCATACATTTTTCATTATACGTGGTCCCAGTGGGAATTGTGGGAAGTGTTGCCAACGCCATGCTCTACCTACTGAGCCACACAGAACCACAGAACCACATAAGCGTTGTGCCTTATTGAGGTTGGGTCCCTTTCCTCATTTGTCCAGTGTGAAAAACAGAGAGGAATGGTAAAGGGAATAAATGTCACCATGCAGTGACTGGGCGGTGGCGGTGTTGAAGATGGAGGTGGTCAGCATGGAGTGACAGTGCGGTACCTTCAATGATGTGCTTCCTGGACAGCCCTCTCTCTGTCTCCGCCCTGCAGGCGAGCACAGGGATAGTCACAGGACAGACCACACTGGAGTAAACCAGAAAAGCCTCTCTGGGGGAAACTCTACCCAGTTAAGCAGTGTATACATTGCTCTATGACCACAGGACAGTCTGCTTTCTTTTCTTTTTTAAATGTATTTTTCAGATTTTACCCCATTTTTCTCCCAATTTGGTAGCCAATTACTCCCGCTGTGCTTAGTTCAACCCCCTCCCTCGTAGTTTGCTGCCGTAGTCCTGTGACCGGCAGTGACAAAGGCGAAGCGCTGCCTCCTCCGAGACAGCACTTGCCGAGCTGTCAACTGTAATTCCGGTACCCCAGAACCACTCCTGTGCGCAACGAACTGTGTCGGCTTCCCTCCCCACTCCCTGGGGCGGACAGCCAATTGCCGCCCCGATGGCACTCCCGGCCAGAGCCAACTCCGGCGCAACGGGGAATCGAACCCCGGTCACCATGGCCAGCGTCGGACGTTGAAACCACTAGACCATGCGGGAGGCCAGGACAGTCTGCTTTCTTTGGAGGGTGTTGCCTCCGCCCCAAAGATGGTAATTCACAGCAAAAACAGTAAAATTGTTGAGGGTTACACATGTGTTAACGTGAAAAAAGAAAGACACTTACTGTCCTCCCCAGTATATTTTAGTGGTCACTACATAACTTGATCGTCTGTGGGAGAGAGAGAGACAGGGGGGGAGAGAGAGGGAGGGAGAGAGCAAAAATAAACAGGAGAGGGGCGTGGAGATGTCATCAGCAATTATTTACAGTGCTTTACAATAGCTGCCTTCGTAACAAAATGCACAGATGCAGAAAGATAGGGAAATCGACAGGGAGCTATAAATATACAAGAGATGCACCTCCATCCTTTCTTCTTAATGATGTTTCCCAGGGTGATTTCAGCCCCTGAGAGAGAGAGAGAGAGAGAGAATATACAACTGTACAATAGAAGCACTAGAAGCAATAGAAGCACTTAGAAAACAAACTTAAACCCTGAACAGAATTGCCAACCGGCACTGGCACTGACACAGACTGGATTAGATATCAGACTGTGGGGCCCATTCACACTCTAAAACAGTGCCATAGCAGGATGAGCCACTCAGCAGCCCGTTCTTTTCTACTTCTTTATTTAACTATCAATTTATGTTTCTTTATTTCTGTACGTCTTGTATATTATTATACAAATGTACACAGAGAGAGAGAGAGAGAGAATGAGAGAGATAGAGAGAGAAGATAGCATGATCAAACACAACTGACAGATAGAGCACTCACCTTCCTGAAGCATACACTTCTGCAGTGTCAAACAAGTTTACACCATTTTCATACGCGATGGTCATCAGGTTCTCTGCCATCTGAGAAATACAGAGGCACCAAGAGTCAGAGACACTAAAACTCACATGTATAGACACTAAAACAGAGATACACAGAAACACACTGAGACACAGCACTGGATAGACACACCCTGTGCCAGCCAGAAGAGGATGGGCCTTTTAGTCTGGTTCCTCCCAAGGTTTCCCCCTCTGTTAAGCATTTTGTGACAATTCAATTGTGAAAAGCGCTATACAAATACATTTGATTTGATTTGATTTGATAAACTTACTTCATCTGAAATTTGTGAACCGAAGGTCACCCAGGTGCCTAAGAACAGAAAAGATACACTCTGTTGTCTTGTTCTCACAGAACCACAGGCTACACACATTTTCTCACACGCATGCATGTATGCACACAGGCACATACAGCCATCATTTTCTGAAGTTTAGGGCACACACACATCTGTTTTATTCTAACAATACTGCAGGCTACACACACACACACACACATCTGTTAAATTCTCATAGAACTTCAGGCCATACAGACACAAAAACACATCCATCATATTCTCACTGCAAGCTACATACACATACACATGCACACACACTCACATTCACATGCACACACACACACACACACACACACACTCACACACACACATTCACATGCATACGCACGCACACACACACACACACACATACACACACTCACACTCACACATACGCACACACTCACACGCACACACTCATGCGCACACACACACTCACACACTGAAATGCACTCATACGCTCACGTGCACACACACACTCGTGCATGCACGCACACGGCTTCAGCACACTCACACTATCCCTGCTCTCCACCACATGCTCGGACTTGGTCTGACATGTGGGGTGCAATAATCCCATAATCCTCAGACAATGTTCCTGAATATATATATAGCGAGAAAGTCACATACAATGTCACATTGTTGCTACATGTCAGCCAAACATATATTAACAAATCTTGGATGTTGGGGTATAGAGCAGTCACATGAACTTATTCAGTTCCCGCTGCCAGAGATTTTTCACCTAAAATGCCCCACTAAAAATCCAGCAGTTATTCAATGTGAAGCAATGTAAGTGACCCTGAGACCCAAGTAAATTAAGAAGTTTATACTTTTACAGTGGGTTTGGAGTCTGGCTACCATATGTATCCTGTAGATATCCATGGACACCACGGAACTGCCATAGTACTACTGTAGTACCTGAGTAGTACTACTGAGTGCAATTTGACTTCTCTGCTCACCCAGTCCCAGGCAGGATACTCTCAGGCCTGACTTTCCCAGGTTCCTGAAACAGACAGAGATAGAATGGGGTTAATTCACACCCAGCACATCTTTATATAGTCCAGCCTGACCCGATCCGGGTGTACAAAAAGCCAGCTGAGCACATCCACATTGTGGGATGTGATCGCTGCCAACATATGACGGTCTGCTTTGTCACCGTTTCTCTGGTGCAGGAGTCACATGCGACTCATTGTAAATCATGTGACATGAACATTTGTCAGACTTGTTCAGACATGACGGACAGGTGTTAGTCTCCCTTGATCCACGTTATAGCGCCGCAGTAAAGATCTAGAGATGGAAACCTGAAAACTTTACAATGGTTTCGTAGAAGAAACGGCTCTTGGCAAGAACCTCCTCCATGGCAAAATTCAAAAGAAAGACGAGGGAATGGGTAAGAAATGGCTGAGCCTGCTATGAGTAAACGGTTTGTAGTCTACCCAGCTCTGGGTTTGTAGTCTGATTGATTTTACCATGTATATATGGACATCTTGTAAGTAGCTCAGGATAAGCTAAATGCCAAAAATGTAAATGTAAAAATGGCTAATCCAGTCTTTAATGCCCTATGCTAAAAATGGATAGCGAATGAACTGCACATGGTGCCATCTTCGATCCAATAGACCTGGCCTCTCAGTCTTCACTGTTCATTTAGATCTCTTTTCCATAGGTGCCTAAAAGATGAATGCTGTTGTGGTGCCATCAAACCCCACCCAGTGATAACGGAACCTCCCCGACAACGCCTAAAACTGCAACAGCAAGCAAGCATGCACAACCTCTGTATTTCTATGCCACTGATGACAGTAATGGCAGCAGTAACTACTGATATATATTGACGTACGGAACCCCACCACACAATTCAATTTAATTGGTGATACACTGATAGCCTTGACTAAGACAAGGAGCATTCTCATTAACTGTGATATCACCAAATCGGTCTCGTTGTCGCCACAGGGATAATAATGCACTTGAATATACTCCACACTTGTATCAGATAAAACATAGGAAGGAATAGGTATGCTTTAGATTTTGGGGGTAAAAAACAGAATAAAAAAACGAAAAACACTGATTTTGTTCACAATTGCTCATACACAAATTTAGAAATGACCCACACATTTATTAACACGAATAAACAAAGTGCAAGTGGCACTCTAAGCACATTTGCCTGTTTTCACAGCGAAACACGGAATTCAATATTTCACACTGCACTTTTCGAATTCAAATTCTGTCGCTTGAATAAAGCTTTAAAATGTTCATACGCACCTCTGTAACTTCAGTCTAATTTATTTTGCTTGCAGACATCACTGCTATAAATAACCCCACAGTAAAAACACGAGGGAAATGTATTGATATATTTTTGGCCATTTAATTGCAATACACGTGCAGGCATAAAGATGACAGCAAGTAGCAATAGTTACCATAACAACATAAGCGCTGCCAAGTTACTACAAGGCACCTACAAGTCACCAGTATTTATCAGTGAGAGATGCGTCTTTCCCATTATAATATTATATCATAACTCTCCCATAGAACACCACCACAGAAGTGGTAGTACCAAAAAAGCAACACCTTCTGCTATTTTTAGTCTGCTCGTTTTGAAAAACCTGTGACTGGTTTGTTTAGTTTCATTTTGATTTGCAAACGCTTTACAATCTCTCCTGCTAGCTAGCTAGGTAGCCACAGCAAAAAGGTTGACAAAGGTACTAGCTCAAAAATGATATAACAGATACAGCTTCAAAAGCCAATATCTGCACCGCCAGCAGCTGTGGTTGAATTGGCAATTATCCACAGATGCAATAAAGCTTGGATATCGGAAAGCCATGGCCAAAACGGCATTGCTCAAATAAAAACAAAAAACCTGTAGCCTACATTTTCAGACTCGTGGTCGGAATATTTCGTTGGCCCCACTGGCGCATGCCATTCCACAGCCTATGGTGCACTGTGGTTTGTATTGTGTAAAATAGCCACTGGTTTACGGGCGAGCTTATCGGAGGAGTGCACATATGTCATCTGCAGTGCTCCCTGATACCCCATCAGTGGGTGGCACAGAGCATACAGAGCATAGCACAGAAAAGGGGGTAAAATCCCCTAAAATGGGATCAAATTGTGAACACTCTCTAAAAAATATATATATATATACACACACACATATATATATACACTCAGTGGCCACTTTATTAGGTACACCTTTCTAGTACTGGGTAGGACCCCCCTTTGCCCCCAGAACAGCCTGAATTCTTTGTGGCATGGATTCAACAAGGTGCTGAAAACATTCCTCAGAGATTCTGGTCCATGTTGACATGATAGCATCACGCAGTTGCTGCAGATTTGTCGGCTGCACATTCATGTTGCGAATCTCCCGTTCCACCACATCTCAAAGGTGCTCTATTGGACTGAGATCTGGTAACTGTGGAGGCCATTGGAGTATACTGAACTCATTGTCATGTTTGTGGAACCAGCTTGAGATGACGTGTGCTTTGTGACATGGCGAATTATCCTGCTGGAAGTAGCCATCAGAAGATGGGTAGACTGTGGCCATAAAGGGATACACATGGTCAGCAACAAGACTCAGGTTGGCTGTGGCATTTAAATGATGCTCAATTGGTATTAAGGGGTCTAATGTGTGCCAAGAAAACATTCCCCACACCATTACACCATCACCACCAGCCTGAATCGTTGACACAAGGCAGGATGGATGCATGGATTCATATTGTTTAGGCAAAATTCTGACCCTACCATCTGTATGTCCAGTTTTGGTGAGCCTGTGCCCACTGTGGCCTCACTTTCCTGTTCTTAGCTGACAGGAGAGGAACCCGGTGTGGTCTTCTGCTGCTGTAGCCCATCCACTTCAAGATTCGACATCTTGTGCATTCAGAGATGCTCTTCTGCATACCACTGTTGTAACGCAGTTATTTTAGTTACTGTCGCCTTCCTGTCAGCTTGAACCAATCTGGCCATTCTCCTCTGACCTCTCTCATTAACAAGGCATTTTCGCCCACAGAACTGCCGCTCACTGGATGTTTTTTGTTTTTCGCACAATTCTCTGTAAACTATAGAGACTGATCCATGAGATCAGCAGTTTCTGTGATACTCACACCACCCCATCTGGCACCAACAATCATTCCATAATCAAAGTAATTTAGATCACATTTCTTCCCCATTCTGATTTTTGGTCTGAACAACAACTGAACCTCTTGAGCATGTCTGCATGCTTTTATGCATTGAGTTGCTGCCACATGATTGGCTGATTAGATAATTGCATTAACAGGTGTACAGGTGTACCTAATAAAGTGGCCACTGAGTGTATATATAGATAACTGCCAAAATAAAGGAAACACCAACATAAAGTGTCTTAATAGGGCATTGGGCCACAACAGCCCACCAGAACAGCTTCAATGCACCTTGGAATAGATTCTACAAGTGTCTGGAACTATATTGGAGGGATGCAACATCATTCTTCCACAATAAATTCCATAATTTAGTGTTTTATTGATGGTACTGATGGTTTTATCAGGTGCTGCTGCAGAATCTCCCATAAATGTTTAATTGGGTTGAGATCTAGTGACTGAGATAGCCATGGCATATGGTTTACATCGTTTTCATTCTCATCAAACCATTCAGTGACCATTCGCCAGAGCCACCAGTACCCTTCATTTACCAAAGTGTTTTCCTTAATTTTGGTTATTTGTATATTGCAGTTATCTCTAATATTGTATGCAATATTTTATAGGAGAAAGCAGGGATGGGCTTGTGCACCACTAAGAATATGTAAGAATAACCAGAATATTCCAAAAGAACATATCACTGCATTGTAATTATGGTCAAGCTGATGTCACAAATTTCAATCTGAGCACCCCCTCACTTTACTGTTCTGTCCTCTCCATTCTTCTCTCCCAGGAAACAGTGGTATCACCCTCTGCAGGAAGTCAGATACAGTAGAACACTGGTAGATATGGACACCAACTAGACTTTCTTTTCTCATTGTGCATTGCAAATGACCACGTTTAATGCAACAATGGTGAAAACCTATGGCCAAACATAAGTATGCCATACATGAGAGTAATATGAGCCTTGCTATAATTTAGTGCAATTTATTCATTAAAAAGGAATATGAAGTCACATTAGTCCTAATATATCCTGATTTGTTTGTTCCTATTGTGCAGTTTGAATGATTCAAGGATAATGCGTCTTTTTTTCTTTTGTTTCTGTGGCTTGGTTCATAGTTTGTTTATAACAGTTGTTTGCTCACAAAAAAAACGTAGTGCAGATGTGTGGTTTTGAATAGAATGAATAAAAAACAACTGTAACAACTGAGGTTTTGTATGTCATAGAGGACATTGAGTTTCGTTATACGTTGGGAAAGAGTCATTTTTTAAAGTGTTCCCCGATCAGATCTCCGACCACCTTAACATAGCGCTGGAATGGGGGCTGAAAGCCGATGGCAACACCTCGGAAACACAGACAGGAAGCGGGCATGTCCTGTTGATCCGAGGCTTAGCGCGCTCCGCCCCATTGCAATTAACCGCGCCAGCTGGAGCCGGCAGCGGCGGTGCATCAGACCTGCAGCGGAATACAGCGACCGCATTTTCAGCCCCGTGTCTTTCCAGTTCGCTCTTTCATCTCCACCCAACTCGCCCCGCCGCATGCCACCCGCTTGCGCCCTCTCGCCACAAATAGCCCGATGGAATTAGACACTTTGTCAAATCGGTTTTTTTTATCCAAGAGGACAAACGTTTCTTTAATTCCCACTCTATTTTTATTTTTATTTGGCCAGTTAGGCTATTTTGGGAATTTACACCGTGTGCGACAGCGCGCGGCTGTGGTTGTACATACTGTGTATGGGCTACTCATTATAGGCTAATGAAAGAAATCTAATGAGGGATGAGGAGAGATTTTTGTCATCACCGTACCTGCCAACATTGATACTTGAAAAAACGGGAGATGGGCGTGGGGTTGCGCTAACGAATTTTTCAGTAGTAGATTACAATACGGGATTAAAAAATATATATACTGCCATATTCTAAACCATTGACGATAACGCATTTGACCATTGATTTGTTGCACAGCTCATAATAATAATTTTAATTATGTCATGCGGCAAAATATTTCAAAACCCAGTAATTGCTGAAATACGGGAGAAATCGCGGAGAAATCACGATAAGGAGCAGGAGGGGCGATTGGTATAAAATACGGGAGACTCCGGGGGGAGTTGGCAGGTATGCATCGCTTCCATTAATCACGGAAAGGCTTGGGAGCCAAATCTCAGGGCATCTTGTTTAATCAAATATGACACACTGCACTTAGACACTGAAAAATGCATCATAGAGAATTGCTTTTATAAATGGTCAAATATATAGACTTGCATTTAGCATCCATCTGCCATAATACAATTAGCCATATTGCAAACCACATAGAAATATAGTGACCCTAACAATGGTTGTGTTTGTGTGTATAGTATGTAGGCGCAACATTTATTTCACCTCTCTCTACGAATCTTCAATGAAAAGCTTGTCCGTGTGTACTGTAGTTTGCAGAGTGGGCTGAGTGTGTGTGTACATGCGTGAGTTTTGTGTGTGTGTGTGTGTGTGTGTGTGTGTGTGTGTGTTTGTGCAGGTAGCAGGCTGTAGGGTTGCACAGCTGATGGTTTATGTGTGCATGACTGGCATGTGTTTATGGGGGATAAGAAATTTGTGAGTGTTTCCATGTCACGGTCAGTGGCAGGCATGTCACCCTGCAGAGCTATCATTCCTGGACTTGCACACACGCACATATGTGCACAATATCAAATCAGCATATCTCCATGGACATTTTGTACATATTCCCTCCCTGGCATACGTCACACACACATTCATACGTGCACCCATTCATGTGCGCATCTTCAATACAACATGACACATTTGCACACAGGCGCCATGTCGTCACGCACGCGAGAGCAAACAAACGCACTTGAGCGCAGCACACACACACACACACACACACACACACGTCACACTGTTGTCTGCATTTCCCTATCTGGAGCTTCACGTTGACTCCCATTCTATTTTTATTCTAATTCCTGCAGTCAAACGCAGTCACCTGAAATTCAGGGCAAGATGATTGTAATTAGCCTGAACAATTTGACTTGAAAGCGGAAAGAAGCACAGAGTTGAGTTAATTTAACTGGGAAAACAGGCCGCCTTTGCGTTTGAGTTCAGGTTGTTGGGGACCTACGTCTCCAAACCCTCGAACGCTAAGTCAGTCTCAACGGGAGTTGGCTTGATAGGTGGCTAAATGGGTGAGTCGTGGGGCGTGTGGTGAATGCTAAATCCCCAGGCTGATGCTGTTTTAAGATGCAGGTTGTCTGATGATGTCCACAGAGCTGGCTTTGCAGCAACGGAGGGGTTCAAAACAAGGGTACAGTGACGGTACCAGGTTTCCCTGAATTTAAAAAAAACTAAAAATACTAGTCTCCATATTTCTTCATCATCCCCTTCTAGTTGTTTGCTGTGATCAGCAAGCTTCTTTCGCCCTTCCGTGTTCATCTCCTCAGTTTTTAGTGCAGACCCTGGTGGAAGAAGCATAGCTATGCATCTTGCTGACTCAGACCACAGCTGGCCTGAAAGTAGGCCAGCACCAGTAACACTAGCGGGATGAGGTGACATGGGTCGGCATGGGGGAAAAAAAGAAGGGAAAATCACTCGGATCCCGGACAAAGTGAGCCAGCGTGGCTCCAACCGTACATGTGGAAAATGGGTACAAACGTTGGCATGTGGAACTCGGCCAAGCTCGGACACACGGAGATTGAGACACCAGCTCAGACCTGGCAGGCTGCCACGCCACCGTACTCTCTGGGCAGCTCAGGCCGGGGCTGGGGATAAGGAGCGTCTCACTCCTCTGAAGCTTTTTAAAGGTCATTCTCTGTGTACTGTCTCTGCTGGTAATGACATTAGACAGACAGGCAGACACTTTTAAACCTGCGTAGTGTGCCTAGCCTCTGAAGACTGGTAGAGATAGATTATGTCTCCTTGCTTCTCTGATGTACTGTACCATACCGTACCCGAATACTGTCATACTGTACCCTACCCCATTGCTGTCATACTGTACCCTACCCCATAACTGTCATACTGTACCCTACCCCATTACTGTCATACTGTACCCTACCCCATTACTGTCATACTGTACCCTACCTCATTACTGTCATACTGTACCCTACCTCATTACTGTCATACTGTACCCTACCCCATTACTGTCATACTGTACCCTACCTCATTACTGTCATACTGTACCCTACCCCATTACTGTCATACTGTACCCTACCCCATTACTGTCATACTGTACCACTACCTCATTACTGTCATACTGTACCCTACCCCATTACTGTCATACTGTACCCTACCCCATTACTGTCATACTGTACCCTACCTCATTACTGTCATACTGTACCCTACCCCATTACTGTCATACTGTACCATACCCCATTACTGTCATACTGTACCCTACCCCATAACTGTCATACTGTACCCTACCCCATTACTGTCATACTGTACCCTACCCCATTACTGTCATACTGTACCCTACCTCATTACTGTCATACTGTACCCTACCTCATTACTGTCATACTGTACCCTACCTCATTACTGTCATACTGTACCCTACCCCATTACTGTCATACTGTACCCTACCCCATTACTGTCATACTGTACCCTACCTCATTACTGTCATACTGTACCCTACCCCATTACTGTCATACTGTACCCTACCTCATTACTGTCATACTGTACCCTACCTCATTACTGTCATACTGTACCCTACCCCATTACTGTCAATACTGTACCCTACCCCATTACTGTCATACTGTACCCTACCCCATTGCTGTCATACTGTACCCTACCCCATTACTGTCATACTGTACCCTACCCCATTACTGTCATACTGTACCCTACTCCCTCAATGCCCTTTATTGCTTAGCCCTGCCCTGCTCTTCCTGCTTGCATGCATGCACCCTCATTAGGCCTGTGGCAGAATAATAGCCCACAAAGGCTCTGCACACCGAGACAGAGAACAGATTCAACTCCTCTTCTATTCTATCGGTCCGGTCAGGCCAGCACTCAGAGCTTTGATGAGACAGGGATCAGTATCAGTCCGCAACTGAGGGCATAGATTGTCTGTGCATATGTGAGTGTGTGTGTGGTTGTGTGTGCACGAGGGCATGCATGTGTGTATTTGGGGATGGTTTGTGTGTGTGTGTGTGTTTGTGTGTTTGCACTGGTTGTGTCCATACAGAGCAAGAGGGTGACACCACATTGCAGCATAGGAGTACATTCCTAATCATACATGCACATAAACGCTCACACGCAAACGCACACATGACGCATACATTCCTAATCATTCATGCACACAAACGCACACACACGACCGAGGAACAGGGGAGCATCAGAATGAAAGCCCAGCCCTGCCCATAAATTTGGGAAGATATCGTTAAGTTCGGCTCATACCCAGTTCAAAAGAGAAAAACATAACCATGCACACTCTCTACACACACATTGCATGCTCCTGACATTGCTCCCCGGGAGTCAATGTGCAATAGTGAAACATGAACAAATCTCCATCTTTCTCAGAGGTGAGTAAACACACATCCTCACGCACTCAAAACAGAACAAAAGATGCACATGAGCATGTGGTCACAATTGCAAGCATAGCCTTCAAACGTGCGACCATGCGCACCAAACAGACAAATGCCCAGATCTCAAATGTTCAGACAGTGTGCATGCAGACAGCACTCCAGTGTGCCAAGTGCTGCAATGCACCGAAACAGGATTTGAGAGTGGAGAGCGGAGAAGGGGGAAACAGACAGGGAGAAAGAAAAGGAGAGGCAAAGGCAGGAAGATGGACAGGGATCGAGGGAGTGGAACAGAGAAACGGAGGGAGAAGCAAAGAAACGGAAGGAGAATGGAAGAGAATCAGAAAGAAAAAGAGAGATTAGGGGGAATACACACACACACACACACACAGCGGTACTGACACAGCGAGCGGACACGGTGATGCATGGGCTGTGTCTGTCTCCCAGCGCTGACCTCCCCCCAGCCTCCCCTCTCTGTAATGGCTCCCCGCTCTGGTGAGTGGCTCGGTCTAATTAGTTAGCGTAAGCAATTAAGGCGCACACAGAGAAGGAAGGGGGTGAAGTGTGCGCCCCTCACCCGGAGACAAACGAGCACTCCTTAATATACAGCAGCTGCTCCTGGGGGCGACGGGGAAAAACAACAGCACCACCACATCGACGGCAGCCAAGTACATGCACACGTATGTACATGCATGCAGATAGACACGCATGCGTGAGCACACGTGCGCGGGGCGATAATCGGATCGGGAGTACGATTACCACTCGGACTGTGACCGTAATCACGGTCACAATCCCGCAATCAGCAAAACTGACATCACCACAACACGCGGCCACTGCGATTAGTCCAAACTGACGAGGATGACAACGATGATGATGATGACAATGAGGATGAAGTTGGTGATGATGATCATATGCCCTAAATCAGGGGACAGGAGGAACAACTGGGGTTGAACAACTGAAAGTTATTTTGGGGGGGTAGGGGGGTTCATTATTTTTCATCCTCACAATGTCTGAATCGGACAGTTAAAAAAGCACCGCTGGCCTCCCGCATGGTCTAGTGGTTTCAACGTCTGACGCTGGCCACAGCGACCGGGGTTAGATTCCCCGTCGCGCCAGAATCGGCTCTGGCCGGGAGTGCCACCGGGGTGGCAATTGGCTGTCCACCCCAGGGAGGGGGGAGGGAAGCCGACAGTTAGCTGCGCACAGGAGTGGTTCTGGGGTACCAGAGTTAAGGTCGACAGCTCGGCGAGTGCTGTCTCGAAAGAGGCAGCGGTTCGCCTTTGTCACTGCTGGTCACAGGGCTACGGCAGCGAACTACGAGGGAGGGGATTGAACTATGCACAGCGGGAGTAACTGGCTACCAAATTGGGAGAAAAACAGGGTAAAATCTGAAAAATAAATGAATAAAACAAAAAAAAACGTATTCCTGACAAGGAGCCAAGCGATAGTCAGTCATCGAGAGGTATCAACAACAATGACTCTTAAGGTGGAGAGCTGGCCATTTTCAGGCCAAGCTCCTCAGGGGAAGTGCAGCAGCAGCTCCAAACCTGGGCGAAATTACGAGGAGATCAACTTCAGACGATGAAAAAAACCCACAGATGACAGTACACAAACACAAATCTGTGCACGGCAGTCCCTCTCTGTGGAGGAGCAAGAGGATCAGTTCTTAGGCCGCTGTAATGCAGGGCCATAATGCTAAGGTCAAGGTCATCCCTGCTCGCGAAACTCTGCCATTTACCCACGAAGCCGGGCAAACAATCGCGCCCTCAGGCCTCCCTCGGAAAGCGCCGTCGGATCCAGAGAGCGAGGAAACAAGCGCAGATTTCCGTGTGGTCTTGGCGGTCTTACGCAAGTCTGCGCTGATTTGGTTCCTCGAGAAACAAATGCCTGCTCGTTCGGGATGCGTCTCAGCGGTGGGTATCCCGTAGGAGACCGCAAGACGCCTCCAGCCATCCATGTCGGGATAATAAAAAAAGCACACGCTCGCGCGTGAAACAGGGGAGCCCTTGCTTCCATCTAGGCTACTGGAGCATGGTTTCAATCAACAAAATCATTTACATTCACGTACATGTGAACTTGAATAAGCGGGTACCTTTGGACAAAAAAAAACTCCCAAAGGAAACACTCAATTGACTCATTCCTTGAGTGGCAGCAGCTACAAAAGCTCTTTAAAAGCCCAGGCTCCATTTTCAGTTTGCTTCGGCATCTGGAAGCCTAGCCAGTAACGTGTTTTTAAATGTTACATCTTCAGGGACATTACTGAGTGGTGGTTTAAAAGCTGTGGGTAACATGGACTGTCTTGGAATCGGACGAGTGGCAAGCGCCATCAAAATCGCCCTTGATTGGTGGTCTTACGGTCGAACATCAGCAGCAAAGCTGGCTAGAGCCGATCGGCTTTCGCTCTGTGATTAAAGAAACAGCCCCCGCCAAGCGTGTGAATTAAAGACAGTCAAATTAAAACAAGCTGACCTTTCCAATCCCACACAAACGTGCTGTGTGGGGGCTGGCTCGCAGTTTCATCTCAAGCTGTTTGCGAGAACCCTTCTAAGCAATTATGCAACCAAACAATTTTGACATGGGCGCTATATTCAACCACCGATGACTGTTTTCGTATGTTCTCGACGACCTTTCACATTTCCCTGGCTACAGCTACAAATAATAGCAAACACTCAGTTTAATAACATCACCAAAATGAATACATGTGGAACACAGAAAAGATTGGATGCCATGTTCCAATGCTTTATGGGGTCAGAGTTGACCCTAGTTCCTCTTCTGTAGAGGCTGCTTAGCGTATAAATACACCCCGGGACAGTAGGAGCATATCACCCCCGTCCATCTCTGCAATGCACTGCAAAAGTGGTAGTCATTTCAAGCACGGGTGGTTTCAAAAGAGACAGGGATGCACACGTCTGTAGGGCTATAACGTTGCGTCGGTAAACATTCGCCCTGCCATCATTTGCATTCCGACATACACTAACGCTTGCGTTCAACCCGTGGGATATTTATGGTCAAAAGCCTGAGGGATCACAAGTGGCCAATCTCAGTCTAAAAGGGATAACCTAATTAGGCCAATTAAGCCTGAATTGAAGGGAAATTAATTGAACTGAAAGGCCCTGCTGGTTACACTGCCGGACAGTGGGACTGACACACACTGCGGCTGAGCCAGTGGCCAAGCCACTAAACCACAGAATGAAAGAGCCACATTCGCGTGGTTCGTATGCTTCTGCTGTTTAGCTTTTTTCTCACTTTTCCAAGGGGATATAATGTAGCCTATTCCATAAATAACACTGTTATGAGTAGTTGCAATATTAGTAGTACTGCAGAAATAGTACAGCTCAAGCTCTAGGAGCAATGAAAGTGGTGGGATATAAGTGATTATATGCAGATTAAATCATGACAATGACAAATATTGCAACTGATTCCTACATAAGCATAACAGCCACATTGACTAATATTATAAGACTGACTTACTATAAGACTACACTGCACATAGTTGACCAAACAACAACATCAGCAAGTAAGGTAGGTTCCACACAGTACCAGCCATGATTACAGCATTAACAGCCATTAGGATAGAAACAAGCACTAGAAACAGTGCTCACAGTACAGAATAACTGCCTTGTCATCAGAAACACAAAAAACTGAGAACATCTCCAAATCCCCCTATGCCTCCAGTCGTCCTAAGTGTTGTCATAACAACCCCCAACTCTCTCCCCAGAGCAAACTGCTTCCCTAGGAAGTCCAGCAACTTCCAGGAAAGCCTAGTGCTACCCCCCAGTTTTCACTATCCAGCTATAATGAAGCTCCTCACAAAGGCAGGCACCAGCTGAATCCGAATGTCCACCAGGAGGTGGCCACAGCAATGTGTCAAACAGCAACGGGAGGGTGGTGTCTGACTCAATCCATCGTTCTTAGCTCTCAGAGCTGATCACAAGGTCCAAAACTAATGAAATTTTATACACCACATAAACAAGATGCCACTGGACCATAATCCCAACACAATATCAGTTACAGGTGCCCCAGCCAACAAGTGTTACCCTTGAATCAACCCTGAAACAGGCAGCCAGTGAGCAGTGCCCCTGCCCCGCCCCCTACACATCTCACAAATTTTGATCCATTTTGTCCAAAAGTCTGGGATCCGCATCAACTGCCTTGCATGGCGGTTAAGATCAGAGCGCTGTTGTTTGGGAGAGAAGGCATCCAGAACCCTTCAAACAGCAGCGGCCTCCCTGCTCCCTCCCAACTCGTGTCCCCACTCTGCCGTGCCTCGTTCGCTCTGCCATGCCTCGTTCTCGTCCGCTCCCCACGGCTGCGCCCCTCCCGCCCCAGGACTCCCCGCTCACCTGTACTTCATGCTGCTGTGCCGTCCGATGGCCTCCTTCATGTGCGCGTGCCCTTGGGTGATGGTTCGTGTGGCCATCACTGCCCTGGACTTAGTCTGCCCCTGGGATGTGTGGTGCCCATTTCCCCCCTGGCCTCCTCCTCCTCCCCCGCCGCCTCCCCCCATCCCCCCGCCCCCTCCACCGGGGCAGCCCCCTCCAGGTGGGACGGTGCGCAGGCCGCACAGCCGGTCCTCGCTGCTCCGGCTCTTCAGGTTATGCTCTGTGCAGGCGATGGACACCTGCATCCTGACTGCCCTCTCTCTCTCGCGCTCCCCTGAGAATGGGACAGTCTGGCACTACAAACCCCCTACCCCCCCCCCCCCACAGTAGCACCTGCTCCTGCTACTGTGTCCAAAGGGGTGGTGCCAGTACGGTCCAGCCTATGCTCCGCTAGCACGTGTTCTCTCGTCAGGGACAGAGTCCAAGCTGGCACACTGGGCTGCCTCTTAACCGCAAGCGCTACAGTTGTCAAGGTGGCACGGCTCCAAGCCTCTCTAACCCGGCACACCCAGGCGCCGTCTGAGTGGGCAAGGTGCTGTGAACTACGGCTCTCTGGTGTCTGTGGCCTCACAGCGCGCTCGCCGCTGGCCTCTGCGCCAGCATGCCCATGCCTGCCCGGGGGAGGACTGGTGCAGAAAGCAGCGTCGGGATGTGAATGGGTGGACCTGCGCCTCTGCAGAAGCCGGGCTACAGCCCCCGGACTTGGAGGGCTACAGCGTCTTCACTGAGCTGCCTGGCATGAGCATTAACCCCTCGCGGTCACTGTGCTGGAGCAAATCAATGACGAGTGACATCTATCCACGCACAAGACCCTGGTGTTAACTCAGGGATAGCCAACTGCCCTTTGGCTAACAGGGACGAACTAACGGACTGACTGACCGACTAACACACCACACTTCTATACCCAATCATCTGACTTATTGTGACACTAGTTTCATGGACGGTCAGAGTAACTGCCTCTAAGCGCGCTGCACCGGTGACATGGGCAAAGCTACAGAATTCTCTTCGCGTCTAGCCCGGTCTCCTGTCCTGTAGCAAATGCGCACTGACTGCTCTCACAGACCACACAGAGACGGGCTTACAATTGCCAACCACACACACGCGCTGAGTTTACACGCATGTGCTAACACACAACAAACTCTATATCACACTCACACACAAACAAACCGACACACAGCGGTGACACTTCTTGATAATGCGCTGCTCAATCACATACTACCAAGAACTGACACTGCCCCTGGCAACAGTCACTGCAAGAATTAATCTTGTCGTTCTTCTTTTTATTATCAATTATCATTGTTAACCCGTTTACAACCAGGGACTCTGCGAGTTTGTTACACCCTTATCCACTGTCAAGCGTCCATCCATAATAATCGATATATAGCTAGCTAACAATAGTTAAAAAGATTAATTGAACTGACTGATAAACGCACAACCCTGGATACCTTTTTATGTCAACTGATTGTAAATCGCTGTTTCCCTGTTTCATCAATCAAATTAGGTTCCCCCTCACAAGCCAAAAGCTAAAGCTCAACTCCACTGCTCTCAGCCGGGCACAGATACGAAGGCACGAAGAAAAACATCGGCGATACCGAAAAGCACCTGCTTGCTTCTATGATTCCCGCTTTCCCTTCTGTGCTTTTCTGATACAAGCAAAATCTGTCTTGCGTTGAACAGGCGAAAAATCGCCAAGTCCCAAATATGCAGGATATACAGATTCCAATATCCAGTGCCCAATGCTGTGCTCAAACGTGCGCTGCCTCCCTCTCCGGTTTAGCGAGATTAATCTCGCCCCGCCGACAACGAAGCGAGCAAGCCTTTCTCGCACGCTCGCGCACACAGAACGCGCGCGCGCCTACAAACTACGTTAGGCACTAACGTTAACTGAGCTGCCTTATGCTGAGACGCTTTATTCTGTGCATGCACACACGAACGGTGAAATTATTTTAACAAGGACCACTCCCTTTTCAAGGAACACACCAGACTGCGGTTCATTCTCCCTCCCCCTTTTTTCCTCTGTCACTCTCACTTTACCTCCTCTTTCTTTCCCTCTCTCTCCATCTACAACCCCCCTCCCTCCTTCTTTCCAGCACCCTTTCGCCTGCATAGAAACACAAGTATGCGGTAGAGAGCGTCGTTGCTTAACCCATCTTGCCACTACTGAGCGAACGGGATTTTGCCGGTTGTATTTACAGTGTGACAGTAGCAAATGGAATAGACGGGTGGGCATTAAAGATAGGGGACGCGGGAAGGAAGGGAAACGAGAGTAGGCATACTGTATACACCTCCCCTACTCCACAACAACCAGCAACCTCTCCTCTCACTCCACCCAAAAGAGAAGGCTGATCATCCTTAAGGGAGAGTGACAAACATGCTGCGTTGTAAACATTTCATATTTTTGTCCAGAGACCCGGTAATGTTTTAACGCAAACACAGAAATACTCACTGCATTAGCCTACTTATGCATTCCTACCATTCTCCACAAAAGTCCAAAAGGAATGAAGGGAATTGAAATTTGACAAAGCTTACAAACAACTGTATTGGTAGCAAGGAAAACACATTTATCAATAAATGCTAAAGACCTCATAACGGGAACTAATCTCTAGAATCTGTCAATATTATGACTGAGCGAATAAATCACGGAGTAGGCTACATCATATAGCCACCATGTATAAAATAAACAGTCACACTGCATTTGGATGTTTGCAGGAAACATATTCACTTGCACTGCCACTACAGATAAGACAACCCATTGTACAGTGTATATTCAGAGGAAAACGCTTTGCCGCCATATACTGTATGACAGTGATATCCGAGCAAAAACATACAACACAAGCCCCAAAAGAGCATGGATCTGTTCCATCGATCAGTCTGTCAATAACTTAATCAATGAATCAACCAATCGACCTAGCTATCAAGCTAGCAAATATATTTGCTATTGCACCTACAAAGCACTTCACATAGAGGAATAGGAATGCAAAACCAAAATCTGCAATCAAAACTGCATTCAAATAACACATTTTGTACTGAAATTAAATTCAATTTAAAGGAGTAATCCCGTCAAAATCCAAACTCAAGTTAGGGAAATATGGTCAATGTCATTTCATGGTAATTTCTGATTAATAATTCAAGACCTGCTCAACAGGTTTCACACATTGTTTTTTAGGTTGTTTTTGCTCCGAGTCATGGCGTCACAACACAGGTCTTTTGAATATACCACTTAACATCTGTCTACATATTGAATGTTCCCTCCCATGCTGAAGGCACGCCCACACTCTGCTACAAGGCTAAGGTAGATGTGCATTTGTAATATGATGATGGATCATACGTTTTACCATCATTCTGATCTCCTGGATAAGAAAGAGATTGTTTTCCCACCTACATGAGTGTAACCCCTGTAAAATCGCATATGTTTAAATGTATGTAGTTTGAGCTGGTAAGAAGAGTTTTTTCATGACTAAATATTAAATGATACCAGTTTATATGCAACATGCCTAGAACATTTTTCTGTGACCTTGATAGAACTTGTTTGGAACAATAAACACTTTGTAAGACTGTTTTGGGGAATGTTCTTGTTATAATCTTATCTCACATGAAATGGAAATCTAACCAGAATGTTCCCCAAAGCTTTTGAAAATGTTTTGAGATGGCTAGGATAACTACTGGGGTAGATCTGAAGAAACCTGTCTTTGATTTAATATAAAATAACCTGGTTTTATTAGATAAAGGCATGTTCCAGAAACACTAACGCTTCCATCCAAGACAAAAATAATCTGAATTTGAACATAGAATTATTATTATTTTATCCCGTATTGCAGCCTTGGACATCTACTAAGATGTACCAGTACATAATGAGTACATGTAGATAAAATAGATCAGTTGTATTTCTATGGTTGAGCGTATAACTGGTTGAACTCTTGGCATGTGCCTTAACCATGGGTAAGAACCTGTGTTCACAGAGCAGTGGTTCTCAAACTTGATCCTGGGGACCCACTGTGTATGTTGTTTTTTGTTACAGCCAATCTCTTGATGGATTAAGGCTGTTGAAAACATGTGTGTAAATTCTACCATCATTTTTTCCTTATGTTACCAGGTGTACCACACTTTCAACAATTAGGCCCCCTAAAAAGGTAGCATAAAGGAATCATGTGACATTACATTAGAGAAAATGAGAGCGTTAGTTGATCTAGCTGATTTAAAGTCTTGGGAATAAGGGACATTTATTGTTCATGGCACGCATAGCTATTTCTGACATAATTTGGCCTCAAGAGTGTAAATCATGCTTTAATAGACATTAAAATGTCTAATTAAGAACAATTAACAGCTAGTCAAAATTCAGAGGTTGCAATTATGGCTGGGATGAAAACCAGTATAAACAGTGGGTCCCCAGGACCGAGTTTAAGAGCCATTGCTATAAAGCGGGGATAGGGAACCCAAATGTGACCCTAAACCAGCATTGTGGCCCACTAAAGGCTGTCTGGGGTGTGACCACATACGTTAACAGGAATTCAACTACAGCCTATCTATATGTAGTGGCACTGAGCTTTGAATAAACTGCTTAGATATGAAAGAATAGACAAAGCAATGGAAAATGGCTATTATTTTTCAATTGTTGTCTTTGCATTCAACAATGCATGTGAACTGCATGATTACAGTGTGAACCTGCATGCGATTGACTGCAAAAAATCTTGCCTTCCATATTTATGAACCGAGCCTCAATTAGGCCCCGGGCCGCACGTTCCTGATTACGGCTACATAGACTGGTAGAGCTGTACACGAGCATGGAGGGAGGGGTGCACACAAGCTCAGGATTGGCCCTCTGTGCGCAAATTGAGCATGTTATGGATGGAGACATTGTTCTCTTTTGGGAACATGACATCATCCTTCTCATGGAATGAGAGACATCATAGGGGCACAAAATGCTGTCAACAGCACCGCTTACTGATGGACATCCTTTGTCGATGCTGATGTGGCTGTTCAGCAGGGGAGAGAGTAACAGAGTCTGTTAGGGTATGACAAGCCACTTACAGACAGTGATGCCACCCCATTCAGTGAGTAAAGAGGCGATCATTGCAATCCTCTGTGTCGGGGAATTGGATCTATTGGTGCAAAAGGCTGGGAGCTCTGAGTAGAGATCCATTTGTGGATTTATATGTTCATAGGGTTGCATGACTCGGTGGTCATCGATGTCCATTACATTATTGTAGGCGTTGTCTGTGTTAAAAGACCAATAGATTGGTAGGGGTCCTTCTTTTATGTACTGTGGGTTAATAGTGGCCTGTGGCGTCCCTCCCCCCTTCAGTGAAGATGTTCTAAAGATCTGTGTCTGACCTTGGCATGTCTTGCTATATCCCTACAGTGATGGGCAGAGAAGTGGGTCTCATGAGACACTAACCACAATGTAGCACTGCTCCTTTGACTAATATGGAGATTTCGGTTACTGTATTCACCAATGCAGCAGAAAGCAAACCAGATGTGTTTGAGAAGGCATTGGATTCTGGGTGTGTGTGTGTGTGTGTGTGTGTATTTAGGTAAGTGGAAGAGAGGGTAGAGGGAGGCATGTATACAGTGGGTATAAAAAATATTCACCCCCTTTGGAATTTTTCACATTTTCTTACTTCATGGAATTAAAATGATTTAATTGGGATTTCTTGCTACTGATCAACACAAAATACAAAATATAACGTCAAATAAAAACAATTAAAAAATAAATAATTTTGTTAATTCATTACAAATAAAAAACAGACAATAATTGATTGCATATTTTATTTTTATTTATTTGAAATTAATTAAGAAAAAGCTTTTTTTAAATCTTATTTGACACGATAGAATATTTGGTGTTGATCAGTGGCAAAAAATCCCAATTACATCCATTTTGATTCCATGAAGTATGAAATAAAAAATGCCAAGGGGGTGAATAGTTTTTATACCCACTGGATGTGTCTCCAGGTACATAGGAGAGATTGTATAGGTAGGTGTGGTGTGTAAGAGAGTAGGATATGTACTGTATAGAGAGGTGTATGAGTAGCCCGTGGAGTGTTGATATTTTATTGATGCTGACGGCCATCCTGCTCGCCTTCTGCACAAGGTCATCCAGCAGGAGAACAAGAAGAGAGCTGTCTGGCCCTGTCAGGATCTAACACTGCTAAACACTTGCACGCACACACACACACACACAAACTGAATACACCTCACACACAGACAGACACACACACCTGCATGGATGCACAAACACCTGCCCTTACGGACACATACACACACATACGTGTGTTACTGAAAGCACATATGTATGTATGTAATTACACATGGATGTGAGTATATACGTATGTATGCATGTATGTGACTGGATGAGTGGCTTCCATTATATATTACATTATTCGTTTACTTAGCAGATGAATTTATCAAGGGCATATCTAATGTTAAATGGTCAAAAGAAGGGAATCGGAGATCAAGACTGAGACAGAGAGGCCTAAGGCAAGTCTGAGTCCTAGACAGCGGCCTTGAATGGGCATATGATCCCAATGCAAACAGTGGGGCCATAACATAATTATGACTAATGCACATATGCTTATAACTGCGTGCACTGAAGTCATATTTTGGGAGTCAGACAAAAAGAAAACCAGGCAGAGCTGCAGGGATGAGCCTGAAGGACAACACTAGCTCTCAATATTTAGTCACTGACCCTGACACTAAGTTTGTATGTGTTAGTGACTCTGCTTTAGCTATCAATGTGTACATACAGGTAACTGACAAAATAGTGAAACACTTGAGTGATTGAAGGGCTCTGGCAGCTCTGTTATGGTGTGGCCAGCTCTGTTACGGTGTTGCATCCCTCCAATAGAGTTCCAGACCAAGACACATTGAAACTGTTCTGGTGGCTCATAGTGGCCCAACGCCATATTAAGACATTTTATGTTGGTGTTTCCTTTCTTATGATAGTTACCTGTATATAGCAGTGTTTGAAACAGTGTTACTCAGTATGTTCAAGTACAGTACAACTATTCTGTGTGTGAGTGTGTATTTTTGTGTGTATGGGTGTAAGTTCGTGAGTGATTGACAGTGAGAGAGAAAGAGAGAGAGAGAGTGAGAGAGGAAGTTTATGAGAATGTGTAAGTGTGAGTATGTGTGATAGTTTAATTGTGTATTTGTGAGGGATAAACAAAATGTGTGTATATGTGTGTGTGTGAGAGAGAGAGTGAAAGTGTGTGAATGTGTGTGAGAAGGAGAGAGGGGGATAAGAGTATTCTTGAGCAGTGCTGATGTAGTCTTAGTGAGAAGTGAAAAGAAGGACTGTAGAGACAGAGTCAGGCCCTCAGGAGAGAATGAGAGAGAGAGGGAGAGAGAGAGGAGAGAATGAGAGAGAGAGGCAGGCCCTCAGGAGATAATGAGAGGGAGAGAAAGAGTAAATCTCAGAGCACCTCTCACCAGCTCTGTTTCTGCTACAGGGCCACCACACTACCACTACAGCAGCACAGACACACACACACACACAGACACACACACGCACGCGCACGCACACACACACACAGATGCATAGCACACACACACACATGCGCACACACACATGCACACAAATCTTGCCGAGAGAAACACAGTTGTACAGAGTACCTCACATGGATACACACACACACGCACACACATATGAAGACAAAAGAGACAAGTACATTTACAGCTTTCACACTCAACAGAAGCATATGCATTCAAATGCCTTTAAAAAGCCTTTAAATGCTCAGGGTTCAGTGATTCTCCTCAGCAATGCAGAAATGAGGAGACAGAAGAGGGAGGATAACATCAGAATAGCCTCTGCATCGCCCTCCAGTGGCGATCATGTGTAACTGCATGTCCTGCCACAGGGGGCAGATGTAATGCCATGTCAGTCACCTGTTTAACTGATACTAGTTTCTGAAAGTCTACACACTGGAACATAAACTACAAAAAAGAGATCAAAAGCACCTATCGAAACCCTAAACAATTCAATATGAAGATAAATATAAATTATTTTCAGACAAATTTAAATTCCAAAACATGCTTTTGGAAGATGCTGTTTTAAAAAATGTATTATTTTGCATTACATCCATGTTTAGAGTTGAAAGCCATTTAGCCCAGTTGCCTTCATTCACATTTTACCTGGACAGATGCAAATTACTTAATTTTACAGTCATTGCCAGACGTTTACTCTGAAGTAGAGTGGGTAGAGGTGAGCTCTCCTTCATGGAGAGCAGTGGAACCATTTCGACAGATATGAAAAGCTAGAGCTACAAGATGGAGAGGATAATCTCTCTAATATACTAAGATACTCACGAGACCTGGGTCAAATAATTATCTGAGATACTTTAACCCTTTAGACGTCAGTGAAATTCCTGCACATTACTGACCATTTTTAAAGAAAAAACATATTTTCACCAATATTCATTATACATTTTTTCTTTCGTATGATTTTGCATTTTTTTGTTTTGTTTGTGACACGCTTTGTTGAAAAGTCTCAGGGAGTGTTTTCAAATTTTACTGACATTAAGCGTTAAAGTATTTCAAGCACTCATATAAGGGGTTGCTCTGCTGTGCATGGCATGCTGGCATTTCCCTGGTATGGTTTAGGTCCAGGCAACCCCTTAGATGGCAAGGTAAACATTAGACACATTCACAGTTAACAAGCAGTGTTCTAGTGGATTACAGACAGATGGCAATAGTAATAAGGACAGTCTGTTCCCCTTTTCTCTCTCCCTCTCTCCATCTCCCCCCCCGCTCTTCTCAGTATTGTAAACCTCTCCTTCCCTCTCTTCTCTCTGTCTGTGCTTCATCTTCATCTATTCTCATCTCTTTCCAACATCCAGTCCCCCATCAGCCATTATATACAATGTCTCGACTCAGCAACCTCTGGACTGGTAGTCTGACTGGCCCTCCATTCCATGGCCACACCCTAACCTAACGCTTATTAGATGAACAATTGTTCAGATGAAGGCCTAAGGGTCAAAATGTTAACCAACCCGCATGGCACATTATTTTTTGGAGCATCAATAAGTGTGAGAGTCTCATTCTTTTCATTCTTACTGTATATGTCACTTTGACTTGGCACCTTATGCTAATGTAGCGGGTGAGCTCTGGTACGTGAGCGTCCGCTACAGAAAGTGACGTGGATAAGAGTGTGATTGGTTCCCGGAGTTAGAAACTTGAGTCTTTAGCTCAGCGAGCTAAATCGCTCTCTTGTGGCGTCGAGATCCCTCGCTTCGAAACTTGCTGTAGCCAGAACCAACTCCGTTACATTGGTGCCGTGACTCGGATCATACGACTGATGGCAATGGGTCGGGCCGTGGTTGCTGCTGCAGGAGTTTCGAGGGGGAGAATGTAGCGGGTAAGCTCTGGTACATGAGCATCCGCTACAGAAAGTAACGTGGATAAGAGTGTGATTAGTTCCCAGAGATAGAGACTTGATTCTTTAGCTCAGCAAGCTAAAATTGCTCTCTTGTCGCGTCGAGATCTCTCGGTTCGAAACTCGCTGCAGGCAGAACCAAACCCCGTTACACTAAGGCTATTTTTGGAGTGCGTATGTTTATCGTATTCCACACACCCCCAGCCTACTTTCATTCACCATTGCCTGATGTCAAATAAAAAACATCTGCTCTGTTCAGATTTTACCTTCGTCCCCAGAATTAGACCAGCCCCATCTGGTCCAATCTGGTCCAGTTCAATCTGACCATTCAATCCTAATGAAATTGTTTTGCTCTTATGGGTACTTTTTTAGCACCATTTTTTACAGTGACAGTCAGAACCAATGAAAATTAAGAGAACTTTACATGAAAACCAATTTACACTAGAACAATTAAAAATACGAGTATTATGGATGAGGACCAGTGCCGACCGTGGAACGACCACCGAGAACCACTCCCTCATCTACACCAGTCGGAAGCCGGTGCCGCAGTGCACCTGGGAGAGCTCGTGCGGCACATCCTACTCTAGGATAGACCACCACCTCCTCATAAGTCAGCACTTACAGCCACATAGCACCATAATACAGCCAGTATTTTTTTCAAACCACAGGCCACTCACAACATCCACTCCAACGTTGAATTAATCAGCTGCTGAGTTTATGGTAGGTTTTGTGAACTCTCAAATCACTGGATTAATCGTGCTGCCTCGTGCCTCCATTTGTGCTGTTTTCCCCTTGCCCTCGTTCGTCTCAGACTGTCATTCTTTGTGATTTGTACCTCTAAGTGCCAGTCTGTTGTAATATTTGTAGTGTGGTCTAAAAATAAGTTGCAAGAAGTGCTAAATAAATTAAACCCGTCTGTATACGCTGTACCAGTATGATATCTTTTCACTCTGCCATTGGTGAAAACGCGTCTCGTAGTTGTTTGTATGTCCATGTTTCACTTCCTCCACACTTACCCTTAACTGTATTATTTTACGCTGATGGAAACCTCAGAATTAATTGGATAGTCACATGTCCGTGCTGATTGTTGAACCCAGAGTGCCTACAGGGACTGTGTTCAAAACCGTTCCCTATTCCCTAAATAGTGCACTATATAGTGCGTTTGCCATTTTGTAGTGGTGTTCGAATTCTCAACGGTTAATTTCATTCAGTATATAGTCCACTTTAAAATACCTACAATTCACAGCGATTTCTAGTGAACAGCGAATGTACCCTACAATTTCTCCCGTATACCACAATGCAATGCGGTAGTGTCTTAGTTAGCTCACGACTTCCATAACGGTAGCTATTGGTGGCTAAAGCAGTGGCTAGCAGACAGCGCCACAGTTGACAAAACCACACTTGCACATCATTAGAATTTCAACAATTTATTTGGGATTTAACATTCAAAACTGAACATGCAAACCCGATACTACCTGAGTACATTTCAACCTGCTGTCATGAGTGCTCGGTTTGTTATGTGATACTGGCGCGTCCGCTTTCGTCACCTGAATATCCGGCACATTTTTTGGGATGCAAATGACATTCAGTGTAGTGTCCGAAAACAGTTTAATCGTTCACTACATGGAACACTACATGGAACACTACATTGGGAATAGGGAATGAGTGAACGAGCGAACGGTTTCGAACACAACCAGGGACACCTGGCGAGTAAGTGCTGAAATTCAGTTTGGACAGTCCGGTTGGTCACGTGCTCGAGATTTTCTCCGGGCCTTGCAGGAAGAACAACGTTCTGGGTAGAAAAACACCTTCCGCAGTCTCATTTGACAGTAGCCTACTGATCTCTCATGTAGAGAGCTGGCAAATCGGAAATGTTGAGTTTCCAAATATTCATATTTCATCAATTTGCGAGATTCCACGTGTTAGTTTTGCGTTTAATCTAAGTTGTTTGTGGGTTTGATAGCGCAGCTATCTAGCTAAATGACGAAACGGCTTGCCATACACTTTTATAATTGAATCGCACTTGCAAAACAATTGAGAAACGAATTTGTAGTTTATTTTTGACAGCCTGCTATTTAACAGTTCAAACAGATGGATTGGATTTTTTTTAACAATTGCGTTTTACATATGTATAGAGAGTATATGCTTTCCATATATACCTTGGCTTTTTTACGTTTAAAATACTTTTAAAAAATCTACTTTTTCACATGGGTAATTAATATAATTTTGACTGCACTTCACCTATATTTTGTCTCACCCTCTCCCTGACTCTGTCACTGTATTATTATCCCCCTATTTATCTCCCTGACATCCCAATAATATCTCTCAACCAGTCTGGGAAGGGCAAACCGTAGTATATTAACATGTAGTGTGTGTGTGTGTGTGTGTGTGTGTGTGTGTGTGTGTGTGTGTGTGTGTGTGTGCATGCAAGTGAGCAAGAACAATGGACAGGGAAACAGTGAAAGTGAGACAGAGATGGGGAGGGGGGTAAGAGAAAGAGAGGAAATTAATAAATGTAGCTGACATTTAAACTGGATGTATAGATATTTATGACCTGGAAAAACAACAGTCTGGCCCTCCAGCAAAGAGAACCCAAGGGATTGAACGGGAGGGCAAGGGAGGGGAGGGGAGGGGAGGGGGTAATAAAACAACACCATGGAGGCTGCAGCCCCTGACAATTACACACGGGTGTTGGGTCCCTGTTTCCATTTGCTTGGTGTGTTCATTTTTGAGCCAAGCACTTGCTCCAGACACCTGCCCTGGTCTATAGTCTAGACTTTCCCTCCTTCCCCTGGTCATAAAGAAGTGCTGACGTGCTGATGTGTTTCCTGAGTGTGTATGTGACTGAATGTCTGGAGAAGGAGAGCTGAGCTCCCTTCAAATCAAATGAACTGTCCCCTATCGTAACCTGGCAACCGATGAGACCAATGAGACACTTCCCCAATCGAAGGGGAAATGGATTGTGTTTGTTTAACAGTCCCTCAAAAAAACAAATTGGGGGATTTAATGTTTTCACGAAAGGGAACCTGATTTTGTCTATTTGCTTGTTTCTCTGATTACTGTCCATGGTCGACTATCCTCTGTAAATCAAATTTTTTACAGTAATATTCACATTCCAAATGTGTCAGAAGTTCTGACATAATACAGAAAAGTCAATTTTTACAATAAAAAGAGAACTGAGCTTTTTTCCCACACACTGCCCCAGACTAGTCCAAACTCCAACTATCCAAACAAAAATGATAATCATGTCTGGCCCATGCGATGAGACACACAGGTGTGCCCTTCCCCAGAAACCAATCAGAGAAGATTACTAGCTGCTATTAACCTCTGACAGCTAGGTGAGAGAGAGGGAGAGGGACAGCGAGGGGTGATTAAAGTGGAAATGGATGCCACAGCTTTTAACACAAAACTAGACCGATTTATGTACATACTGTAAAGGCCTTGATATTCAGTACCTACCATCGTCATAAACAAACACACACACACAGATATAACTGAAGATAGCCCAGGGCTATCTCTCCTGCCTCGCTCCAATGACCCTGGAAGAGCATGGGGGTGGACACTGCAGTGAGGGTGGAACTACAGTCACAGGACAAGAGCCCTTTTCCACTGGCATGCACTATTCACAATATATTCACTAATTATTCCATATCCGAGCTGATTTTTTCACCAAAAAAAGCACCGCAGAGACTAATTCTGTGAATTAAATAATGAACTGAATCAATCAAATGGAATCACAGAATATAATCAACATAACAGAATAGAAATAACCATATCATACCATATCTTTAAAGAGAATGAGTTTGGTTCTATGAGAAAATGAGTACCACAGCTTCCATCTGGTGTCCAGAACACAAACTTATGTATTTAGTAGTTTTGATTTGGCCACATTTACAGGAGCAATCACTTACTACTGTACTACTAATGCTCAAGATTCCAATAAAGAGCATCTGTGCTCAAACTACATATATGTAAGAACAAACGTTTCTCAAATGACCTCCGTGGATAATAGATTTGATACCTACAGTCAACTCCAAAATTATTCACATCCTTGATAAAGATAAGCAAAAAAGGCTGTATAAAATAAACAATACAGGTAATGAGGTATATTGTATTGTAAAAAATGGGGAAATGATATTATTTTATGCTAATACAATTTCTCAGAGAAAAATATTTTCTTTAGCAAGAAATATTTCTTCCCAAAAATATATCAGTCACAATTATTCACACCATTAATAATAATTTAAAATAAAATCAAACAAAAATAAATCTGCACTAACACATCATTCATCTATTATGGCTTTTGTACATATTGAGGGGGTCTTTGACCACTCCTTCATACACATATGAATATATGAAACATACTAGTTGCTTGCTGGTGTTTTTCTGATGAAGCCAGCCTACTTTGATCATATTCTGACGTATAATCTTAGAGATATCGACCCCGGTACACAGGTGAACTTTCTAGAGCGGGGATATTTTCCGCATTCAAGAGCTCTATACGATGTAGCTTTCCTAGGATTCAACTTTGTAAACAAGTTGCAGGATGAATGAATTATTGCTATATAGACAGGAAGACAGGACATTTACAATGATAGACGTATGCTTTTTTAATTGCAGTCTTCCAACTACCTTGCACCTGGTACCAATGGGTGAGTGGGTATTCCTTTTCTCTAGGTCAATTACATACTCACCACCGGGAGAGTTAATATAATACAATGAACTGCTGACACAATGGAAGGATCTAAAAGGTCACAGTCTCAGGTTGGAGGGGGGGCTGAGGTATGCATGATTAATACTCAATGCAGAAGTCAGCAAATTATTTTAATCTTTTTAAAAAATCCTTAGGAAGGTTGCTCTTTAAAACAAATACCTCCGAATCCTGTTTGGAAAAAAAAAAATCCATATAAAAATATTTTAAACCCAAAACAAAACAAAAATTTCCCTAAAGATATTTAGCTAGCCATTTATATGGAAATTAAGCTTGATGCAATTGCCACACTGGTTTAATTGAGTCAGTGCTTCCCTGAATTCTTGAAACATACTTAGACGTGGCTAACTGCCACAGAGCAGCTCAACAGAGTGCTACAACCATACAATAGAAAGAAAAAAATCTGTAACACTCCATGGCAGTCTTTCAAATGAACGCAGCTACAGTGTACCCTGAATTCCTCTGCCAAGACCCCCAAATCAATTACGTGACTGAATCATTGGCAGGCAGCCAGGAACTTGTTATACACTTATCTCTTAACCTGGTAAAATGGGGTTGCCAGAGTAGTGCGGATGCCTTGCCAACACATCACTTACCAAAGCATTTCAATGATATTGCGCCAGTGTTGTACCACGAGAATGTATATGTTACAGTATCTGTATCTGGGTAGCTTAACACTGCTTAGGCTAAACCCTATTAGTTGGCCATTGAGCACAGTGTCCTCCAAACATTTCTGTAACTGAGCTGTATGCGAGTGACTGGTTGTTTGTACTGTTAAGACTACAGTGACCGTGCTACGGCAAATGACACTGCCAGGTGGCAGCATCCACCGACCACAAGAGTGCGCTCACACAAAAACACGCTGACATATTCATGTAAATCATTAAAAAAATCCATATTTCTCAGTAAATCCTGATCCATGTCAACTGACCGTATGCAAAATTCAAATCTGTCACACACCACAACAGCTTGGCAATGTATTCATAGTGACACGGAATGACATTCAAACTGGGTATTCAATAAAACGAATATCCCTTTAAAATGAATAAGGTGTCTTTTACTTGGTCAATGTAAAATATATTGACCACAAACATTACTGTGTTGCCTAGTTTTGCCTGATTATGAACCAAATGACTGGAGCTGCAATGTTTCTTAATTCTCTCACCCCTATTTACAGTATGCATGGCAACATTTCAAAGGTTTTACAATGTTCCTGTAATTTTGGTTCCTCAAATACATTACATTTATTTATTTAGCATATGTGCTTATCCAGAGAGACAACACAGTGCATACAATAAGATTAAACAAACGTCAGTATACTGTAAATACAAACACTGATTGTACTACAACCTATCATTGCAAAAAACAATACTGCAATGGACACAATTCTATAAGTATCGAACTGAAAGGGAAACATTAATAAAAGTGTATTACTATACACTGACATAGCTTTTTCAGGCTCAATGCTACACTGTATCACACTTTTTCTTATCTACTTTTGACGTTTTTTTGTGACAGGTCATGAACCATGAATAATGGTAATGGCTGTAGTATACAAAAAAGGTTAGAAAACTGAGCTCAGGCACTCTTTGTTAATGTTCTTCTGCTTCTTTACCTTTGAGCAAGGTACTTTTCCTCAACCCATCCATTGTTTGAAAATAAGATTGGTCAAAAGGCTTACAGAACATGTCAGATGGCACAATTTAATTATTGTCACCTTGGAGAAGTGGCTGTAAATGATTTATCATGCAGAAATAATACTTCTAATAACTGAATTTTGGTTGATGCACCTTAAAAACATCTTATTAATTCTTATTAAGACAGTTTTTCTGCATATCCTGTTTTACCCATACCGCAGAAAGTATGGAGTCTGAAATATGAGTCTGTGAGAAAATCTTAACTGATATTTGGGCCAATACACCCCGTACGATGTGGTCCTGCAATGTTTCTGTTCATTGCAGCAACATGGCCGTATTGTTAAAATGTAACGGCAAAGTGTTGAAATTCCCTCCCAACCCCCCCCATCGTCCCCACCCTAAGGCATGCTGGGAATGGTGTCTCACCTGTAGGTCATGGCAGTTTGATTGGCCGCGCAGTCGGCCAGCGACAGGCCACACTCGCGCAGGTACAGGTCCAGCCGCCGCCTCTCCATCAGCCTGCGCGCCGCCTCCAGGATCTGTGATGCCAGGGCCCCTGACTCGTCCTTCGGCCCCTGGCCCTGCCCGGCGCGTCCCCGCGTCCCCAGCTTTGCCAGCACGCTCCCCGAGGTCTTGGGCTTCTTGTTAAAGCCGTACAGCTCCTCCACCGTATACTTGCCCCCCTTACCCGCGACACTAGCTCCGGCTGCCCGTCCCGCAAACATGGCTACAGGATCTGTCTGCCCGCTTCTCGTACACCTCCCTGTTTTAAAATTCTAACGCTTCTGTGCCGAGGGTAGGGGCATTATGTAATCCTGGGTATTTGTTAAAAATATCTGGGACACAAAACATGTCCTTGTGAACATACATGGAAAACGAACCTCTATGTTTTAATAAGGCCATATCTCGGGTAAACTCACGTCATTTTGGTGTCTCTCCCGAGCCTGTTGTCATAATTCCATCCGGAAGTAAAATCAACCAGTGTCAAAGGAGCAGATGAGAGTGTTTCTTCTTGTTGATAGAAAAGCCTGCCTCTGCCAGCAAATACAGATCCTTTGGTGGAAAGTTTGAAGAAGCACAAGTCTAAAAGTCCTACTCCTCTCCAAGTCAGTCATCCAAAGGCTTGAGGCAGTCCAGTCCAGTCCACAGGTCCATGTGACCAGTAATTTTGAATATTTAACAAGTCCTCTTCACTTTCTCTCTCTCTCTCTCTCTCTCTCTCTCTCTCTCTCTCTCTCTCTCTCTCTCTCTCTCTCTCTCTCTCTCTCTCTCTCTCTCTCTCTCTCTCTCTCTCTCTCTCTCTCTCTTTCTCTCTCTCCCTCTCTCCTCTCTCTCTCTCTCTCTCTCCACAGTACCCTCCAAATCCAGATTAGATTAGTCTTGATCCAATGTCACTCCCAGACAGATAGACAGTCAAATATCTAAACAATGGAGTCGGAAACACAGGAATCTTTCGCGAACCATTTGTCTCTTTTCTCTAATTCTCATTCTCATTCTCTCTCTCTTTCAGAAATGAATGACAGCAAGGGATTTACATCGATGTCTTTCAGTTTATAAAAGCTTAATGGCACAGCTTGCAGTGGCACAGATTAACAGGGGGCTGGGAATAAAAGGGAGTGGGTCTGGGTAGGGCACTATCTCTTCTGAAACATGCGCAGAATCATGGTATAGATTCATAATTGACTGGACTTTCGCATATGCCAGTATCCCAATACATGCACGGCATGTACAGTGAGCACAACCATGTTCTACGTGATACAGCAGAGCAGTAGCGAGGGTTGCTGGGGGAGGGTTAGTCAGGGGACTCAGGGGTTCCAAGACAGGCAGGTGAAGGGTCCAGCGTTCTGGAGTGGCCCTTTTTAGGTCATTCGATATGATGACAATATGTGGTAAGCTGCATAATGAGGTGCACTATTGGCTGTGTAGCTAATGTCTCGAAATCATCGCTACTTGTTGCCTGGCCTCTTTTGTGTGGACTTTTGTAAGTCACTCTAGATGAGAGCGTCTACTGAATAACAGTAATATAAATGTAAATGTCATTCAACTTGGATGGCGCTAATAAAAATACAAGCAGCAAGATGGCTATGGCACAGTCTTAGTACAACTGATTCCCCTGACGGTGAGAGAAAGGGCAGGGGGCGAGGGGCGGTACTGCTCCAGGTCTTGGGTCATCCTGTGACAGAGCTGGTGGTGAGTACCCTCTGTACAGAACCAGCACAACAAATGTGAAATGTGTCACTGTGTCACTTGTCTTCCTAAGCCTTTCTCTTTCTTCTCCTCTTCTCATGTCCCCCTTCTTTCAGCACTACAGTGAAAAGCCTCTTACTGACACCCCCACCCCTGGCTTTTGGATGAAGCGGGACTTTGCCATGAGGTAGCATCCAGGGTGCTGGCTCTGCAGACAGACCCCAGAATCCAGCACTCGGCAGCAGGGGTAGAACACCGCTGATGGCACCAAGAGCAGAGGAAAGGATTAGTTTGTACGACATCCCTGTGTGTGTACGTGCAGCCACGCGAGCGTATTTGTGAATGGACGTGCATGACCAAGTACGTGTCAATGCACTGCTGACACTTTTCACGAGACTCAAAGTGCAACTGAAAAACGTGCAGTAAATTATCGTAATCTTATGATAAACAGATCCGAACCATTTTGTACAGCGCATACTAATATTTCCCAACCATGGACTCGGGGGCACACAACTGTGTATGCTAGTTATCGTTCCAAATCTGTTCAATCAATTTGTTTTGTTGACCCTTTAATTGAATACAGATCTGGATTTGACATCTTTTGACGTTTAATCGGTTGAAAGTCCTTTGAAAGAAATTAGCTGTTAGAAGCATATAGTTGTTTAAGTCAGTCCCATAAACACTTCTGTCCCAATTAAACTTATTTGGTTGTTTAGTTCATATTTACTGGCCATAAAATTAATGATGAAACGATATATTAATCTAATACAATTAGGTTTAATGCTATCTCTATCTCCATTAAAGATACGGCCCCAACAATCTATCTATTTCACAACAGACACGCAGCATTTAACTTCCAAAAGATATCTAATCAATGTCAATATTCGATTGTCAATCAAATAATACAATTAAAAGCTTCCGTCAGAATGAAAAGCAGCCTGCACAGGGGTACCCCAGAACTAGGATGCCTCTGTGTTTGGGGTAAAGGACGTTGTTAAACAAAGGAAGAGTTGCAGTAGTTCTACACTATACTGTATGGGCAAAAGTCAGTGGACACCCCTACTAATTATTGAGTTCAGGTGTTTCAGCCACACCCATTGCCAACAGGTGCATAAAATCCAACCATGCAATCTCCACAGACAAACATTTAGAATTCAGAATGGTTCGTGAAGAGCTCAGTGACTTTAAATGCGGCACTGTCATAGGATGCCAAGTCAGTTCATGACATTTCTGCCCTACTAGATGTGCCCCGGTCAACTGTAAGTGCTATTATTGTGAAGTGGAAGCGCCTAGGAGCAACAACAGCTCGGCCACAAAGTGATAGACCATGCAAACTCACAGAGCGGGGCCAACGAGTGCTGAAGCGCATAGCGCGTAAAAATCATCTGCTGCATCACTCACTACAGAGTACCAAACTGCCTCTGGAAGCACCATCAGCACAAGAACTGTGCATTGGGGGCTTCATGGAATGGGTTTCCATGGCCGAGCAGCTGTACACAAGCCTCACATCACCATGCGCAATGCCAAGCGTCAGCTGGAGTGGTGTAAAGCACGCCACAACTGGACTCTGGAGCAGTGGAAACGTGTTCTTTGGAGTGATGAATCACGCTTCATTATCTGGCAGTCTGATGGACGAATCTGGGTTTGGCGGATGCCAAGAGAACACTACCTTCCGGAATGCATAGTGCCTACTGTAAAGTTTGGTGGAGGAGGGATAATGGTCTGGGGCTGTTTCTCAGGGTTTGGGATAGGCCCCTTAGTTCCAGTGAAGGGTATTCTTAATGCTACAGGATATGAAGACATCTTAGCCAATTGTTCCAGCGTGACTGTGCCCCTGTGCACAAAGCAAGGCCCATAAAGACATGATTAGACGAGTTTGGTGTGGAGGAACTCAATTGGCCTGCACAGAGCCCTGACCTCAACCCCATTGAACACCTTTGGGAGGAATTAGAATGCCGATTGCGAGCCAGGCCTTCTCGTCCAACATTAGTGCCTGACCTCACAGATGCTCTTTTGGCTGAATGGGCACTAATTCCCACAGACACACTCCAAAATCTTGTGGAAAGCCTTCCCAGAAGAGTGGCAGCTGTCATAGCCGCAAAGGGGGGTCCAACTCCATATTACTGCCCATGGTTTTAGAATGGGATGCCCAACAAGCTCATATAGGTGTGATGGTCAGGTGTCCACTGACCTTTGGCCATATAGTGTATATACACAAACTAGTTAACGTCTGGTGCTTAGTGAATTTGAGTTCCAGCTAGACATCAACATGCAGTCCCAGAGGCATATTTAAATATGTAAACATTTCCAACTGTGTTGCCTTTAAACAGTGGTCGTAGAATCGTGTGGATACACCATATAACGTATACCATACCATTGTGTTTTTAATAAGCGATAATCAGTTAACCCAACGCACTATTGTGTTCTATTTGGGTTAGGAGGTTAGACTGAAGTCATGGTCATACCGTGTTTCATATGCCTAATTACTTCACGAAAGAAATCCTGGGGGACACGTCTAGTGCACCCCGCACATACGATACAGTTATATTCTTCTCACAGTGATCGCAGAGGTTATACTAATGCGATGCGACGTTCTGTAGCCGTGGGCAAGGTGTTCTACTCCAAAGCACCCCAGTGGTGGTAGGGGGTGGAGGTGAATACTAACTGAGAATGAGCACTCAGAATGAGCATTTGCTGTAGCAATGTTGTGATCTGCATTCTGCGCCTACTGTCCTTCAAACCTGTCTCAGAATTCTATCAAGGCACATTTTATTTACGTCTAATACCCTTTATACACTTAGATGAGGGACACTTGAATGTCCCTTATCCAGTGATGTTGGGAATAGGTTGATTTTTCCTACAAACAATTTTTTTTCATCTGCCATCTGACTATGATGACAGACTCCAACTGTTATCTGTCTGCCAGACAGCAATGGATATATACTTTTTGCAATTATGTGAATAATTAAGCTAATTGAAATGATAAAATTGAAGGCAATTTGTTTGTTGAAAAGAAGATGGAATATAATACCGCAATGAAAGCAATTAATAAGAACAAGTAATTAAGGATGCTTTTTAGTTGGTAATAGTACAAATTGTATTTTTAATACTGCAAACACAAGTCATGACTTTTGCTTTTTCTAGACTTTATTCAGATTTTGTATAACAATACAATTCAGGCAGTTTAATCTGACAAACAATAACAACTCCCCACTCTCACACATCAGCTAAATACATTCCCATCGTACTGCTGGTGAAGGGAACATGGTTTGGGAGCAAAATAAAGTCCTCTGAGTACGCTATTAGGCTTCCTCTGTCACTGAATTTTTGTTATTTTTTAAACCCAGGTCTCCAGACCATTAAATAAAGGATACTACCTACTGTAATTAATATTGAAACTCAATTCTACAAAGGATAAGGATTTAAAGGCAAATGTGGTTTACTGATGGAATGCGAAAGCCTGTTTCTTTTAGTCTATCAGCAGACCTTCATTGCGCTCCCTTGTTAACCATTAAAAGTTTTCACAACAAGGTTATTATATTAGAATGTTATACATCAGCTATATTTGTAACTGAATTATGCAAAAGCCCACTTGGTGTTCTGATAATGATGGGCTTCCTCTCAAAATTGCATATAGGCTCCCGATGAACTGGACTGGCAATATTGCACAGCAGTCATTCAGCTCTCCCAGTGGCTTTTCCTTGTCTCCCTGCGTGCTCCGGTCTGCCCTCTCTATTTTTAGCCTGGTCTTTTTCGGTTCCTGCTTGAATCCCCCACCCGGTGTCAGGGTCTGCATAGCGCTGGAGTAGGCTGAGGCAGCTTTGAAGAGCACTGATCATCCGGATTTAAACCGCTTCCTGTAATCGTTCTCTTAACTGTGCGTGATCACACCAACAGCTGGGCACGACTGAATCCTTATCCCATTTTCCATTGCAGCTATATCCCCACAGAGCAGGAGATGGGGGTGGGGAGGGAGTTCAGGCCTGGTTACATAAGGTCATTACAGAATTGAATAAGTTGATTATCCAATTTCATCACATTTCCATTAGACAATGGCGTTTGAGCTTGACTTTTTGCTGCCCAGTTGAAGTAGAAAAAAAAAGAGGAACAGCATTAACACACATGAGAGAGGAAACTTTGCAAACCCATAACATTCTTTAAAGAACTGCCATGTAGCAGTAACCCTCAATTACAGGCATGGCTTTGTCATATATTTCAACATTGCATTGAGTTTTCCTTATCCCCTTTTCCAATCAAGCAACAAACCGCTTGTGCTGAAATGAGCGGATTTGAGTCTGTGTCCTTGAGCAAGGTGCACCGGCTTCCTGCATTAAAAACCATCAGGATAAATCTGGGAGCTGGCAAGTCAGTTCAGATAAGCGTCTGTTGAATTTGGTAAAATACTGTGGAACATTGCTGACTCAGTGTGGATGAAGTGATCTCCCTTTTAGGCACAGACAATGCAGAGACCGCCCCGAGGAAATCTCTGACGATTGATATACACCTGCTGGACAGGTTGTGTGATTAGATTTGCACAAAATCATGCCATCCCATATGGCACCCTGAACAGGCGGAGCTGCCTGACGTTCTGACCTCACCGTTTCCATCACAGAGAGGAAACGACTTCTGAATTTGAGCAAAGATTCAGATTCTGTCCCATGCTGCTGCTAGCATGAGCAAATCCATTTTGGTTATTACGTTTTCTGTCTTGAACGACAAACAAATTGGTAAAGCCTTGCATCTACGCCCTTCATTGAAAGATCTCAAAGTACATTGCGCTGATGGGTAACTCATCCACCATTGATTTTGGAACGCCCGCCCGAAGTGCGCTCAAATCCAGCAAACAGCCCGGAATGTTCAGGGCCAACTGTTTTCTTTGAACGGTGGAACTTGAGCGGCTTTTTACGAACGTTCCAAATTTTCTGTATGAAACAAACCCATGTCCGTCAGGCCAGCGTCATCCAATGCCATTTTTGTTCACCACACGGGGAAAGCAATTAAATTGCAGATTCAACCAATCGTTACCTCCACAGTGCTCATTTAGCAGTTCCTCATAGTAAGCGCACACTCAGAGGTAGCTTCAGTGCTTGGGGTGAGGGCTCTTGATTGAGACAGACTGATAATAGTGTAAATCATATGTCTAACGCTCATATTAAGATTAGTGAAAATTGCAAGCTGGCAGGATGCGAGTGAACCTGACACGCACAACTCATGACAGGACTACTGTACGATGGAGGGAATTGGGGCTGACACACTGCACATGTTTTAAAATCAGGGAATTGTACTTTGTGTCACCCTCTGGTAATGATTTATGACATATAGTGCCACCCACTAGTCAGTGATGCTGCCCTGTAAGGTATTAAAGAACTTAGCACAACTCCAGGGCACAGAAACCCACCGTTTCTATCAAGCTGGCCAGCTATTTCTTTCCAATAATTGTTCTGCCATTGTGTGTAGTGGTACAGTAGGCAGAGATGGGCAAAGATACATCAAAATGTATCTTGTTACAAAATACAAAATACCCCTCAAATAAATGTATCAGATCAAAATACAAAATACTGGTGCCAGAAAATGTATCAGATAAAATACATGTATTTTGTATTTTCAATGGTTTTTTTCAATTTGTCTCCAATTGGTTATCGTAGGCCAACATATGAATAGGTGGCTGCCTTTCTCTATGAATATGAGCAAAAAGCCAAAATCAAGTGTTAGAGGCACAATCACATCTTTAGCATCTCCTAATTAGTTTGCCCACATTACTCCCTCCATTTTGGTTGTTTGGGCTATTGACAACCAATTTCGTATCTTTGATGCTATTTGTATATAAAAGAAGAATACTGAAAATAGTACAGTACAAACTTACAAACAAATCAGCATGAATTGTACATTTGTACTAGTGTTTCTGGAGTCACAAAGTGGCGTTTTGAGAAATCGTATTTTCCAACTTTTCACGTCATGTCACGTTTTCTCAAAACGCCACTTAGAATACTGTGAGTAGGCTTGTGTGAAAACAAGCGCCGAATTCTCAATAGCTGCCTGCAACCAGATACATGCATGCATCCACGTGTGCATGCATTCACTGCCTTGTCCAACCGACAGAGAGCGGGCCTAAAAATCACTGTGTGAGTGTGTCTAAGTGTACTGTTGTTCTTTTTTTATGTTCTTTGAATCATGGATAAAGTATTTTGAGTATTTTGAAAATACAAAATTACTCCACCCTAAAGTATCTTGTTACAAATTACATTTGAATTTTTTCAGCCCTGTAAAATACAAATTACAAAATACTCAAAAGTAATTGAAATACGTATTTCAAATACAAGTAACAGAAATACTGCCCATCCCTGACAGTAGGCAGTAGTACCTGCATATGGAATAAATAATCCCTCATCCTCTGACCACAGCTCAGTAAACTCCCCATCGTACACTTCTGTCTTGCATGTGTTTTTGTTGGCTGGTGCTCGCATCTTTTCCATTACATTATATTTTTATTTCAAGGCTCTCTCAGTGCTTATTAATTTGATGAAACAGCTGCTTCTTCTTGGCCCAGAGCATAGCTTCTGTTTGCATTTCTCCTAGACCTAAATGAGACCGCCATCAGACTGCACAGAGACATATGAAACTCTTTCCTATTTCCCAGGTTGCTCTCTTGAGAAATATATGACAGAAATTGCAATTTAGATTGAGTGTGATCTTAATAAGAGTTCTCTGCAGTAGCTTTCAAACAACCAACAAGATCTTTCCCTGTGTTACAGGTACGGTGTGCAACTGCCAACAATGGTGTCTATTACAGAGTTACTACACTGATGTCTTGCACTACAATCTTACCATGTATAAATGCACTTTTTGTAAGTCGCTCTGGATAAGAGCGTCTGCTAAATGCCTAAAATGTAAAGTGTAAAATGTAATCTACTGTGCAAAATCTCAGGCTTTTCTCAACCAGAGAAGAAAACAGGGTCTCAAATATAATGTAATGGTATCCTCAAGGAAGATGATATATTTCTCATTTGTCTCATAGGCATCTCACTTTGTTTTAACATTTCATGTGGATTTTAGGAGAATCAGTTGAGATACACAATATCATTATAGATCCATAAATGAGATACCTAATTTTTCTTCAAAGAAAGAATTAATGCAACACTGAAAAATGTTTTTCCTTCTGGGGGCACATTACATAATTGAATAATTTGTTTCCATTAACTGTCAGCTGTTCCTCACTGTTTGTGAAATCCAGCACTGAACAGCAATCCGCTGAAAATTCGTGCCTGCTTGATATCAACTCGCATTGCAATGCATTGAGCTAAGATATTCGGCTGAAGTAAAAATTTCAGTGTGCATGTATTGAATTTGAAAAAGATAGGGTTCAAACTCACAAAAAAACTTGTAATGGTAATTAATGGAACCAAATCAGGGCTAAAATCATGATGTGTGTAATACTAGGAATTAGCTGACGAAAGCCGATAAAGTGGGTGAAATTTTCCATTCATTCAATGTAATATTGTCCCATGTCGTAAATTGGATAAACGCACTGAGAAAGAAAATGCTGAGACATTATATATGGACATTAGCTTTAATCTTTCTGTTTTCATTCCTACTTCCAGGCTTTCAGGGGTGAATCTGCACCTCGTCAGGGGAATGTAGTTTTGCCAGAAATAGGCCAAATGATGTACTGCATGTTAAGCACCGGCACTGAGACAGCAGGTGGGCTTTTACTGACACCTGTAGCAAGCAGTTGAGATAGCAAAGTCTCTATTTCAAGCCATTGACTATTTTACCAGATTATTTGACCAAATAACTCACTGGACATGTAAGGTTACTGATAAAATATTCAATATTGTAATCAACTGATAACCAACAAAATATTTTCGAATGAATCACCGGCAAGTTTTCGGTCATTTTGTCAAAGAAACTTGATGTGTGTCACTCAAGTGTGGGCGACACCGTGGGATTCTTCACATCTAAACCATTGCGCCCACTCTGCTCCTGTTTGTTCCCTCTGCTTGGCTCTGTGCCTGTCTGCCGCCAGCCCTCCACAGACAGTAATGAGTTTCGCTGCATGATGTCGAGAGGCTGCTTGTCTGTGTGAATGACCCCTAAGAGGATGAAAGAGACCTTGGCGAACGCACAACAGTGACCACTAAATCAGCTGGCTTTGTCAGTAGCATTTACACAGGAGTGGCAACAGGGTCCAGCTGAATGAGTGAAAAGGTTCAGGTAGATTTTTTGTGGGGAATTTTTGAGAGAACTTAAGATGTGTTTGATCCACATTCTTAGTTTGTTAAGAAATTAGTGTATCAGTAATAGTAAAAAAGAAAAACCTATGTGTGTCTTATTGCCTGTAACTAACTAATAATAATAATAATAATAATAATAATAATAACTTATATAGCACATTTCATTCAAATTGTCGCAGCCCAAAGTGCAATAAGATCTTCACATGAGATCATATAAATAAATAAATAAATAAATAAATAAAACACAGTAGAAAAAAACTGTATATGCTCACAAACAAAAACAAGTAGTAAAGGTACATAATATATGGCAATGAAAAAACATGATCTAAAACATAAAAACAGGAGTAATAATAAATAATAGTAATAGTAGTAGTAATAATAGTAATAATAGTACTGTAATAAAAAAATAAGAAAATAAAATAAAGAGCAACCATAATCATTTGGATCAAAGTTAAGGAGCAGAACCTCCACAGTGGTCTTCTCTGGAATTCTACCAGTACCACGTGCTAGTAAAGGCAAGCAATTTTATATGGAGATTTAACACGTGGCTACAAACCTGGTGGATGAAAGAGGGGTACAGGTTTATGGGGCACTGGGACTCCTTATGGAACAGGGGTGACCTGTACAAGTGGGCTACACTTGAACCGGAGGGGTACAGCTGCATTGGGTCAGCGTATGCTTAGGGTAGCGGAGGAATATTTAAACTAGGGACTGGGGAGGCAGGGAGGGAAATTAGTAGTAGTATTAAGGATAGGGAGGTACAGACTGCCCAGATGGAAGATACCAGGGCGGAGTATAATATATCTGAGTATATAATTAATAAAGATATTTTAGATCATAATGTGAATAGAGGTGGTTTGGCACAGTTATGTGTGGAGGGGAAGGACAACGTAAGTGTTAGTAAGGCTCTGAAGTTCATGTGTTTAAATGCTAGAAGCATAAAAATAAAAAAATTGGAACTGGAGGCTGCCATGTTCAATGGGGGTTATGACATTGTTGGGATTACAGAAACATAGCTTGGTGCAGTGGACAGAGATGAATATAATGTGGAGGGGTACAAATTGTTCAGGAAGGATAGAACAAATAAAAGAGGAGGGGGAGTGGCCCTTTATGTGAAAGTCTTAAAGTGCAGGAAATTCCAGGAATGAACTCATTCATCCTTGTGAGGACATCTGGATTAGACTACTGCAAGATCATGAGAAGGGCCTTAATATAGGAGTATGCTATAGACCACCAGTTTCAGACAGTAACATAAATAGTATGCTCTTTGGTAACATAAAACAAACCTGTGCTGAAGGAGAGACGATAATAATGGGCAACTTCAATTACCCCAGTATTAATTGGGAGGTAGTGACAGGTCAGGGTAAGTGTGAAGAGGAGTTTTTAGATGTGGTCAATGACTGCTTTTTGGTACAGTCTGTTCCCTACGAGAAGGAAATCAATACTGGATCTGGTTTTGTGTAACAATCCTGATAGAATTTGCAGCACAGAGGTAGTAGAAGCACTAGGGGCAAGTGATCACAGTGCAGTTATTTTTGATATTTTTTGGCAAGTTAAGACAGCCTCCTCTAACTCTAGAATTTTTTATTTCAGATGAGCTGACTAATAAAATGAGAGAGAATTTAAGTAATATAGATTGGGTATAACTTCTAGATTGCAGAACTGTGAATGAAAAATTGACTACGTTTAAAAGGTTATTGTAGATGTACAGTGTAAATTCATCCCAAAAGTAAGGAAAAATTGGATGAAAAAACAGTCTCTGCAGTGGATGACTAAATCTTTACAGGAGATTTTGAGGCAAAAGAAGCAACTGTACAGAGTATATAAAAAAGAAAACAAGTTTGATTATGGTAATATGTGGGCTAAGACTAAAAAGGAAATAAGATCAGCTAAAAGATGCAAAAACTAATCCTAAGAAGTTTTTTCAATATTGTAGTAGAAAAAGTAAAGTTAATCATGAGCATTAAGAATAAGGAAGGAACTTTGGTTTATAATAATAAGGATATTGCTACCACACTAAACAGTTACTTTGCTGAGAGCTTTACTAGAGAAGAGGTTATAAATATGCCTAAATGTATACCATTGTACATTTGCAGGTACAGAATGTTTTTGAGGACTTTGAGATAAGGGATGTAGAAGTACTACAAAGATAAGGGATGTAGAAGTACTACAAAAACTACAAACACTTTAGACAAATAAGGCTGATGGCATATACCCAGAGAACTCAAAGAACTTGGGGAAATTATATATAAACCATTGACAGATATTTTTATGCAATCCATAATCACTGGAGAAATACTAGATGACTGGAAGAAGGGTAGCATAATTCAACTATATAAAAAGGGGTACAGACCCAGGGAACTATGAGTATAAATCAAAGGAGGTTATATTCATAAATATATTTGTCAGACCTCACTTAGAGTACTGTGTGCAGTTCTACACACTACAAGAAAGTTATAGAAGCTCTTGCAAAAGTTCAAAGAAGGGCCAACTGATACCTGGTATTAAAGGTAAAAGTTATGAGGATAGACTTAAGGCACTCAATCTATTTAAGCTTAGCAAATGGAGACTTAGGGGGGATTTGATTGAGGTTTTTTAATTCTTAAAAGGGATTAACGAAGTGAAATACCAAAGCTTTTTTAAGATAAGTTGGGTCAGCAAAACAAGAGGCCACAGGTGGAAATTAGTTAAAGGCAAATTCTGCACAGATATTAGGAATTTTTTGCTGCAGTTCATTTTCAGCTCTCCAGTTTTTAAATTCTTCCATGGTTCTCTATGTTTGGAGGGACTCTGTTTATTTTCATGCTAGCTATGTTATCTAGAGTGGTTTTCAAGGCACACGCTGCTAAAATGTTCCACCAGTACATCACATGACAGTGAGCTAAGCTAAGTGGCATAGGGGTGGCATTCACCATGTTTACGAACCTTTCAGCTGCAGAAGGGTTTTAAAAGGCGTTTCTTAACTGTGCACTCTACATTGTTCTATCTCACAGACAGTAACCTTGAAAAAACCACACATGAATGACCTGACACGGCGAAGTGAAGAGAACAAAATGGGAATATTTAAACCTCCAGAAGTAACCAGATCAAGAGCATGCCCATGTCTGTGTGAAGGTCCAGTAACATTATTCAAATCAAGAAAACTAAGCGGATTCATAAAGTCCATAGCTTTGGAATTAGAACCATTGTCAAAATGAAATCCCCATTCCAAAAGAACTGTGTCGTGTTCAGTTGTTCCAATTGATAAATATTCAGTAAATCTGGGTAAAAATATTGAACTCTCCTTTCGTGGCTGTTAGACGGTGACCAAAAGCACAGGGGAATCACCAGCACTAAAAGTGACTAAAAGCACAGGGGAATCACATTCATGGCAAGATACTCAAAAGCGGAGAAATACCTGAGAAAAAATGTGCTTGCAATAAAAAATAGCTACTCCACCTCCATGTCCTGTTTTGTGGGTTTGCTGAAGAAAATAAGAATGAGGGACAACTTTAATATGCAGGTCCATTTGTTCCCAGCCACGTTTCAAGATTATACAACTGAATAAAAATCTTTTCAAATCACTGTTTTGTTTGTTGAGGATTTAACATTGTGAAGTGCAAAGATGCAGTTTATTACATACTGGTTTAGACAGGTGGGATGTGCTGCCGCTAAGAGGTGCCCTAATAAGACTCAAGAATCAACAGTGTCTGGCTTTAGTTCTACAATGGCTAGAAATGATCGTCATTTTAGAGGACAAACGATTTTCTGCATCGGTTGGCGAGATGCATTCTGCATTCTGATTTTTCACACTCCTATACTGCAATCAGTCATCGTTGGCTTTCTGGATGTTATCTGATGAAACGGTATAGTCCTGTCTGTTTGGGTGCAAAATGGGTACTGTGATCTGTGTTTTGAGTGGCTGTGTATGTGTGTCCTTGTATGGCTGTTTGGACCAGTGTTCATGCTGAACAGTGATTCTGTCAGACCGTACGAGTGCCCATTCGTTCAGCGGCAGTATGTTTTGTGAAAGATTAAGTGCAGCTGGGATTATATCACGGGCCTCTTCATCCTGGATTATGTCAGATATCATGCTGGAGGCCTGGAGCATTGTGAGGGACAGACTTTATAAAGCCCCCAAGGTCAAATAATTCACAATAATGCACAGGCCTTTACTCATCTAAGGGCTCTAGAGGACTCACTTTGTCATCACAGATCTATGTTTGCAGAACACGAGGTAGTCTTGAGCAGTGGCAGAGAGTGTGCAGAGACCCAAACTCGCATGGCTTGCATAAGCACACCTGCAAGCATGACCTGTAGGACTACTGCATGGGTCTGTGAGCCTATTGCTCTCAGTAAGGGATTTTTTTTTGTGCAACCCTTCCAAAGAGCCTGATGGTGTGGAGGTGGCATCTTATGGTTCATTTGATTTCATTTAATGAGACTAAAGTCTGCAGTTCATGCACTGTGGGCCTTGGGTTCTTCCTTGCCTCCCTCACCATCTTCGTCACTGTGAGTGGGGAGAGCATGCACTTGCGTCCTCTTCCTGGCAAGTTTGCATTTGATTATTGCCCTAACAGTGGTTAGTTTAACTGTTTATGTATGTTTTTTAATACTTATTACCTGCCTTGTGTAGGTCAACAACCATCTGTCTCTTTTGATTTGACAGTTGTTTGGCTTTCCCCACAGTGATGGATAACATGGGATTTTACATGTGTGTTACCTCATTTTGATACCCTAGTGAAACAGGAAGTGATGGAAGGCCACAATACAGTTCCTTTGGAGTTTAACTTATATAAGTAGAATTTATTGCAGATTTCACTTTGTTTTTATTTGAAATACTCTTTAGGGGTGTATATTTTAATACAGCCTTTTTTGCCAATAATTCTGGACCTGACTTTATTTATGAATGTTTTTTGACAAAAAGACAGTGCTAGATCTGTTTATGGAATTAAAGCTATCTTTAATAGCTTTTCCAAATCCTCTTCAATATGAATGCATGTTTTTAAAATGTTGTTTTCTCGCACTTGCTGTATGAGGAGTGTTAATTAAGATCAGATCAATTAATTGACAAATTTGAAATTGAATTCAAGGTGTCACTGATAATGGATGGTAGTCTACAGTAACAGTAATACATTTCAAAGCTAGGTATTGAAATTGCTTGGATTTGAATACTGACGTTAGATTTAAAATTGTAAGTAAAAAGGTTGTTCTTAACATAAATTGCCTTGCCTTGCACCCTTAGCTATGCAATCTGTACAGAAGACTTATAACCTTGTTTCTGTGAGAATAATTCTGTAGGGGTCTGCTGTTTTTCACCCATACCTTTACTTCATGTTTTATCAAGATCAATTCACTTGATATAGGAGACACCTTATATTTATTTGGAGAAACCTTAATCCATTACTGGGTCTTGATGGGTGACAGATGACGGGTATCACCCTAATGGAGAGGGGATATTTTGAGGCTCTAAGGGACTCGGATGGGGTTAGATATTCCCTGACAGTAGTAACAGGAGGATAATTACAAATCCGGGTTTAGCCTTACTGTTTTTATTTAATATTCTCATTTGTATGCAACCCATTTAAGTGCTCCAAACTGTCATTCTCGTTATGAATAAAATATATTTCTAGTAGCACACAAGACTGAATATAACTGTTAATGTCACTGACACAATCTAATAGAGAATTGTTTTCAGAGAAAGGATTTCCCATGGCTGTGAAGGGATGGCATGAATGTTCAAAAACAAATAACTGTCTGTGAGAGTCCAGTTCATTATATCAGCAATTATCAAAAAATGAATGAAAAGACAGGAGAGGACATGTTCGCTCCGCGTGGTTTGGGAAAATAAATAAAAAGTATCCAATTTAACAGCGCCTTCAGAAAACAGAAATAGACTGCGAAATAAATGAACTTAATTTGGAGGGCCAAGAATCCAAATGGCTCTTTGAGTGTTACGGGTTGCCGACCCTGGTCTAAGGAAAGCGCCTTCAACAGAAATAGACTGCAATGAATGATTAATTTGGAGGGCCAAAATTGTCATGGAAACGGGCTTTTCGCTTTTGCAAATGTGAAATTCCTCTCGCTTTTTAAATGTTAAAGAATTCTTTTCCACAGACAGCACGCACATTCAGAGACCAAACAGGCAATAATTAGGCTGTGGAAAGGTTGTTTTGCCCCTGCAAATTCATCATTCCTCATTTATGGATGAATATGCCCAAGAGAAGGGTGTGGGTGCAGGGCAGTAAGAAGACTAAACACTGTCTGTTAGTGAATGAGTGAGGCCGTGGCGTTGGCAGTAAGGAGGGTGTGTTGTGTCAGTTTGTGAGTGTGTGTGTGTGTGTGTGTGTGTGTGCGCGTGTGGGTGAGTGTGGAACTGGAGCGCCACTCTCAGGACAGGAGATCTAACCACATCAGGAATGTTTATGTAAGTGTCTGGTGAGGGACGGTATGGGTTGGGGCTAATCTGGTCAGTTGCATAACAGATCCAATATGTTCACAGTGCCCGGGGCCAGGTGGGACCAGTTTTCGCATGGATTACTCCTGACTGAAATGATCAACACCCAGAGACACAGGGTCACACAGTTACCCTTGGACACTTGCACGTAACAATAGAGAGAACAATAGTGCATGTGCTGCATTAACGCCCACTGTAGCACTTTCAGGTTTAGGCCAATTCAAGCACGTTCGGGCAGAGACACACGCTCCTACAGATACAAACTAACATTGTCTTGGACACTCACAAACACACACACCCCACACAGTTACATATGTAATTATTTCTCTCCGAGACACACACACACACACACACACACGCATCACACATAGTTGCATATGTGATTGTCTCTCTTCCTCTCTCTATATGCAACACTATGTACATTTGAAACACTAAAATATACATTTAAAAAGCAGTGATGCATGTACAATCTACTCACATTCTCATGTTTTAACAGTGTTGCCATGCAGGCTGGATTTGTCCATATATATTGAAGAGTGCTCAGTAAAAGAACCGATAAATAACAGTAACTTTAGCCCCATATTCTTCTAATGCCTGAAGGGCAGCTGCCAAAGGCACAAGATGTTCTTATTTTACATTAGATGTGTTTGCCTATTTTAACGTAAACAGTCTCGTTCCCTGAGTACACCGTCTCTGTTTGGGACTACGCAGCAAAGCCAAACTGATTAAATTATTGCTCTGACAAAGCTCAGCGCTTTGAATTGGGGTGCCACACAGCAGCTTTATATACTGCGCTGCTGAATGCGAGGGTGAAAAGCAGGACCTGGACAGGTCTGTACAGAGGGGTATAACAGCATGAAACCTATAGGCCTGAAGCTCACTGTGCTGAAGACACAGCGCAGGGCCTTAACACTGACATGTGCTGCTGTGCATGACACAAGACTGAACCCAAGGGCCCGTGTAAGGAGAACAAGGGTGACCGAGGCGCGGGAAGCTCAAAGGGATTCCTGTCTGTCGATGTGTGTTTATAGCCGTCAGCTGCAGAGAGCTACTTTACAGTTTTCTCACTCTGTTGCTGTGGAGCTTAGTGTTAAAGCAGAGATGTCAAACATCACATGAATGGACTTCAAGCTCATTTCCTGGAGGAATGTAGCAGGCTAGTATTTGTTCTAACCCCATTTCACATACTGATTGGCTTACCTAAGCCCTGCTCAAAATTAAGTTTTTTGTTATAAAAAAGTCCTTAGTCCTAAAATAACTTTTTTACTTTTTTTCCCAAATTGCCAAGTTTTTGGGCCCATATGATAAAAAATAAATCCTGTGCTGTGTCCTTTTTGGAAAATGTATTAGTAGTTTTCTTTTCTTTTTTTATGTAAGTCCACTGTGGTGAACAAACAAAATCATTAGATGCAAACTTCAGCATGCCATTCTTTTTCATAGTGAAAAGTAACAAGGTATTTCACCTAATTTGTTGAATTGTTCATAAACTGTTGGTAGCATCTACACACCTGGCAAAGTCTCAGTGGTAGTTTTTATCAGCTCATAAAGAGTCTGAATGGTCACTGTCGTGGTGTTGACTTATCTTTTCCTTATCCTTCACAGTGCATTAGCATGCAGGTAACAGCGTCCAATGAGACCTTGTACACAAATAAATAAACAATAAATTAGATTGAGGGTGTAGAGTTGTAGACAGTTTATTTTGAGGGATAGGATACATGACACACGGCATGCCACTGACTTTGCTGGTACCATGGACTGTGACAATTGAATTTGGTAAGTCAAAGAAAGCTGAAACATATCCAGCAGTGCCTCTGTTTTTACACACAGGTTATACACCCAGTGGCCACTTTATTAGGTACACCTGCACACATGCTTGTTAATGCAATTATCTAATCAGCCAATCATGTGACAGCAACTCAATGCATAAAAGCATGCAGACATAGTCAAGAAGTTCAGTTGTTGTTCAAACCAAAAATATGAATGGGGAACAAATGTAATCTAAGTGACTTTGACCGTGGAATGATTGTTGGTGCCAGACAGGGTGGTGTGAGTATCTCAGAATCTGCTGATCTCATGGGATTTTCACGCACAACAGTCTCCAGAGTTTACAGAGAATGGTGCGAAAAACAAAAAACATCCAGCGAGCGGCAGTTCTGTGGGCAAAAACGCTTTGTTAATGAGAGAGGTCAGAGGAGAATGGCCAGACTGGTTCAAGCTGACAGGAAGGCGACATCAACTCAAATAACGACACGTTACAACAGTGATATGCAGAAGAGCATCTCTGAATGCACAACATGTCGAACCTTGGAGTGGATGGGCTACAGCAGCAGAAGACTACACCGGGTTCCACTCCTGTCAGCTAAGAACAGGAAAGTGAGGCTACAGTGGGCACAGGCTCACCAAAACTGGACAGTTGAAGATTGTAAAAACATTGCCTGGTCTGACGAATCTCGATTTCTGCTGTGACATGCAGATGGTAGGGTCAGAATTTGGTGTAAACATGAATCCATGCATCCATCCTGCCTTGTGTCAATGGTTCTGGCTGGTGGTGGTGGTGTAATGGTGTGGAAAAGGTTTTCTTGGCACACATTAGGCCCCTTAATACCAATTGAGCATCGTTTAAATGCCACAGCCAACCTGAGTCTTGTTGCTGACCACGTGCATCCCTTTATGGCCAGTCTACCCATCTTCTAATGGCTACTTCCAGCAGGATAATGTGCCATGTCACAAAGCACGTCATCTCAAGCTGGTTCCATGAACATGACAATGAGTTCAGTGTACTAGAATGGCCTCGTCACCAGATCTCATTCCAATAGAGCACCTTTGGGATGTGGTGGAACGAGAGATTCGCAACATGAATGTGCAGCTGACAAATCTGCAGCACCTGCGTGATGCTATCATGTCAACATGGACCAGAATCTCTGAGGAATGTTTCCAGCACCTTGTTGAATCCATGCCACGAAGAATTCAGGCTGTTCTGGGGGCAAAGGGGGGTCCTACCCTGTACTAGAAAGGTGTACCTAAGAAAGTGGCCACTGAGTGTATAGCAACTTCATTACAAACGACAGTGCACAATGGCTTGCCTGTGCAGATATTTTTAAGCCATGCAATTAAAAATTCTAATGTACACTGCAGTCTATAAACTCCATTTCAAATCTGCATCCCAGAAGTATACGTTTGAATGAAATTGGGGTAGTATCCCAGATCGGAAAAATCTCTTAACAGGATGCTGTCAGCCCCTATTGTTGAGAAAATATTAAGGAAATATTGTTACTTTTATAAACAACCTCCTATTGACAGAAAAACACTGCTTTTCTAAATAATCTTCTAAAATGTACCTGAGTGATATTTTATTAAACTGTTGACTCTAGGAGAGGTTCTGCAAGAGCAGAGGGTTGCTCCGGGACTCAAATGCACCTGTTGTCTTCCAAATCCTGGATCCCTTTAGGACCTGGGACAGCAGCAGCCTCACCGACAGGCATGCATTTGAGGGCAATCGGTAATCTGCCTGTTGCTGTCATCAGGCCTGTAATAAAGATATAGCTTTCAGGTGACATAGATCAGTGGACATAATAATAATATCATATGCCACTTAGACGCTTTTATCCAAAGCAACTTACAAGCTTTCCTCCCGGCCTTCACGGGACAACATACGTTCTGGCTCCACAACTTTTCTTTGACCTGACTACCATATCGGGAGAAAGAAAACAAGCTTTTCCTGCATTGACATCGGCCTTCACTGTTATGTTCCATAAAAGGACAATTTTTCTCCCATTTTTGTAGCCAATTACACCTGCTATTTTCATGTCAATTGCTGTGTGTTTGGTCTTTTTGAAACGCAGTTTTTATTCAATTTCACACTTAATTTGTTTAACGTACATCCATGAGTATGCATCCAGCGGAAAAGCTGGAACTGGCCTCATTCCACAGATCCATGCCATGTGCATTTCACCGAAAGCCTCGCCTGAAAAGGTCAATGCTTTATGAATAAAAACAGCTCACAAACCAAAGGAGTATTAGATATTTATTTCACGTCTTTGGGGAGGGGGGAGGAATTGTCCCATAAAATAGCGAAATAAATAAACAGTATTTGTCGTCACAACTGTGTCTCTGTAAGTGTGAGTCAGTGAAACTTTTGGCATGTTTCAGTTTCTGTTCATCTTAATGTGCATCTGTCAAACTGCGTCACTCCCACATCGTGTGCGACTAGTGCCTCTGTCAATGTGCGAGCGTGTGTGGGCGTGTGTATGTGTCCTTCTTTGTCAATGTCAGATGTATCAGAACGGTGTTTCCCCATGACAGTCTCTTTTCCCCACTGGTAAACCCAGTGTTTACTCATGGTCTCTCACTCTCACTGTGGATGTACTCCAAACTCCTCAAATCCTTCACTCCCTACTCCCGATTACATCAAATATATCTGGTGACTTAAAGTTCTCACTTGAGTACATATTTGAGTACACTTGAGTCAAATATCAGTGAGTCAAAAGGTCAAAGATTCAAAAAGGTTGAAAGGTCAAAGATTCACTGACCACATACAGGAGTAGGAGGCAAGGGTGCAAGCAGTTTGCAATTCAACCTTATTCCTGGCCCATCTCCCTCTCCATGAGCCTTTGATCTTTCATCTCCTATTCCCTCCCTCAACCAGCACGCGCGCTGAAGAAGGGCAGGGCTCTGATGAAGGACTCCAGTCTGCTGTTGAAGAGTTCACTCTGTAGAGTCTCTCCAAGAGGACACAGTGGGTTCTTTACGATGTACTCCACGTACAGCTGCAACCACAGAGACAGAGCTTTAATACACTCCACATACAGCTAACAGAGCGTTAATACACTCTACATACAGGGTTAGAGACAGAGACAGAGCGTTAATACACTCCACATACAGCTAACAGAGCGTTAATACACTCTACATACAGGGTTAAAGACAGAGACAGAGCATTAATACACTCTACATACAGGGTTAAAGACAGAGACAGAGCGTTAATAGACTACATACAGATGCAAACACAGACACAGTGCGTTAATACACTCTACATACATATCGCATCGGACCGTCTTTTGGCAACTGCATATGGAGTATCTCTAGACATTAAAACACTCTGCACGTGTAGAGACACTCCACATCCAGTCACCAAAAGAGCTAAACTGTCAGATGTTTTTTTAATTTTTTGTCCTCCATTCTGAAACAATACACTAACCCCGCATTTTAACAGGGGCCGATACTAGGCGAATAAATTGCCCAGTGGGCGTTCACCACGCTTGACTGGCTTCCTCAAAAATGCTTCCGACGTGCTTACAACATTTTTGCATGGTAAACGAATAGTTCATCATAGATTTTGATAATCTTTATTATAAATATTAGTTGGCTAGCAGTATTGTTTCCTTCAATTATGAACCACAAACTCAAACTTAGAAGGCTTTTTGCAATTACGGCCATTTACTTGCGCTGGAAATAGCTCGCAATTTCTCTCCGGTACGTTTTCCAAACGTTTTTCCAAACGTACCCATGCGATAAAAAATAGCCTTTTAACCAACACAAACATTAAATAAGATGTATGTAGGCCATATAAGTTTAGCTAGCTATAAATATTTATGCTTTTAGGATTAAATAACGTATGGCGGTACTGCAGACCGCTGTTATCAGTTTCTCCTCATTCATGTTGAAGTGTCGGAACTAGGAACAAAATTTCGGTGTTGTGTTGGTTTCCGCGTGGGAGGTAAAAAGAGCAAGACATGAATTTGATTGGCTCTTACCGGGCAACATTGCCCGAAAGTTCAGAATTTTCAACTTTTCGGGGTTGCCGCCACGCCCATAAATCAGACAATCGGTCAGGCACCGGAAGTCGCTCACTCTCATAGAGAATCAATGCATTTCCGGCAACTAGTTGCCGAATCGCCCGCTGTTAGACCGCAGGGTAAGACTGAATACATTCACACACAGGGAGACAATGTATGAATCAACATCCATACACAAACACACACATTTTAGCTACTTATTTGATACCACAGGTAGACATAACTTACAGCAAAGAGCTCCACATTTTTTTATATGTCAGGGATGCCTTAAACTTTGTATCTACCCAATGTCAATGTTAATACGCATAATAGTTTTAACACAAATTGAACAATAGATTAATCGGTGTGTTTACACAAGTGCCTGAAAACAATTATCCAAGTTCAGAGGCTGCCCACCACCACTGCTGAATCAGAGCAGCACTTAAGATGTTTTGGGGTGATGTTTGCCCATCTAGGCTACAAGCTGGTACTTGTATCCTAGATGGCCTATTTGATCAGCCAACGCTTGATATTTTAGGCATTTCGAATGATTCGAATGTTTCTTCCAGACATAATTAAAATACACAGCCCAACTCCATTACAAACACTTTCCCATGGTTTACAACAACACCCCCACCACACCCACATAATATATAATATAATAATATATGCCATTTAGCAGACGCTTTTATCCAAAGCGACTTACAGTAGTGAATGCATACATTTTTCAGTACATGTGGTCCCAGTGGGAATACCCAACCACATACCCACCCCCACCCCCACCCACACAGCTCCTCACCGTGCTGTAGATCTGGTGGAGAACATCCCTGCAGTTGGGGACACCCAGGTCAGTGTTCATCACCACCTTCACCCCTGTGGGGGTCTCGTAGTAGTGCAGTTTGTAGCGGCTGGTCTGGAAAGCCAGGAAACCATCCTTCCTGCGGGCGCAGGTGAGTCAAGGAGAAACGGAGAAGAGGAAGAGCGCAGTCTCCTGAAACATACACACCCATGCTTACGCACAAACTTACGCAAGGGGGAGGACAAAGAGAGAGACGGTCCTGTACAGACATACACCTGTACAGGTACATAGAGTAAACACCCAAAGGGGATGCCTAGGACAGAGAATGTCCCACAGAAAAAGCCTAACAGCCATCACAAATACATGCTCAGGCAAACATCCAGACAGGCATAGCGATGAACACTGAGATACAGTACAGACAAGGACAGAGAAATGAACACACACACAAACTCGCAACAGGAGCACTCCACCCAGTCAGATGTACTGAGAGGTAGAGGTTTCTGGACACAGACACACAAAACAACCCCCAGAGAGGTATTCTAACCAACAGGCTGTCAGAGATGGAGGATACATGTCGAGAGGAGACATCTTGCTGACGAAGGAGCGTATGGAGAACAGCATCCCGTACATCAGCTTATACTCCTGCAAGAGATCAGGAGAAATATGTTGAGCCATGATCCTAAAACCAGAAATTAGGATTCTGGGGATGTACAAGCATCTGCCACGCCACTAGCCAATTGCGTAAAGTTGCTGCCGCATAATATAACATAACATATGCCATTTAGCAGACGCTTCTATCCAAAGGACTTACAGTAATGAATGCATACATTTTTCAGTATGTGTGGCCCCAACCTAAGCGTTGTCAGCGCCATGCTCTACCTACTGAGCCACACAGAACCACGAACAGACAGTCAATACAAGATGAAAGAAACGTTGCTTTGAAAATAGAAAAGAAATGTAATTTACTCATGTGCCTTTGAGAACACTTATGGGCAGTGACGACTTATTTAAATAATCTTGGTAAATCGCAGCTCGTCACTGTGAGAACTGGTTACCAACTGTAAGCTTCGGTTTCACTAATGCACATCCAATCCAAGGTATCACGCTGGCTTGCCGCTATAATGTATAACATGATTTGGCCTCCCATCCGCCATGTCCAGCTAAAGCACCAGCTGAGCACCCCCCAAAGAGGGACGGCTTCGGTCAGCAGGTCTGTTCCTGCACCATTACACAAGAGCGACTCCTCTGGTTGATTGGGCACCTGCAATCAGGCCTCCAATGCAATGGTGCAGTGAAATTGATCACTAATCGTAGCAGCTTGTCATTATGCCAGTATCATGCTTCACAGTGATAAATCGCAAAGCATCTCTCACGTAATATCAGCAATGACAAGGAAAGAAAACAGTGTATAGCTCCAAGTTATGTGGGTTTTGTGTTTCATGCCTTTTTTTTCTTTCCTCCCTCCCAGATAGGTTGGAATGGAAAAACATTAAATGCTTTCCAACATGGAGGAACTGCCGTTGTACTCTTAAGCAAGGTACTTAACCTGAATTGCTTCAGTAAAAATATCCAGCTGTATAAATGGATTGTATGTCAATGTCTGGATAAGAGTGTCTGCTAAATGCCTAAAATGTACAATGTAAAAATACAAGATATTTGAGAGAGAGAAAGCTTAGAAGAGGAAGCATGGGATGATAAGGAATTCCTAAAGAGACACATAGTTTTGTTTAACACAGAGGATGTTGGAGTCGTACCTCCTCCTTGGAAATTCCAGCCTGCTTCTTCCGATTCCACTCGCTATAGTGCAGACAGGTGCCATTTCGGTCAAAGATGTACAGGTTGTGGACAGTCATCTGGTCAAAATGGGGAAAGGGGTCAGTTCAATAAACATTACTGTTGCATCAAATAACACCAAAACATTACATTACATTACATTATAGGCATTTGGCAGACGCTCTTATCCAGAGCGACGTACAACAAAGTGTTAACCGTAGTCAAGAACAGTTTAGCTGAAAGCCACCCTAGTGGGAAGTACAATTCCTGGGTGCTAGGAGCAACCACATAGTTAAACTAGGACCCTGTAGGTAAATCTGTAGCCACAATTCAGAGGTAGCAGTAAAGCACTCAATGCAGGAAATAATGCCTAAGCCTAATACAATATTTTTCCTAAATATAATGCTCAGATAGTACGTGAACACACACTGCTATTTCAGACAGACTAGTTAGCCAGCAACACATATACAGTATACCTTTCATTGAATAAATCTCTAGCTATTCAATTCGCTAAGCCAATGTGTAACTTCTCGTTTCCAGGAGTGGCTAAGATACAGTCGAACAGCTAACGTTAATGCTAGTTAACGATCTTAAATGTTTTCAAATTGATAGCTAACATTACATAACGAGTCACGCATTGTCTCATAATTGGAATCTAATTATTCGTTGCATTCTATTGTAGCTGGGATACAACTTGCAGCAAGAAACATTTAAACAATTGAGAGAAGAAAAGGTGTTTACTGTACCTCAGCCTTCCTGTTTCGCTATCGTTACGACCATCAGGGGGTGTCTTCTGTATTGCCAGTACAATTAGCTTACATTAGGTGTAGATATCGCTAGCTAACTAAATATATTCTCTCCAGTAATATAATACTTCAAGAGTACTTATGGATAACACACAAGTATTGGACATTATTTATTTAAATGCGCAGATAAATTTAGCAGTTCCAACTGGCATTCAGAAGAGGCGCTTAGAGTCGAAGTGGAGCGAAGACCCAGCGAAGACATCCGTTTCTACTCATCTCATACAAAATAAAGAAAATAGCTAATAATGGTTGCTAGTTTAGGAAACCACTATATAAATAGATAATATTGTTATGTCAATTCGACACAATTGAACAAAAGCTGATATTCCGGTATCTAGTAAAGTGTTAAATCACGTGACATGTTCCCCAACGCATTCATTTACGCTACTTGCGTAATCAGTGCGAGACGGAGGAACTTCGTTGCAACATACTCCTCAAAGTAGCAATTCACGTCAACGCCAATCGCTTATACTAAAACAAGATGGCAATGGCTATGGCAATGAATCGGATTCAGCATCTCTCTGCTTCCAATATTTTGGTCCCGGACTGGACCAGCCAGGAAGTCAGCACTGGGGTGAGATGTTTTAGTACTACCTCTTTATAGCTAGATAGTGTTTTAAATGTGTTTTGAAAGGTCGAGCTGGGAAATCGAAATGATAATCAGATTTCTTCCCCTGCAGTAGGACCATCCTATATGAGACAGCAAATCTGCTATAACGTTATATTGGCCAATAACGTGTTAGCCCAGTTAACTTTAAGTAACGTTAGCAATCTTAGTATTTCATTGATTATTATTTTAGCTAATTTGAATGATAGCTAAACTATTAAGGTTTAAAGAATCCTTGCTAAATTAATCTAAATGTTGTGACTGAATATTTTTATTAAAAGTAGCCAACAACCTAGTAAGTAAGTTACATATTCGTATAACCATTATCATTGTAAATGTATTAGTGCCATTGTTCTCCTGCAGACCACGATCATGGCGGTGGAGTTCGCAGGTGGAGTTGTGATCGGTGCAGATTCCCGAACTACCACCGGGTAAGAACCACAGACAGACCGTACTGTGTACTAGTGATCTGTGATCAGGTTATCGTTTACACATTATCTGATCAGTACTCGGCTGGTTGAGAACACCATGGGCTGATCTCTGATCAGTACACAACAGCTTATCTAAGCACTTCACCGACTGCCCCATAACCAGAAGCCAGTGTTTCTTGGAACCAGGAGTGGGGGTGATTTCAATCATCACCTATTTTGGACCAGGTTTTTATTGAGAAGACAGATATATCTTGTGTGCGTGCGCGACAATACAGAAACAGACCTGTGTAGTAAATGGAGGTATTGTGTCTTAAGTATATTGGTGGCCAGTCTAAGGCGGTATCTGTGAAACTAAGCTCAATATTTGATCTGTGCTCTCACCCTCCCTTTTCTGCAGTGCCTATATTGCTAACAGAGTAACCGATAAGCTGACTCCCATCCATGACCGCATCTTCTGCTGCCGATCTGGTTCGGCGGCCGACACGCAGGCCATCGCCGACGTTGTCACCTACCAGCTGGGCTTCCACAGGTGAGACCTGCATCACTGCACCTGGGTGCCACCAGCTCCGTACACAGACGCCCGCGTCACCTGCTGGGAATCATCTTAGCATGCGGCATCTGTTTTTAGCTATATGCTTCCCAATAGCATATGGTGCCAAACAACCCCTCCACTGAATCCATCTCTCTTTGAATACAAATGCGTGGGAGACTTATTGTGACATTGATAATGGAGCCATGTAATTATATCAGATAAATTTGATTCATTGCATGATTAAAAACAATTAAGCAGTATGAATTCCTACTGTAGTAAAGAACAGGAACAGCATCAGGCCAAATTTATAGTAGTGATACAAATTGATTCATTTAATACCTCTCATCGATTTGAAAGTGCTTTACAGGAAGAGGTATAACTTGCCTCAACCACTCGTGATGTGTTATATCTGCTGGGTGGACAGCAGCCATTTTGCACAAGAAAGCTAAGGACACAAAGAGGAGAGGGAGAAATCTATTCTGACAATTGCATTGCAGGATGAATGGATGGCTAGATTGGGAATTTGGCCAGGGCGCCTCTGACCTTGTGGTTGAATTGTATTCTAAACCGTGGCACTCCCAGGCTTAGGATGGATGTGTAGTGTATACGCGTTTCTGAATCTTGCTCTCATTGCACCAGCATTGAACTGGACGAACCCCCACTGGTGCAGACCGCTGCCAATCTGTTCAAGGAGATGTGCTACCGGTACCGGGAGGAGCTGACGGCGGGCATAATCGTGGCAGGCTGGGATAAAAGGAGGGGTGGACAGGCAAGTGATCTCTTTTCATTGGCTCGTAGGAGCCACTCATTGTTTCTTAAATGGCACCAATATTTGCTGTCAATTCTTTCCCATCCTTCTATTCTTTCAAATGTAACTGGAGCTTGTAACATTGGAGCTTGCAAGTTTTCTGTAAGAAGTCTACAAGTCATGTTATCCAAAGTTCTGATTTGACTATATGGTCACTTGTCCAGTGACTGTCCGTCCGCATGTCTACCAGATTAGAGAAGTTTTGCCTCCACCCTCCAGGTGTACACGGTTCCTGTAGGTGGTATGCTGGTCAGGCAGCCAGTTTCTGTGGGTGGCTCTGGCAGCACCTACATCTATGGCTACGTGGACTCCAACTACAAATCTGGCATGAACAAGGAGGAGTGCCTGAAGTTTACTGCAGGAGGTAAGAGGGGTATGAGACCTGTATAGATGGAGGGAATGACAGATCGTAACGTGGGTGGGAGAACGGCGGGGAATGCTGCTTTATGTTTTAGAGAACACACATCATTCACTTTGGTATGGAGAGAGTGAGAATCTGTGACAGGTGAAATGTGACAAGGTGGATGGTTGCAGAGGGTTTATGAAAAGCGGGTGTCATTAAAGAGAAGATTAAAAGTGATACTGAACAGAGAGAAAATGCACATTTCCAGTATGTTTCTAACTTGCCCTTCCACACACACACACACACACACACACACACACACACACACACACACACACACACACACACACACACACACACTGGCCATGACCTGCTTAATTTTATTATCCCCAAATAAAGCAAAAAAAAATATTTACAATTGCAAAATTGACTGTTTGCAAAATATACAGAGTACTTTGTCAGCTGTCAAGTTGGTGGCAGTGTAGCATAATGGTTAGGGAACTGGGCTTGTATTGCTAAGGTTCCAGGTTCAATTCCCAGGTGAGGCACTGCCATTGTACCCATGAGCAAGGTACTTAACCTGAATTGCTTCAGTTAATGTCCACCTGTATAAATGGATTGTATGTATAGAAATGTGAAATGTGAACTGTGTCAGCCACACTAGATAAGAATGTCTGATAAATGCCTAAACTGTAACTGCAAGTTAATCTATGTTAGGAATGTTAAGAGCATTTCTGAAGTTCTCTGTGGCCTCTCCACACAGCCCTGTCTCTGGCCATGGAGAGGGACGGCTCCAGCGGAGGGGTGGTGCGCTTGGCCTCCATCTCTGAGGAGGGGGTGGAGAGAGTGGTCATCCTGGGCAACCAATTGCCCAAATTCTCCAGCGCTTAGCCAGAAATCAGAACTACCTAGCATGCTGTGGTAGTGATGGGAGAGTGAGGCTTCATGACCCCAAAAATGGACAGAACTACCATATGCTTTTCAGTGACTCACCGACGAAAACCGATCATTGTGGTTTGCTGTGGAGAGCAAAACCTTTTGGTTGTTTCAGAGAAGTGATTGACAGCTCATTGTAGCTCCACCCATTATGAAGTTCATGAAATCTCACTCTCTTGAAATATACTAAAGAACCGTTGTTTTTGTAATGCTCTTTGTTGTAAAAAAATAAATAATAAAAAGCAATTTTCAATAAAAACCTGTTTGAAGAGAAGGAATGCTATCGAGATTCCTGATGATACCTGCAAATACTGTGAGGTTCGGATGCTATGTAACCTAACACACTCAAGTTGTTGTGCTCCTGCATTTGTTGGGAGAAAACGTCCTAGGGACATCCCAAAAAATTTGCCAGGGACTGTGGCATTTCCAAAGGAAACAGTGTGAACACCTGTTGACTTTAGCTTGGGACACATGCTAAATGCATACTGTATTTTAATACTGATAATATTTCCAAAAGTAGCTCACAGCACATTTAATGAATATTTCCTGAGATGTACCATAAAGAAAAACAAGAATGTCTTCCAAATGGCCAAAAACAAAACTGGTATTTGCGAGCTTGTGTTACTTTTTATTATGTAAAAAGAGGCATTATCTGTGATCATTTGCAGAGGAACAGCTCAATTTCAAGTCACTGGAGCTTAGTTCTCACTGTTTATTCAGCAGAACAAGGCAAAGAGCAGGGCAAAATACAGTATACCACAGTTACTGTAAATCCATGGAATATAATGATAAATCAGCATCAGGGTTAACATTAACATCAGTCGTTACAGAGACGGGGGATAGGTACACAGACTTAGCTAAACGTGAGGGAGAGTCAGGGTGTTGCAAATGCTAGATAACCAAAGCAAGTGATAAGGTGGGAGAGACAGGAAGAGCATGACGGACAGAAGAATTCATAGGAGGGGTCAGGTGGTATTATTCAGACTGATGCTTAATCAATTAATTGACAGCAATTTAACATGTACACTACCGGTCAAAAGTTTGAGTACACCTTCCATCTGGACTATGGCTAATCGGGCACTCCTTCATTCTTCAGCAAGATAACGACCCGAAACACACCTTGAAGTTGTGCAAGAACTACCTGGTGAAGGAGGAACGTGAAGGACAACTCAAACTGATGACCTGGCCTGCCCAGTGTCCAGACCTCAATCCCATAGAAATTGTATGCGACAAACTGGACAGAAGAGTCAAAGCAAAGCAACCCACAAGTTTCTCTGGGAATTGCTGCAGAATAGCTGGGAAAACATGTCGAGTGATTTCCTGCTAAAACGTATTAACCGAATGGCCTCTGTTTGTGAGGCTATTCTCATGCCAAAGGGTGACTATTTTGAGGAATCCAAGATTCAATTTTCAATTCAATTTTCTTGAACATTGCTTTGATGTTCCTTTTGTTTATTGTTTATGTGTTTTTTGTCATTTTAAAGTATTTACAGAAATGTATACGGTGTAAATCATTGTCAATTATGAGATAAACCTAGTTTCCAGCAGGTGTACTCAAACTTTTGACCGGTAGTGTATGTCAAATGAATGATTATGCTACTTCCATTTCCAAATATCCTGTGTTTTATTGCACCCCTAGTGCAAATTATGATGAAGCAGATGAGCTTTGATCGGAAACCCTTACTTTAGTCCGGCTGTTCAGTACAAGGTACGCACAGACAACACACATATCCAGGGGTGTTTAAAGATGGGTCTCTGAAGTGCTGCCGTTTGTGGTGGTGGAGTTGTCGCCACCTTTTGGTCCAAAATCAGTGCTGCTTGCGATTAAAGGCATCAAGGACCACCAATCCTCCTCTCCTGTGTGCCCTCCCACTCCCTCACTCCCTCTGTCTCCCAACATCCACTCTCGTACCACCCACTCATTCCCAACAGGGGACCCCTTACTCTCCTTGTCCCGTTCCTCCCCTTTTACCCGCTCTTCCCTTAAGATCAAACTGTACCTCTTTTTTGGTTCACTGCTTCTCCTGTTTCTCTCTGACCATCTTTGCATCTCTGCTCCCTCCTTTTCATTTCCTTCATTGGGCTCCTGGCTCTTATCTACATCCCTCCATTCTGCTATGCTGTCATCTCGGCTGATCTCCTTGTACAGTGTCCTCCTGTACATCCCCTCTCTTGTAGATTCTTGACTGGTAGCAAGTCCATCTGCCTTCCCTGCATCCTCGGACTTCACTGCCTCACACTTCCCCTTCCCTGGCCCCTCCTCTTCCCCCTCCCCCCTTTCCTCCTTCCTCCCTTTCCCTGGTCTTATAGACAAACAGCACAGAGCGAAACATAGCTTGCACCCCCTCAGCACCCTCCATAGGCAGCGAAATGGTCCCTACTCGGTTATACTCCTGCCCACTGTTCTCTCCAGTCCCTTTGTCCTCTCCCTGTTTGACCTTATATCCCAGTCGTCTCACTGTGTCGCTCTCCTGCTTCCGTGTCTTTCGGGCGAGAGGCAAATAGACCCTAATGTATGTCCGAACAGACCATAGAAAGATTGTGCACAGCCATAATGCCAGCAAAACACACAGAAAAAGGTAGCCAATAAACAGCCACCAGCAGTATAGCACCACTGATCTCTCCTTTCTCCTCTTCTCCAAACCCCAAGAGCCAGTACTGAGAGGATGCTCTGTGGTCAGAGGAGGATCGGTGGTGGTTTGACGGTGTGTGGTTGTGGGTGTTGGTGTGGATGTGGGAGTGGGTTTGGATGTGGGAGTGGGCATAGTTGTAGTTTGAAACGTATTGGGCATACGGATATAGGTAGTTGTAGGCTTTGCCTCCATCCCCATCTGGGTGGGCTCGGTGGTGGTGTGGGCCTGTGTAGGTGTAGTGGTTTGGATAAGTGTGTGCATGGTGGTATGGATCTGGGTGGGTGTGGTTGTTCTGGTCGGGGTGAGTGTGGTGCTCTGGGTCTGACTGGGTGTGGTTGTTTTGGTAATGGTGGGCGTAGCGGTGTGGGTCTGGGTAGGCGTCATGGCATGGGTCTGGGTGGGTGTAGCTGTTTGGAAAGATGGGACATGTGCAGTGAAGAAGATATTAGTGAAAGCTGTAGTGAGGGGTAGTAATACTACGGTTCGAAAAGAATGTGGTTCAGGTGGGGCTTCAGTGAAATCCATATCATAAGTTGGAGAGCAGTAGTCATCTCCTGCTAAGTCAATGATGGGTCGATACTTTAGTCGACTTGGGCTGGCACACACCACGCTCTCTGGGTCATTCACAATGTGCGATGGGCCTGTGTGTACGTACACGTTGTGGCCCTGATCCTCCAGCCATGTTGACAGGTAGGCCACCTCACAACTACAGACCCATGGGTTCTTGGACAAGTAGACGTATGGTAGATTGGGCATCCTGGAGAAGAACTGGTTTGGCATGACCTTGATGCGGTTGTCCTCCACGTCAAAGGTCTTGAGGACGGTGCTGGTCATCACGGCCAGTAGTGACGGAGGCAGCACCTGGATGAGGTTCTGGGAGAGGTCTAGAAACTCCAGGTTTCCCAGGTTCTTGAAGGAGTCCTCGTTCAGCGTGTGCAGCTGATTGGCGCGCAGGTGGATCTCCATCAGTTTGGACGCAGCAGAAAAGGCAGACGCTGGGAGCTCCTGGAGCCTGTTGTCAGAGAGACGGAGGACCCTCAGGGATGGGAGGATCAGGTCTGGACCCTTCTTCAGTGATGACACTCTGTTCTGGGAGAGATCCAGCTCATACAGCTTGGGGAAGCTCAGGTAAGAGTTCCAGGGCAAGGACACAAACTGGTTTTCTGTGAGAACTAAGACTTCTGTGGCTGGATCGATTCCAGACGGGACGTTGCTCAAATTCATCCCCGTGCAGTTCACGCGCGGTCTGTCGTCCTGATTCCTGTCACTACGGCAACATCCAGTCATAGTCAGGCATAGGTCACACAAAAGCAGGATGGAAAATACAAACCTCATTCTAATGCTGGTGATTGAACCTGCCAGGAGAAACAAGTCAAAACTTGTTACAATTTTAGAGAATGCATTTTTAATTCAATGGTACATGTTCTTGAGGTATACATTTTGAATACATTTTATACAGGTTACTTGATAACAGGCACTTGACTGGGAGCCATTCTGGGCAGCCATCTGTTCTGGATACTGCAAATTGGTACATTTCACCTGCCATAATGTTTCCTTACATACAACTCCAGAAAAGCCTTGCATTTAAAGTGATTATTTGTAAAAGCAGCATTGTACAGGTGTAAGTACAGTCCTTGGCAGGAGTTGCACAAAGTTTGTAAGAACCTTTTGTAAGAAAACCACATACATAACAGTAAGCAGTCCAAATACAGACAAATTACAAATTACAAGTGCCGCTGGAAAGCAAGAAACTAACTGTAGCAAATTGGCATTTGTTCACTGCACAACTTCCAACAGAAACAAGATAGAAAAAATATAAAAGACCAAAATTCCTTACTTTATTTCTCTTCAGTTTTTCCAATCAGATGGACACAGCATTATCAGTCCATAAATCTGCGGTGACTTCTGCACTGTTCACTTCTTTGCTCCTCCACAATGGCCTTAAAGGAGTGTCTAGTTGGTTGTCATGGTTTGTGCAAATGAGGGTGACTATGTTTGTCTGTTGCATGTACTTGTGAGCTACTGTACCAAGAAAAATTCCACCAACTCTGGGTGACATTAAAAGCACTTTGTGTGTGGTGGTGGGGAGGGGGGGGGAAAGAGAGATCTTCTTATAACAGATTTCCTCATGAGTCATAGGAATGTCCCAAAATGTATTTATCTCAGTTCCTCTCCATCCCCCTGTCACTCACTCCCGGGCACAGCACCACAGCCACAGCCTCTCTGACCTGCAGCCCAAACCCAGGATTAGAATCAGTGCCCAGAGCATAAATAGCTCCCCTATGCCAGCAGCCCCAAAGCTAGAAAGTGAGCTGGCCTATCTGTGTGTAACACGCCGACTAGAGTTGTACCCTCAAAGAACATAGATAATGCAGTGACACATTTGCTCTCTCTCACACACACACACTGCTTGGAATGGCATAGATAAAACACAAATGCATTGTCATCAAGAGTCACCAAGGTTTTTGGAAGTCTGGGAATGGAACAGTGTAGAAATGGGTGATAGTTAACGAAGTGGATAGAATGAATATACCTTCAGTCTTTTGTATTTAATTGTCATAACACAACTTGAAAGTTCTAAAATTTAACTCAGGTTAGCCTGGCTGCATGTCAGTGTGTCTGAACTTGTATCAAATCATGTATTTTCCTTTCTTAAAAACTGGTGTCTCCTCAATATGATATTGGGGCTAGAAGTAGTGAGACCTTTTAAGAAAAAGACTGTGTTTAAAAGATTTAAAAGAATGCACTGGATATTATTTGGATGTTTCCCTGTTGAGAGAATCCAATAAATCAACGTGCTGCACGCAAGTGTGTCATGTCAAATAAAATGCTCATGCAGCATATTTACTGAAATGTAGAGAAGTAATGATTTACCTCACGGGCGTCAATTAGGGGCATGACCATTGCCATACCTTGGCTTCATAGTCTATTTTCAAAACGTGCCTAAATAAACCAGTGAAAGCTGTGTTTTACCATTTTTTCCATGTCTATTTCAGCCTAGGCTGATAAAGCAGCTCCAATTTTGTCCAAAACATTTTGGATTCCCAGTTAAAATGTTAGTCAAGCAACACGGTATGAAGGTAACATTTATTTATTGATACTATTATTGAGCTCAAACGGTTTTACCGCTTTACTGTTTGACCCATTGTCAACACAATATATATATTTTTTGTGACGTCAAATTTGCCGTACCTTAGTTTTTGCTGAAATGACGCCATTGGATTACCTCCATCTCCTTTGGTACCTCAGAAAAGGTGAAACTGTTCAATCTTGATAGCTTGATTTGAATAACCCTTGTGAGACCCCGCTCCGAGCATGCCTTTTAGAGATTTAATTTGTCGTTTTCTTTACAGACAAAACTCTTTTACCGCCTCTTATTCCATATTACATGAAACCTCATAACATCTTTTTTTGGGGGGGGTTCTAATTCCACTACCCTGCTTGGGAGTGTTCATACGTATGCACTACTACATCGCAGGGGTATGATGAATGCCAAATGGTTGCAGAACAAAAACTTTAGACTAGCACTTTCATATACGTAACTGGGTCTCAAGATAAACCATGAGAAATTAAATCCATAAAACGTAAAATTAGATATTACATTACATTATATAATCCTCTGTGACCTTGGGCCAGATTACTTGTATATGTATAATGATCAGAGCTTTTTTTCCTAATTCCTATCCAATGATGCCTACTGGGAAAAATCCATTACGCAGAGTAAGCCAACAAATTAAACGCATTTAAGCTTAAACAGAACATGCATCTCAGTTTAGATATACACTTTTAATGCAGGTTAAGAGACCCCTGCCCTCTGGAACTGCAGCTGCCTGTCCCTTGTTGGTAATAAAAGCAGCAGATGGGCTCTCCCCCATTGTTATTTCCATTATTCCTGCAACGACGGAATGCAATCCTGACAAGTTAAAGATGTCCCCGAAGCTCGTTTTCTGGGTCATTCAAACACAGGGGACCAGAGCCCTTATCAGGGCCGTTTAGCTGCTCTCTCTCGGCACTGCATGCTTTTCCTTCCACTGCTGGCCCAGAGGAAGGCATCTTTAGGAAAAAAACTTACTTTTAAATTCAAACGTTTACCTTCACTTAAAGGAATATTTTTCAGCGTTAAAGAAAAAAAGGGGGAAGTTCTGATTCAATTTGGCTGGAAAATTCCATTCAATGTCTTGCGATTGTGATCGGTCACCTCAAGGACATGTGGCCCAGCGTGCTGGGAGAGGGTTTGGGCAGCAGTCAATGTCAGGAAATGCACAACACACATAGTTTATATACAGATATATATATACATCATCTTTTTTTTTTTTTTTTTAACATATTCTTTTATTTGGGTTTTGTATGTTCAAGCTTAGGTTACCATCAACCTATACAGCTGTGCCCAGTCTTCCCCAATCAAGAAAAACAACAAATAAACAAAAAGCCAACTAAAAATAACAAAACCAAAAAAGGGAAGAGGGAGACCCGTTTGAGTGGGTTTTATCCACAGGAGGTTTAGTACAGGTTAGGCAGGAATGAGGTGATGTTCACTGGCTCCAGTAATAGTCCAGGAAACCAACAAAGTGGCTGCAAGCAGACAGACTCAAAACAATGCAGAACGGAGAAGTAGAACGTGTTCTGTTCAGTTCAGTCATTTACAAGCAAGGAAATGACCATGAAGCCAAACCATCGAGACAATTGGTTTTTTTACACTTTTATTGTTCTTTATAGCACATGATCATTTTATTTAAAACTCAAGTTACAGATATCCATCAGACAGACAGGACCCATGCAGGGGAAAAAAGTAAGGAAAGCAAAACGCTTGTTTCCGTAGCAGCTTCCCACGCGCTGGGCGAATAGTGTAGTGCCAGCAGAGTATATGGGGTAATTATGGCAAGGGCGATGACATAAAAAGAACATAACATGGAAGTACGACAGGTGAGAGAGAAGAGGAATATTAAAAATGTTGGGAAAAACACACACGCACACCAATTGGGGTAAAAGCAAGAGAGCTGGTTGCTGTAAAATTAAACAGGAAAAAAAGGGCATAGACAAGAATCCCCCCCAAAAAACAAGCAAAAACCCAGAAATTCAGAAACACACTGTAATAGATTGTCCTAAATAATCAACAGAAAGTTAACTTTAAAATAAAACTCACTTCGTTCACTGCAGTATAGCAACACCAGTAATGTCCTTCCTCCATCGCCCCTCTGCGAATTGACATATTTATGTGGGACAGTCCTTATAGGTTTAGGTTTGCCCCCTTACATTTATTTTGTTCTTTTTGTTGTCTTAGCTCTGTTTCTCACACAACTGATAACAGCTCAGGTCGAATGATTCTTTCCCATTTGGTTAAATCATCTCTTCAGTCTGATAAGTTGAATTGCTCACGGGGGTAAAATAATAATAATATAAACTCGCCCCCAACGGACGACCTTACGTCCGGCCCAAATCTTTTAAAATACTTGTAGAGCTTTTCTCAAGGAGCTAATCTTCTGGTTTTCTGGTGCATGTTTGTGGCACAGTAGTGAGTTACTGCATGTCAGTGTAACATAGTCCTTGGTTACACTGTCTTCCCTGACTCCAGAACAATCAAGGTTCAATCTCACAGCCATATCATTAAACGTGCCCCCTGGCTCTCTTCTTCATGCTCAGATTCACACGAGTGTAAGAATCAAACACGCGAAAGACACCCAGAAACCTCAGAGCCTACAATGAATCCGAGCTTTATACTACACAATGGTGGAGATGTTCAAATGTTTCAGACTGGTAGAGAAGCAAAAGCACATACGGTATCATCTCCACCACTGTCACTGTAAATTGCATTTCTCATCTCATCTACACCAGAGCTCTACTCCACATGACTGATGGCATGACTCAAGGGGCCGTCTAAGTATTTGCCGGTTTGCATAAGACGTACGATCCAAAAATGATTAACATTAGGCCTACACTTGCAGGCAACCTAAACTGGTATTAAAATGAAAATCCATCGCCTCTGACATTTTTCCTCTATGCCTCGTTCGCAGTAGGTGGGGATTAAACAGGGACACTGTTCGAAACTAAATCCAAACTAGAGTCAATTCAAACTTTCGTACTCGCGTGGCCACCGCAGTCTTGGGCCCGCTGCTGCAGATTGCAGACTCACCGTGGCCAGAACACCGCAATCTCACCGATGCTTGTATGAAAGAAAATGCTACCGCATGCTTCTCCATTGCCCCTGTGAGAGTCAAACTTTACACACTTTACAATCCCACACCACCATCTCTCCTTCCCCATATGCTGATTTCTCAGATTCATTTCACATTCGCTGACCAATAACTAACCTTGCCTATGATGCGTTCTACCAACTATCCCGTTTACACCTGCACCTCGAACCCTCTGACAGTCACGTCGGGACCTGTAGGCCTCTGCCGCTGGTCCCTTCAGCGAAGACGGATCTAACTAATGAGACTCTTAGGTCGAGCTCTCATGTGTGAGGTCTTGTGGTACACTGTCCTGTCTCTCCTTGCTGAAATCCTTTGCTCGGGCAAAGCTTTCAGCCTCCTCCTTCGCTCAACAACCTTTCCGTGCCATCCATCAAAGTTTCTGCATTTCAAAGAACTTCCCAGTCACATTTAAACAAGTTCACATAGCCCAATATTTCAGAAGATAAAAACATCATTACACCGTGACTTGCAGTCAATCATCTTAAAAGACGCAACTACACATAGTTTCAGTTTGCTCAACAGCCACCCTCCCCCATCCCTCCCTGTAGTGACGGTCTGTCGGTTTCAACCTGGTATTCTATGCCGATACAGATCAATACTGTCCGCTTCTCAGATTGCTCTCCACATATGTTCCGGGTCACGTAAGTGGCTGAAACAAACCCGTGCCTTTGGGGTGTGGCCGGGGGCTGTTCCACTCCACTGCACTCAGTCACACACAGAGGATCCTGCCGCCGTCATCCGAGCGTAGTGCCCAGGTACACTGACCCTGGTCACGTCTCTTCTGGTCACGTCTCATCTGACCCATGACTCCGTGTAAAATACGAGCGACTGTGTGTGAGCTTTTTGAAAAAAATAGACGCTTACTTGGTTTAGTCATGTGACATGCGTTTCCCTACATCCCCAGCGCCCCGCCCCCTCTCAATAATCACTACTGTGCTCGCAAACAAATCAACTTATTCAACAGCTCGTAGATTTCATCCTTCGGTCATCCTTCAAGGTCAATTGTCTCTTAAAGAATAGACCGAGCGCTAGTGAGAAGGAAAATTCTCGAGTCAAAATGGGGGAAAAATAAGGTCATATCAAGCAGGGTCCTGCTGGAATAATCCAACCTTTTGGATTCCAATCCGACCGACGTCATTAAAAATGCACTCCCGCTGAGAGGGAGGAAGGTGGCCCACGTGCACATTGCACACAAACGGTAAGAGGCCTCTCCTCACAGCCTTCTCCTCCCGCTCTCCAGATCAGCGGCTCTCAAAGCCAGCGGCCATGTTGGCGGGATTCAGGAGGGCACATGGAACACTTCATTTTCAACGACTTCATTATGGCCACAGGTAATTTGATGGTAATCTGAGGCCTTACTTAAAATTAAATTCAAATGAATTTCTGTTAGGAAAAGGGGGGGGAGACCCCCCTACAACTTAAAAATTGCTTAAGTGTTCAAAACCTTCAGCCCACAAATTACTAAAAATAATAAACAGCTAAAACCAGGATAAAATTATTTCTGGAAAAAACTAAAACAAAAAAAAAAACCTCCCACCATCCAGCAAACGGGAGGAAGTGTTTTGAGCTTAATGTTGTTATCGTGGTGAGGACTACAGGGTGCTTCTAATGGTTGAGGTCAGTTGCATCATCGTCCTGGTGTGGGGCTGAACCTGCTGATAGATCCACTGGAGGACAAAAACACACACAAGCTGGAAAGGCTCCCGATTCCATGACCGTGCCCACCGCCCCCCAGCGTCACCGTCACCAGATACAGTATTTCTACACCTCCCAAAGCATTGTGGAGGCTGTGTCACTCTCAAACATCAGTCTAAAAAACAAAACAAAAAACAAACTAAAATATCAACAGCAACTCAAGAGGAAAACAGTATCATGTTACAGTTTACAGACAATACACATTCCTGTGCCACAGTCGACCCAGCTAGTCACGCCACTCGGGGGGACTGCCTGGTCTCTCTGACATAGGACAAGATTTCTTTGGGTGTTTTTCAGTAGCTAATTGTTAATTTACCCTCTCCCCTCCCCGCCACAACATCCTACAGCAGCCTGCTGTAGAATAGACACGCACATCTCACTCAAACACATATACAGACACAGCACTCCGACAGATGTAAACATCAGTCTCCCATACTCATTAGCTATATATATATATATATATATATATATATATATATATACTATATATATATATATATATAAATTCTGTGCGTGAAAAGAAACACATTGCCGAAATGCACCCGTGCTTCGCCACTCCGTTCAGAATTCAGAGTGTAAGAAAATGTGTGAGTTTGAGCGGTTAGTGTGGAGGACGATGAGGGAGGGAGAACGGGAGGGTAAAGGAGGGGGTGTGTGAGTAAGGCTTTTGCAGCGTTTGAGGCCCAGCGGTATTCGGCGCCGTTGCAGTCCTCTGCTCATCCTCCCAGGCCTCGCGTGAGGCGCTTTTCCGCGCGCGTCAGCCCTGCGAGGCTAAAGAGAGAAGCTCGTCGGAACGCGGTGCACAACACAGGCAACTCTTTCGGACGTGAGGCCTTGAGCGGAGTTAATCCTAAGTTCGAAGTGCCTGCAGGAATCCTGTAAGGAATAGGTGTCTGGGTGTAAACCCAGTATCATTCCACAGGCCCACTGAAGGCCACTTGTTTCAGCGCTACGTTTGACAACGATACACCGGCTTGTGCAGAAACTCAGGGGATGTGCAGCTCTGATTCCGCCCACGTCTTTGGCAGAGTCTGCTCACTTGGAGATTCGTCGACCAGCTCTTTCTCAAATGGGTAAAAACACGGCCACGTCCCGTTCATGCCAGCGTTAATGCTATTTCGTGCCCCGCAGCTTCCTTTCGACGCGAGTTCTGTCCTTGAGCGAGACGCGGCTGGGCCCTAAACGGTGAGCGTGCGTGTGTGTCGGAGCCAGTGGAGAGGAACGGCGGAGGGAGCTATCGGGAAAAGGTACGAGGAACACACAATCCACAATAAAAACGATATTAATAACGACAGTAATAATAATGGTAAGGTGTAGAAGAAAGTTGCCTGTGCATGGACATAAAACGAGGGCAGCGACACCTGCCCTGGGGGAAGAGGATCGTGCTACGCGTGACACGGGAGGGCGACGGGAGCTCTGTCTCACACTGGGGTCTCCCTGCTCTTCAGGTCCGGGGCGCTGAACTGCCGACGCATTCTGGGCGGGGTGGTGTATCCCTGGAATTTGGGGTTTCCCCAGCCTCCCCCGGGCCTCTCTTGGGGGCTGTGGTGCCGGTGGGGCGGCGGGTCCCCGTCGTGCGGGTAGCGCCCCCCTCCTCGAGGGGGGTACTGCTGTTGCTGGTTGTAATAGGGGTGGTGGTGGTGTTGGTGGTACCCAGGCTTACGCTGATTGGGGTAACCCCCGTCCCGGGGCTGGGGGTACGGCTCTCTCTCCTGCCCGGGGTTGGAGGACTGCCGGCGATAACGGGGCCGCCCCTGGTGGTTGGAGTTGTTTGGGGAGCCGTTGGGACTGTTGTGGTTGTCGTGGTTGCTGGGGTTGTTTGGGCCAGTGGAGCTGTCCAAGGAGTTCCTCCTGTATTGCCTCGGCGGCTGCTGCTGCTGCTGCTGCTGCTGCTGCTGCTGAGGGAAGTGGTTGCCTTGGTTGTTGCTGTAGTTCCGCTGTTGCCAGGCCCGGTGGGGGCTCGGTGTGCGCATGCGAGGGTGGCACCCGGGCCCCATGATCACCGGCACGTGCATGGGCAGCGGGAAGGGGAGGGGCAGCAGGGGCATGATGGGCCCTGCGTTGTGGGCGAAGGGAGGCGGCGGGGGCGAAGGCGTGCTCTTCCCGCTGGCCTGGCTCTGCGTGTCTCCCTCTCCCTGCACCTCGCCACCTGCTGCTCGCTCCAGCTGGCCCTCCTCGCCTGCTGTCAGCCCCAGCATGAACGCAGTGGCGGGTCCCCAGGAGTACCGGTGCTGCGGGTTGCTCTTGAAGGGGAACTTCAGCTTGCAGTCCTGGGGCGGGATGAAGCGGCCCGTCCCGGGCAGGTGGGGCCCGCCCTCGGCCCCGGTACCCCCCCCGCCCCGCCGCAGACGCTTGGCAATCTGCTGCTGCTGCAGGTTCTGCAGGCGTGTCTGCTCCTGCTTCAGCCAGCGTAGCCGGCCACGGCGGAATGCCGGGTCCTCCTCCATCAGCTTGCTCACCCGCACCTCCTTTGGCAGGTCCTCCGCGGAGCCGCGGTCCTCCTCGTACTCCACCCCGGCCTTGTGCATGCCTCCCTCTCCGTCATCCATTACAAAGTCCTCCAGGGAACCCTCGTCCTGCCGTGGGGAAAGGGGAGTTAGAAATGTGGAGTCGGTAAAGGCACCACAGTAAGAGACAGGCATACAGGTTAAGAGTGCGCTTTAAATGAAACAGACAAAACTGCAGGAAAAAACATTTTTAGTAGTAAGTTCAGTGAACAGCAGTAAACCGTTTCAGCAGTAGATTTGTCTTTCAATCATACCATACAATCATATGACCAGACACCTTCGTAGTTTCCATAAGAGGAGGTAATTAGCCAGGTAGTCTGTGAAGGCCCTTACCATGAGTGCAAGTTCCACTCGTTAACTTCGACTTCACATATTTGAAAATAAAATGACTTTCTACATTCGAAAATTAAAGTTACTCGACTCTACATTCTTGTTTGGAGGGTGCAGACCGCCATAGGTCCTGGTGCCTGCGCTCTACCACCTAAAGCGATAAGTAATCGAGAAATACAAAGGAAGCAAACAGCCAAGACCGCGTGGTAAACAAAGAAATGCATTATAATAAGGAAGATGGCGAAAAAAATTAATCCCAGATCGATACACCAGCAAAAATGTATTGAAAAAAAAGTTAATCGGTCTTGTTTTCTTTTTCAAAGTGGTTTTGAGTGGTTTTGAGATTTTGAGCATTTGACACACAGCAGTTTTATTGTTTGAATTTGGAGGCTTCCCAGCTCAATCCTATACCAGTTTGACGTCAACTGTAAGCTAGTATTGTGTGTTGCGTTTACGTAAGCACATGTCAGCGTACTTTTTAAATAGAATTTTTGGGACAAAGCTGCAAACTCACTTGCTAATTTATCACAAAAAGGCAAAATATGTTCATCCATTGTCAGCAATTCTGCACGTGCTAAAAGGATTTTATCTTGCTTTGGTAAAGTGTTTGCGGTGCAAACATAGTGTCTGTTAAATGTAGCTTCATCACCTAGTCTGCCTCCCTCAAGACACACACAGGCAGGTGACTGGCCCTTGTACTCCTACGACGGACCTTCTTTTGTCTGCCACCTCTCACCCTCTCGTTGGTTTGTTCCGCATTGCCTCTGCCCTTCTGCTCACCCCCACCTTCTCTTGGGCCAGCCCTGCCTGTATCTCTATGGGATCTCAATCATAAACTACAGCAGCTTCTAAATCCTGGTGCTGGTATACCTGGTCCCAACCTGCTTGAGGTCTTAAAACTCTCATTAAAGACTGATTCTTCCTCTCTGCGCCTGTTTCAAGCACCAGTGCAAGGGCCTAATGATTGTCAGAGTCTGCCCGGCGGTGGGATGAGCTGGCCACCGTGAACAGGACAGTGTGTCCTGTGTGTGTGGTGTGTGTGGTATGTGTGTATATTGTGTGTGTAGTGTGTGCGTGTATAGTGTATGTCTGTGTAGTGTGTGTGTGTGTGTATAGTGTGTGTGTGTGTGTGTGTGTGTATAGTGTGTCTGTGTGTGTGTGTGTGTATAGTGTGTGTATAGTGTGTATAGTGTGTGTGTGTGTGTGTGTGTGTGTGTGTGTGTGTGTGTATAGTGTGTCTGTGTGTGTGTGCATGTATAGTGTGTGCGTGTGTGTGTGTGTGTGTGTATAGTCTCTGTATGTGTGTGTATGTATAGTGTGTGTGTGTGTGTGTGTGTGTATGTATAGTGTGTGTGTGTGTGTATGTGTGTGTGTGTGTGTGTGTATGCGCGTGTGTGTGTATAGTGTGTGTGTGTGTGTGTATAGTGTGTGTGTCTCTGTGTGTGTGTATAGTGTGTGTGTGTGTATAGTGTGTATAGTGTGTGTGTATAGTGTGTGTGTGTGTGTGTGTGTGTGTGTAGTGTGTGTGTGTTTAGTGTGTCTCTGTGTGTCTCTGTGTGTGTGTGTTACCTGTGGTCCTACCCCAGGGATGATGCTCTCCATCTTCACCATGCGGTCGCGGAGTGAGCGGATCTCCTCGTCCTTCATGTTGTTCTGCAGCTTCACCTCCTGCAGGATGTCGGTCAGCTTGTCGATGTGGGCCTTCAGGTTGTACATGCCGGCCTTGCCACCCTCGCCCCCCTCGCCCCCGGCCCCGCCCTCCTCCCCGGGGCTGCGCTCCTCGCCGATGCCCACCGTGTCCCACACGTCCTGCGCCACGCTGCGCCACGTCTCCCGCTCCTGCGGGTCGCGCTTGGCGTACATGCGGCAGAGCTCCTTCATCTTGACGATGGCGAGGGCCTCGATCTCCTGCCGCGAGTGGCGGAAGTCGCCCAGCGCCACCTCGTAGCAGATCTCCTTGACCGCCTGCATCTTGAGGTCGGCCAGCGTCACGCGCTTGGGGTCCTTGCTGATGCGGCGACGCTGGGGGATCTGGTAGACCCGCAGGGGCTCCCTCTTCTTCCCACTGCTGGGCAGGCCACAGCGCTTCACGATGCACTGCACCTGGGGGCGCGGGACAAACGCTCGTTACCGCATCGCTCCTACACGTAACGTCTTTATCCCCAACAGGTCAGATGTGTGGGGGGAGGGCGGAGGGCATTCCAGATTACGTTATCTTTTGTGTTCTAACAAACGACCTGTACCTACAATGTTTTCAGAAGATAACCACTTGCCACCTAGCCAGACTCCATTTGTGTAATTTACGTTTGAAATTAAAAAGATTTTATTTGCAATGTGAAAAGTATTTTTGAAAAGATGGCAAATAAAAGGTTGACTGGCTTTTGGTCTAATTAACCTAACTTTAATAACCTCATATTATTTGCCAGTGCTGAAATCGGAAAGTCGCGGTTCTAAGGTTTCTGTCAATGTCTTTGCCGCGTGTGTATGATCAAATCTTGCGAAGTTAGAAATGGAAATATACTTTTATTTCTGCTCGGATCGGCGGCGATCCAGCCAACCCTAAAAGGTTAAGGGCCTATCATTTCACTTTAGTAAAAGGTTAAGAAATGTGTTGATTGAAAATCCCGCTCTCGCACAGTATCCGGTTTATTAGTAGGGGATTAGGAAAGCCAAAACGCAGATGTCACCGGACAACAGTTTGGATTTGCTGAGATACGTGGTTTTACAGCTACGGTGTGCGTGTCGAGTTTCATTAAATGCATACACCGGAAGAAAGTCCATGCACCTTCTGGAGCTCAACATTAATGCACTTTCACAACCTTGATTCTATAACATAATAATATAATATAATACTACATGCCATTTAGCAGACGCTTTTATCCAAAGCGACTTACAGTAATGAATGCATACATTTTTCAGTATATGTGGCCCCAATGGGAATTGAACCCACGACCAAAGCGTTGCCAACGCCATGCTCTACCTCCTGAGCCACACAGAACAACCATTTTCACACATTAAAAAAGAAAAAGCCCCTTCAAGGTTCCCGAGGGCCCGTGGGAGCCCTGTTACTGGGCTGTGTGTAGGTGTTGCCTGTGGGTCTCTGGGAACGCAGGCGCATTGTGAGCGCGTTGTGAGCGCGTTGTGAGTGCGTGCGTCCGTCCTCTGCAGAGCCAGCGCCGGTGAGGCATGCCTGCGGAGTCTGACCTTGTTGGCCGGCAGCTTCTCTCTCAGGGAGGAGATGAGCCTCCAGCTCTCCTCGCACGAGCGCTTGTCTGAGTCGTCTCCGCTGTCCGAGTCTGCGTACTGGGGAGGAGAGGGAGAGAACGGGCGCCACGCTTCAGACTGGAGGACTTTGGTAATATCGCCATGACGCCGTACAGAGATGTGATAAAGGAGGACCACTGGAATCCACACCCTGGGGGTAATTGGTTTTTAAAAACAGCAGGGAATGCGAACAAGAGTGATTGATGTGAGCTCTCGTTGCTGAGATGGTGTGCGTATGTGTGTGTGTGTGTGTGTGTGTGTGTGTGTGGTATGTATTTGTGTGGTGTCTATATATGTGTGTGTGTGGTGTGTGTATATATATGTGTGTGTGTGTGTATGTGTGTGTGTGTGTGTGTGTGTGTGTGTGTGAGGGAGAGACAGTTCTCTCACCAATCTCTGCTGCTCCAGAAGCAGATCAGCCTCCTCCTTCTCTCTGCGGTACTGAGTCTCCATGTCCTGCAGTCTGGGACCGACACAAAGACAGACAGAGAGAGACAGACAGACAGACAGACAGACAGAGAGACACAGAGAGAACACAAAGTACTGATCAGAACAGGTCATTCACTCCATCTGAGGCCATCTGATTTTGGTCTTGAAGTATCCAATCATCTCTGACAGTACCACAAATCCTGACAAGTTACTCCACGCCCATTGTAGTAATGTATATACTTTAATGTCAGACTGAAATGTAATTTCAAAGTATTTTCTGGTCCTGTTCACAGAACTCAGCCTCAATGAGACATCATTGTAATACCTTTAAATATCTTAAATACTTTTAACAATTTTTATCAATATTTTTTTTTTTTTGCAATGAGTGACAAGTGGCTTCAACAACTTGGCATTTTTGCTAATTTGCTACTCAAGTTCTCATCTAGATCATTTAAAATTGTACATAAAATGCATGGCCCATGGCCCCAACATGGACCCTTGTAGGACTCATGAATCAAACAAGTCTTTTGATTAATCAGGCCAGGAACCACTTTCTGACTACCTGCATTCCAGGCACTGAACTGTCTGCCAAGAACATAAACATTAAAGGATAAATATTTTAAGGAAACTGAGGGCATTGCTGGCAGGTAGGCAAAAGATCTGACGGTTCAAGGTTCAGCCTGGACCTGTACTACAGCGGCATAAGAAGCCTCCTCGTCTCTCCCTCCCCTTCCCTCTGTTCTCACCTCTTCTCCATCTCCAGTTTGATGTCAATACCCTGTTTCTCCAGCAGCTCCTTCTGGGCGTAGTTCCAGTCCACTAGCTCCCCCTGTTGGTCAATACAGGCACTGCGCTCCCGCTCCAGCCTGGCCTGCTCCGGGTGGTTGAATCGGAACACATGGTTCTTCCCCATAACAATGCGGTTACCTGACCGGAGGGGGTTCGCAGGGTGAGAAACATATTGAATACGAGGGGGGGTGCACACCAAGTCACACGGGACAAAAGTGATTAATTTGGGTTTTGTGTCAACTGTGCTGTTAATCATTGGTTTAAAACATAAAGGCCTTCATGGTTTGTTCGGAGGTATTCGTTGCCTCAGTCCAGGGGCGGGCGGATAAATCAAAGCCCTGTATTGTGCGGACGGCTGGATCTCACAGCAGCCGGGCGCTCTTCCAGGTGTGCTCCCCCCTATGACCAGGTGCGTGGAACTGGAACGTTCTGTGCCCCAGGCACACATTTAGAACGCTGTTCTGAGAGCGTTTAATGGCACATTCCCACCGTGTCAGCAGAAATATTTCTGAAATGTATTGTGCGCAAATTATTTTGCTTGACCACACATTCCAAACACACACATACAGAAACGCGCACACCACATATAGATGCGTACACATTCACACACAAACGTGCATGTGTGTCCATGAGTCCAAATGACCGAGAACAACAAAGAGTCGGCTTGGGGCACCGACCGACCAATCAGCCTGATTAAAGCCGCTCAATTAACCCACACAATTAGCGGTGGGTTGAAACAGCGAGGAGCAGTGTGAGCCAGCATTGTGCACCAGCAGAGGCAGCGAGCCCCTGGGGATCTGAATGAGGTGAGGAATCCCTGCTGCTCTGAAGCTCACCATGTTCACATGAGCTTTGTCGGGGAAAAATGTCTGGTCACAAAGCTCAGCTCTGTTCGTTTCCTGGATTAGGCGGCAGTGGAGCACATGCTTTTGAATCGCATCGCTTCTGGAGAAGTCTCAGGCAACGCTGCCCGGACTCGGCTACGCAAGTCCCGATGCGAGCTGATGCGAGCCGCAAGAGACTCAAAACCCACCTTCTCAGACTCCACTACCACTGAATTCTGTAGCTAATTGTCATCACCACTGCCTACTTGCTCAACACTTATTGTATATGTATCCCTGCCTACTCATTTAATTAAAACAAATTAAAAATTACTAACCTTTTCCTTCCCAGTGTTACAGGTATGCTACGCAGCTGCCTACAACAATGTCTATCGCTGTATTACTGCACTGATCTCGTGCACAAACTATGCTTGTTCCTTCCACGTATTAATGCACATCTTGTAAGGCGCTCTAGATAAGAGCGTCTGCTAAATGCTTAAAATGAAATGTAATGTAAAATGTGTGATTGCGGGGGCTGCGTGTCGCTGGGGAACGTCGCCCCCTGCTGGAACGAAGCGCACCTTGCTTGAGCACCAGCGGCTCTGTGATCTGCTTCCCGTTGACGTAGGTCTCCGCCCCCTCCAGGGGCTCCAGCGTCACGTACACTGAGGGCGAGAGAGAGGGAGGGAGAAACGGGAGGAAGGGAAGAGGGCGAGAAACAGAGAGAGGTTAAGAGAGAAAGACAAAACAAACTGGCATGTCAAAAGTATGAACGAGACGCATGGGTCACAAGTAGTGTCACATCCGGGGAAAACGAAATGGGAAATGAGGGGGGAAAACCAGAGTGGTACCAGACAGTGTGGTGAACAATACCTGGAGGATTTCCTGGCAAGCTTTACCAAGAGAGCCAGAGAGAGAGAGAGAGAAGAGAAGAGAAAGAAGGTATCGTGACATACACGTCTGACCTCTTTGACCACAGCTCTTATGCACAACACGCAAACGCTGAACGCAGAGCACAGAGCAGGGCGAGCAGAAAGAGTAGGCCGCTCCCTTCCTTCCTGCCCCGCGCTCAGCGACAATGGCCTCTAACCGCAGACGGGAGAGGCGGGCCCTCACCTTCCCCGCTGTCGCTGGCCTGGCTGTAGAACACGCAGTGCTGCTCTTTGATGAACTGGCCGCTCAGGCGGATGTCCACGTCCTTCTGTCCCACCCTGGTACGAACGCAGGGACAGAACGCCGTCAGACACACAGCCGCTACTCGCGCGCGATTATCCGCGCCACGGTCTGAAGCAAAGGTTCACTGACATTCTCATCTCGGGTTTAAGAGCCCGTGTAAAGTACAATTATGTGAGGATTCTGCTTAAGTCCTCATTTCCCCCCTTAATTATTATACCTTTCTACCCAGAGCGAGACACACTCTCACTTAGTGATAAAAATGCTGTTTTGACAGGACAAATTTAGCCTCTGAAATGATCCCCCCTTAAACAATCATTTCTGCCTACATTCTGTAGGCTTTGCTTTATTGTTTGCCGTGTTCTTAAATGATAATATTTTCAATATCGCCCATTTCAACAAAAGATGCTTTACACAAAAATGTACTATGATAATAATATTATTGTTGTTGTTATTAAAATATGACATCTTCAGGGCGGTCCCAAGACATGAGGCTTAGAGAGCCAGAGGCTAAGAAAGCGGGGTTGTCTCACCTGGTCACCCCCTCCTTGATGTAGTACAGCAGACACTCGGACATCAGTGGGTCCTCGTTCAGGTTCACCAGGTGGGGCGTCTGAAAAGGGAAGGGAGCGAGGCGGTCAGCCACACGGGCCAGGCGGTTTACCCAGAGCCCAAAAACCGTCGGGGGCCAGACACTCACCCCCTTGGGAGAGAAGACGCCAACTGTCCCTCCGTCCTCTTTAATGGAAACTCCCATCTCTGCCAGCAACGATTCCCTGAAGAGGGGTGGAGAGAAAGAGTTTAAATGAGAAAGGCAGGGAGAAAAGAGAGAGAGAGGAGAGTGCAATGAAAAGAGGGAGGGAGGGGAGTGGGAGTGACAGGGAGAGATAGGAGGGGAGGGTGAGAGACCAGGGACAGACGCTGGACGGGTGTTGGGTGATTCGGGTAGGAGAACACTGGTGGGTACCTAGCAATGGGGGTGGGGGCTGCTCCTCACTGTATATTGGTGTAGTGCTTGTTCTGTCAGTATCTAGCGTGGTACAGATGTAAGGGTGTACTGAGGTATTTGGACGTCATCGATGGCGACCGTGCATCGGTGCAACAAATGCACTGGAATGCGCACAAACTGCAATCCAACCATTAGCCACACGGGGCCTCCGGTGCTAGTTGTTCCTGTCCCACCACCTAGTCGGAGAGGCGTTTTTGAGATGGCAAGAGCTGAAAGTGGCTCAGCTCATTAGCGCCGATCCCGAGATGGCATCTTTCCTCCTTGCCAGGTGAGCGAGGCTGGTTAGCGCTCGCTAGGATAGCCATCACGTGTAACAAATCGACTTTGACACGTTTCTGCAGTGGCGATTGCCACGACCAGGCAGTGGCCGATTGGCACACGGCTGATCAGATCCAGCTATAAAACTCACTTGGCAATTCTCGCTATCGGTTATGAATGGTTAACTGACAAGGCGAGACTACAGCCCAAAGAACTGCAGGCGCTTCCGTTGTCACGTGTTTACTAACGCTACCTCTCCTGCAGTGACGTCAAATCGCTTAACATCGAGTAATAGCAGCCATTGTTACACCAGCCTAGTTTCAGCATAGCCAGATTGTGTTACGGGCCAAACGATGGCAATTGGAAAGCCTGCCGGGTTCAAATGCCGTAACATGGCGGGTGAGTGGAATGTTTCACGGCTATGGCGTGCGTGTACGGTTTTGGGGCGACCTGGAGAACGGGGCGGTAAATCGCACCGCGCGCAGCTAGCCACCACTCGACCCTAAAGCAGCGCGCACCTCTCCAGCCGCATGGATTCAGTCTTCCTCAGCTTCTCCTCCCACGTCTCGTTCAGCTCTGCGATAATCTTCTCCGTTTCCTGGAGCGGCGCACGGACAACAGAGGACAGGTTACAAACCCGAGCGTCGCGGGGAACACGCTCGCTCCCACCGGGGGCTCGGAGAGGGGGACATTATTATTATTTTTTGGTATTTTAGCAGACGCTCTTATCCAGAGCGACTTACACTTCATAAACGAGTTTACATTTCTTTACATACAATCCATTTATATGGCTGGATATTTACTGAAGCGATCCAGGGTAAGTACCTTGCTCAAGGGCACAACGGCAGTGCCCCACCTGGGAACTGAACCTGCAACCTCTTGAGTTACAAGCCCAGCTCCCGAACCATCACACTACACTGCCAGCCTTTTAGCCTGGGAGAAAGGCAGAGGCTGCGGCAGCGACGCAGACAGAACAAAATGGAGGGGAAACCGGTCGGGGCTGTACCTTCAAGCGCTCCACGGCCTCCTCCTTGCTGATTGGCTCTTCCTGAGCGGAGAACTCGTCCGAGGGGTCATCCTCGGTCATCCTCATGGCGTCTGGGTCGGACCCGGGGGCGTGGTCTGACCCGGGGGCCGGGGGCTGCTGGGAGACCGGGGCCGCGTTGCCGGCCATGTTGGCATCTGGGGGAGGGGCGCTCACGCCCAGACCGGTCCCACGGTTGTTGTTGTTCACCTCGTTGCCTGAGGGGGGGATGAGAGAGACAGTTTGAACCAGAACAGGATGTGGGAAAACTTACACAAAAGTGTATCAAATACAAAGGCTGCATTTAATGGATTGGGTTGATATACAAGTTAATATGTATATCACACAGGGCAAAGGAACGTGGTGTGCACATAATAAGGAACGCAAGTTTGGCCAAGCTTTACCAAGAGAAGGCAAATATGCAGTGCAGTACAGAACATGCACATACATATTTGTGTACAGCAGATCATGTGTGTAGAATGGAACACCTAACGCTGTGTGTACAGCACAGAGATTGCAAGTGTTTTTGCGCTTGCATTGTTAAGTACTTTTGGTGTGTGTGTGTGTGTGTGCACAGTAGGGCGAGTGTGCGTGTGTGTGTGTGTGTTTGTACAGTAGGGTGAGTTTGTGTGTGTGTCAGTGTGTGTGTGCGTGTTTGTACAGTAGGGTGAGTTTGTGTGTGTGTCAGTGTGTGTGTGTGTGTGTGTTTGTGCAGTAGGGCGTGTGTGTGTGTGTGTGTGTGTGTGTGTGTGTGTGTGTGCGCATGGTGTGTGCTTGCCCATGAAGCGTGTTTGTACAGTACAGTAGGGTAGAAGTGTCACCACACAGACCTGCAGCGGTGATGAGCTGTGAGCTCAGGCCCTGCGAGAAGAGCAGATCTCTCAGCCGGTTCACCTCCTCCTTCAGCTCGCGGATCAGACGGGCGTTGGGGTCCTCGTTGATCACAGCGTTGCAGCGGATCTGCTTCGCTCGGTCCGCGTACCTGAGGGGAGGAGAGAGGAGCGCAGGGTGGACACAGTGTGGGAACAAAAGCTCATCTCTGCCAAAGGTGGGAACATTGGCTATTTAACAGAGACTTCCAGTAATCCCATAATGCAGCTCTGCTCCTTTTGAAAGCTGGAGCATAGGCACTCCCACGCCACAAGTTCACTGGACTTGGAATTGCCCCCTTAAAACATAACTGCCAATATAATCACCATAGATGATACACTTCCATCCTTCCATCTCCCCTAACCAACCTCTCCTTGGTACCAAGGACAGCATACAGACAGAGAGAGCAGCACAGTTTGAGAACAGAATCTACGTGCTGGCTCAGGTGAGCCAGTCCTCCATGGGGAGCAGAGAGGGAGTTCAGGGAGGACAGTACCTCAGTGTGCTGAGTGTCTCCTCGTAGTTAATGTCCGCTGGGCTGAGGGCTGCGATCATGGCCGTGCGAGAGTTCCCCCCTGAAGGTCAGACACACAGCAGCTACAGGGTCAGACACACAGCGGCTACAGCACCACATATACACACAAACACAGAGCAGCTACAGGACCAGACACACACAGCTACAGGACCAGACACACACACAGAACCACAGGGCTGGACCCATAGCAGTATATATAAACGAAAATAGTGAAAGATGGAAGGGGATAGACACGAAGGCTCAGAATCAGAATCAGACACTCAGACACAGGAGCAGTGAGACTAGGCTACACAGTGAGTCCTACACAGTTAAACAGGGTCATACACAGTCCTGCACAGTGAGAGCCAGTTAAACAGAGTCATACACAGTAAGACACAGTTAAACAGAGTCATACACAGTGAGACACAGTTAAACAGAGTCATACACAGTGAGACACAGTTAAACAGAGTCATACACAGTGAGACACAGTTAAACAGAGTCATACACAGTGAGACACAGTTAAACAGAGTCATACATAGTGAGACACGGTTAAACAGAGTCATACCCAGTTAAACAAGTCATACACAGTGAGACACAGTTAAACAGTCATACACAGTAAGACACAGTTAAACAAAGTCATACACAGTGAGACATGGTTAAACAGTCATACACAGTGAGACATGGTTAAACAGAGTCATACACAGTGAGACAGTTAAACAGTCATACACAGTGAGACAGTTAAACAAGTCATACACAGTTAAAGAAGTCATACACAGTGAGACACAGTTAAACAGAGTCATACACAGGGAGGTGTCCGCTCGTCACAAGGAGGTGGAGCCAGGGGGAAAAGGAAAGAGAACGAGGCAACCAAAGTACAGTGAAACTGGGCTTTTAGAAAACAGGGAAACCAGATTAATTGAATTAGGCTTCATTGACACGGTTTTAAAACTCAAAATAAAGACAGAATTGAAGTGTTTTGTTTTATTTTAGTGCAGCCTGTTGTGCTAAAATGCGACAGTAAAGAATGGTTGGAGCTACCCTGACACGAGTGCCTCTTCTGCACGTCAAAACAATCAAAGGCAACACAACACATCACACAGACCCGCACATGGAATCACAAGCCAGACTGGACAACATGTGCAGCGCTCCGCGCCCCTTACCCAAATTCTCCTTCAGCAGCCAGGTCAGCACAGAGTCTCGGTAGGGGATGAAGTCAGACTTCTTCTTTTTGCTGCTTTGCTGAAAACAGGAGGAGGACGAGGAGGAAGAGACACGTCATTTATCAAAACCTGACGAGACAAGTCACTTCCAATTGCCACGGGCGTCACTTAAAGTGTTTTACTGGATTCATAACTCGATACCACAATCGATATTCTGCTGGCTCTCATTACCTTATGAATCAGGCCTGATTACCGCTGAGAACGACAGTGTACTGACTTCATCACCTATTCTTTCTGTTGGGAATTTATTCTCCGAGGAGATTTGAAAGGAAACAATTTAAAAATGTGTTTCTGGTACCTGGCCCTGTTCATCGGCTGTTACCAATTTTGTTATTTATATGACCATCTCTGCTACTGGCCTGGAGATGCCCATACCCAACAAGAGGAGCAACTCTAATCAGTGTGTGTGTGTGTGTGTGTGTGGGGGGGAGCTACATTATGACTTGGAGAGCATTGCTTACTATTCTTCTTCAATTTTTGAGTACACTTAATGCTCTAAAAATAATAATAATAATAATAAAAAACTCAGGCATTCTGTACAAAGTAGAAAATATGATACAAGTGGTTCTCTTGTGCAGTCTGAGTCAGAATGCAGGGACTCACCATTTCGGCCAGGGCAGAGATAACCTTCCCCAACGTGGTCAGGGACTTGTTGATGTTGGCTCCCTCCTGCAGGGGGCGACAGTGCACACGCTCACGTTCAGACACGGTCAAATGGTTCTCACACCAGCCACGGACTTAACTTTAGATTTAAAACCTCCAGATTTAATTCATTTCTGACTTTAAACCCAATCGTGCCTGTCGTGCAACGTGTTCACAGTCATTTTTGTCTACGACAGAGACGGGTCCCTCAACTCACCTTTAACCTCATGCCCCTGGCCCCCGACGAATCGGCTCGTTCGCTTCCCGCCAGGTCGACGAGGCTGATCTTACTCACCTGCGTAAGGAGAAACAAGGAGGGTCATGGAGCAGCGGTTAGGTTCGACTTTTGCTTCGCAAACTCGTTTCCGAACTCTGATGCGATCTGTTGACTGTACACCAACGACACGACCTCACTTAAACAGAGTGGGAGAGCTCGATCTTAGCACACGTCAGTGTGGGGGGGGGGGAGCGTAGAGCGCTTGTTTCAGACTCAACGCCAGACAGCAGCTGAGACGCAGTAGACGTGAGCTGCCCTGATAGGGGACAGATGCCCTGACAACATACTTGACAAGTGAGAACATTTTACTGTACATTTACATTTACATTTTAGGAATTTAGCAGACACTCTTATCCAGAGCGACTTACACAGTTTACATGTCTTTACATACAATCCATTTATACAGCTGGATATTTTACTGAAGCAATTCAGGTTAAGTACTTTGCTCAAGGGTACAACGGCAGTGCTCCACCTGGGAATTGAACCAGCAACCTCTGAGTTACAAGTCCAGCTCCCTAACCATTACACTACACTGCCGCCTGAGCAGAACATGCATGTCCCTTTGAAAGTGCACACAATTGCAGGTGAAAGACAGCGCCGCAAAATCCACGAGCCTCATCAACAACTGGCCCCGTGTAAATGAGAGCTCAAAGATTAGCTAAAGTAACGGGGCGGGCGGAGTTCTCCACAAACTACTGTAATCGGATTTGAGAAATTAGATTTTTTCAGTTCTATTTACAGAATCCTGATTCAGATTTTTTTAAAGGACACCCAAACATGCCTCTCACGGTCCCGCAGACACGCACCTTCTCCGTGTCCAGGCTGGTCATCTGATCGTGCCGCCGCTGAGTGAAGACGATGGTGAAGACAGCGTGGGAGCGACTGCTTGTCTCGTTCATGTTGGTTGCAGCCACCGTCCTGGAGTGCACAGAGACGTATTACACAGCATACCTTTGTGTTTACCTTTATTTACATGCCTCACCTGTTTTCTTGGGTCTAATTTGGTTGCTGATTTTTGGGTGCACAGACAACCCAGCTGACCCAGAGGGAAGACTGCACCCTACTTGCCCCAAAACACCATGGCAGCGACCTGCTATCTCTCCCCCCTTTTTTCTTAAAAAGCACTCAATGCGCATTTGAGAATTTAAACTTTGGCCGGGGTGTAACTCAAGAAATCGGAATTCATTTCCACCCGTTTTTCTGCCCCCTGCGCCCCTCACTAAGGCACACCTCTGATCAGCGCTCTGCAGGTGAACAGGCATACGTCACACCAGCTGTGTGCAACACTGTTCCTACGCCAATGTGTAAGGTCCCTAGCAACTACTAGTTCATTAAGAGATTAGTAGTTCTGCTCATATTTAGTTACACAACAGATACTTATTATCCAACATAACTAATGTATATTATCTAGTCAAGAACTAAGAAGAAATTGTCAGAGGATGTTGCATCAAAACCTCAGTAGCCACCAGTCACGCAAGTAGCTAGCTGTGTATGTGCAACTACACAGCTAACTAAAACATAAGAGACAGATGTACGGATATAGCTTACTAGCTACAACCGTAGCTAAATGTGCAACGTTTTGGGGAATATGGATTAAATCAACTTGCCACTGACTAAGCAGCCGGTTGTGAATGCTTCGTTTAGCCAGCTAGCCAGCTAGCCGGACCGCGTTGCAAATGCAGTGCAGTTAGCATGACGATACCTGGCCTTGTTGCCACAGTCCATGAGGTCGGCGATGTCGTTGAAGTTTGTGACGGCCAACTTGGAGAGGTCCTCCACGTAGGGGCCCATGATGGGGTGCTCCCGCACCCGCAGGGAGCTCTTGCTCTTGGGGTTGAGCAGGTCGCGCACGCGCTCACAGTAGATCTCCATATACGACACCTGGGGGGGGGAGGAAGAGGAGGAGGTCCTTTGGGTGACTTACAGAGCGAGAGCTCGTCCCTAACTGTTCATCTTTTCGGCAGCCTCAACTACAGGCGTAGGCTCGGAAGAGTTAAGTGTAAAGGGTACCAAAATCAGTCTGGACTTGTAGGCATGCAGTACACAATCCATAATTCCCAATGCCGAGGTGTCACAGAGAGAAATGACACATGTATCATACATAAATGTAAACTGATTCTGCAGCAATTCATAGAACTGTCCCATAACTGTCCTATGGGATCCAAACAAACTGGTAGATATTACCGCGTAGGCAACGGAATCCTTAACAGGCACAGTGACCTCACCTCCACAGAGAAAGACAGGTCCGGGGTGGCGTTGTCCACCGTGCGTTTGAATAAGTCCTCACACAGCTGTCAGACACAAGAGATCGTGAACGACGTGATCACACATCTTACACGTGCACATTTAGACAAGCACACAGACACAAACATGATCAAATGCACATATGGTACCCACATGGGCACAGAGCACATTCACACGCACGGTAATAAGCCGATGTTACTCAGATTATGGCAATACTCAGAACAAGGTATACGTCATGTAAATGCATTAGTCTGACTATCACAATCGGAGTATGCATAATCAGAGTTTTTTCAGCTATTTTTCTCATCATTATTAGATTATTAGGATAATATTAAATATCAAACACCAGAGGTTTTTTGGACGTGATAAAGTATTTTTTCACGACGGATACGGACGCTGTGCATGTGCGTGCGCTGCACACTTTGTGCGGAGAGTGGCGGTCACACAGTACGAAGATCGGGTGCCGCTGGGGAGTTTGGGAGGCAAGATGGCCGGAAGCCAACGTTTCTGGGCCGAAGCGGAGGGTGCCTTGACGTTAAATGTGTTGGAAGACGTGGACATGATGAGGTTCAGACCGGCGTAAACGCCGCAACGGCAATAGTTTTAAGAGGGTGTCTGAAAAACCCACCTTTTCAGACTCCACTACCACTGAATTCTGTACATCTAGCTAATTATCATCACCACTGCCTACTTGCTCAACACTATGTATCCCTGCTTACTCCTCATTTTAAAAAAATTAATAAAAAAAATTACTAACCTTTTCCTTCCCAGTGTTACAGGTATGGTACGCAGCTGCCTGCAATGATGTCTATCGCTGTATTACTGCACTGATCTCTTGCGCAATCTATGATTGTTCCTACCATGTATTAATGCACATCTTGTAAGTCGCTCTGGATAAGAGCGTCTGCTAAATGCTTAAAATGTCGAATGTAAAAATGTACAGAATACATTATACAGGACAGTATAAATCCCAGCCGGCCTGTACTTTCAAACATCACAAACTCAATAGGCATTGGACGTGAGCGCTACCCCACTGCTGACCACGAAGGCTGAGGCCTGCTGTATAAGGTTTAACTGGGTCCCACTGTGTAGCCTAGTCTCACTGCTCCTGTGTCTGAGTGTCTGATTCTGAGCCTTCGTGTCTATCCCCTTCCATCTTTCTCTATGTCCGTTTATATATACTGCTATGGTTCCAGCCCTGTGGTTCTGTGTGTGTCTGGTCCTGTAGCTGCTGTGTGTACGTGTGTGTGTGTGTGTGTACGTGCGGTCTTCTGCTTAAGAATACAGTAACAAAACATGCCTGAAGTAATGAATTCTGCACTTGCAGAGCAGTGAAAAAAAGGACCTGTAATGTTCTCATCTTAGCTTTTGCTTTGTGGAACCCAGTCAAAAATGATAGAATTGGGAAACGTGGGCAAAAAAATAAAAATAAAAATAAGCCTAGTCTTGTGTAGTCAGACGCCATATTCTCACATTCAACAATCGGACTACATACCGTTTATTATTATTACTATTTTTTTATTATTATATGCTATTTAACAGACGCTTTTATCTAAAGCGACTTACAGTAGTGAATGCATACATTTTTTCAGTATATGTGGTCCCAGTGGGACCCACAACCTAAGCGTTGTCAACGCCATGCTCTACCTACTGAGACGCACAGAACCGCTTGCTGCTTGCATGTAGACGGGAATATTATGGACACTCTTACTTTTGCAGAGCATGTGGACGGCGTAATCGCATTATTGTCTTAAAGGCCCTAGAGCATATGTCAGATGTATACCCGAGTATTCTGTGCATGTAAACATAGTCATAGACAGCCACTTATACACTGATCATTTGAAGGATAAGGGTGCCACTGCCCCTCTCTGTTCAACGGGCAACCAGCCACAGTCCACAACTGCTTCCACACGATAACATCTCCGCTACACGTGCATTTAGGTTTTTAAACGCATCCCATCTTCCCTTGCGGTTATAAAAGTGTAGAGAAATGTTGGGTTATCTGAACAAATAATCCCTACATGCACACTGTTCAGACGTAGTACCCTCAATGGCTCTCTCGCTTTCTGCCGTTGCGTTAGCGGTGAGAACTACAGCTCCCAGCATGCTAGGTCGTACCTGTGGGATGATGCCCTGCTGGCCAGGCTCCTGCTTGCCCATCATGGTGTAGGACTTGCCAGCGCCGGTCTGTCCGTAGGCAAAGATGCAGACGTTGTAGCCCTCGAAGGCATGCAGCAGCATCTCTTCCCCTATGTCCAGGTACACCTGCCTCTGTGAAGCGAAGCCCGTGTCCTCGGGCTACAGAGAGAGATAGAGACGGTCACACAGCTATCATACAGCACAACCGTTTCCCATAAAATATTTACATGCTTCGACCGGACACTATTTATACTCATTCTCCATGGATATATGCACAGTAGAACCTGAGAGATGCACACCTCAGCATTACAGACTGAATGTCCAAATGAACGTTGTATGAACCCGTAAGTAACCTACGTAATTCCGCCTGGTCAATATCAAGCTCTTTAGTATCACTGATGCGGCAAGCGTTAAACCAAAACTTCCAACTACTATAAAAATTAGACAGAGGGTCGGAACAAAATCGAATAGTTCGCAACATGAGCCAAAGACAGCAGGTCACTATTGGATGAATTGTTCAGAAAGCAGACATGGGGAAAAAAAGAAATAATGTTCTAATGAGATCACAATACCGCCAAGGTTTATAACTGCAAATTGTGCGGCCTACTTAAAAGACAAGTCTACAGTAATGTAACAACTCCAATCAAAAAAGGATTCAAATTCTTCAAATTGGTGTATTTTGACATCACTCTAAAAGTTATCAACGCTTCAGAGCGTGAACGACCTCCATTCCTGATGTGTTCGTCTCTCAGAGGTACTGTATGTGTGTGTGTATACACACACACACAAACACAATACCCACAAATTATTAAACAATACCAGTATGCTGAAAAAACTGAAAATTATTTTATTTTATACTAATACAATTGCTCAGAGAAAGGGATTAGGTATGTCACAATTATTCACACCCCTGTTTTCAGAGTCTTCTAGAGTGTTTTATATTGATATTGGTGAACATATTTGGGGGATCTTTGACTATTCCTCCATACAGAATCAATATCCTTCATTCCACTCTTGTGGACTACCCTCTTCAATTTAAACCACACATTTTCAATCAGCTTCAAGTCTAGAGATTTATGGTTGATTTGAGCTATGTATATAGATCTCCAACTGTGGCCCTGGGATTTTTCTTTTCCTCAAAAACCATCTGCCACACTGTGTGTGGGGGCAAGATGCACTTGTGTCTTGTACCAGGCAGGTTTACCACTGCCCCAGTGGTTTTAATTGTTGATCGAATAGTGGAAAGTGACACTCTCAGTTTTGTATTTGTTTGAAACCATCTCCTGCCTTCTGAAGGGCAACAACTCTTTGTCTTTTTTTCGGAGAGTTCTTTGCCTTTCTCCATCGTGATGGATGACAAAAGGATTTTACATGTGTGCTAGCTTAATTTTTACCCCAGTGAAACAGGAAATCATGAGAGGCCTCAATAGACATGCACACATAAATATATAACACACATATATGTGTGTATGTGTGTGTGTGTGTGTGTGTGTGTATACACACAGGTAACTGCCAAATTAAAGGAAACATTTGAGTAAATTAAGCGTTCTGGTCAATGGCGTGGTTTAGAGGTTGGTTTAGAGGCATGGTTTAGTTCCCTTAAAGGGCAAGGTAAATGCCAATAAATACAAAGCCATTCTGAGTGATCACCTTCATCTGATGGTGAAGCATTTCTATGCTGATAGGAATGGTCTCTTCCAGGATGACTATGCCCCCATCCACAGGGCCACAAGTGGTCAATGAATGGTTTGATGAGCATGAAAATGATGCAAACCATATGCCATGGTCATCTCAGTCACCAGATCTCGACACAAATGAACACTTATGGGAGATTCTGGAGCGGCGCCTGAGACAGTGTTTTCCACCACCATCAACAAATCGCCAAATGATGGAATTTCTGATGGAAGAATTGTGTTGCATCCCTCCAAGAGAGTTAGACACTTGTAGAATCTATGCCAAGGCACATTGAAGAAGTTCTGGTGGCCCAATGCCCCATTAAGACACTTTATTTGAACAATTATCTGTGTGTGTGTGTGTGTGTGTGTGTGTGTGTACATACATACATACACACACACACTTATGTACCCACCACCATAAATATATAAATACAGGTTAAACTATTTCAGTATGTCAATTGAGCCAAAGACACAAACACAAGTATGCAGTCAGCACCCCCTCTTCAGCAGTGGAACATAAAGGCCAACGCCCCCTAACCAACACAGGGAGCGCTGGGAAAGGTGGCCCGGACTGGCAGCCGACTCACCGTAGTGTGTGACCAGTAAGAGTAGTCAAATGTGAAGTTCTTGGGTGCATCTTTGGGTTGCTTGGGATTCGAGATGCCTGCAAAAACATAACCAGGAACAAACAGTTTGCTACAAAATTGCATGAGCAGGGGAGCCTCCTTAAGAGACCACACATGCACGCACATGATCCGAAAGCACCTCCATCGGTCACCCGAAGACCTGAACACAATTACCCATGCGCTCCAAATCAAGCCGACACTAACTGCAATCAAAGGTTTCCAAAGGTTTACAAAGGTTTCCTCGTGAGGCAATGTACAGCTCGGCTGGAGAAAGACGGGGGAACAATGGAATAAAGATCCAGCAGCAGTACCGGGAAGGGGAGAACCCCCCCCCCCCAAAACAAAACACCAGCCATTTTATTTACATTGTTCATTCCATTCCTGTAACGTTAGCTAAATGAGTCAGAGTGAGGGTGCATCGGTGATTCATTTACTGGGAGGTTGATGCAATAAGTCCTTGGAAGGCCACCGGTATTCGCACCATGTGACAAGGTGGACATGTGAGTGTGTGTTTGCGTGTTTGTGTTATTGAGCAGCTGCACCCCATGACACGCCGGGTGTGGGGAAACGGTCCTCATGCAGCCGGGGAGCTCCTCGTGGAAACACCCCTTACTGAACGCGTTCGTACAGCTGCGTAAACGCCATCCCCAAAATGTCCGTGACGCAGCCGGGAGACGGGCTCGAGCGGGGGGGACAGATCCGACGAGGTGTTCCCAGGAAGAGGGGTGAGCGCGTGTGACCGCACTCCGGTAAATAAACCCACCGCTCGAGTGAAGCACGTCTCGGGGAGAGGGGAGCGTGAGCGACGGAATATCTCAGACTCACGCGGCACGCGGATAGGCATTCTGGGTTTGCGGTGGCTCCTTTCCCAGAACACACATGTGCTGTGTTGAGGGCGGTGTTCATGGTGACGGGACAGCGGCACGCACCGACTCCGTCCCTTCCCTCTTGCTTCCTGCTATTTTTAGAAAGAGGGGAGCAGCTGGCCTCTCACTCTCCTCTCCTCTCCTCTCCTCTCCTCCTGGGGTAGACCGTCAATGCGGTCTGGCACTGGTACACACAAACAGCGCGCTCCCCAGCTGTCTTTCCCAGCGCCAACCCAGACTTCGGGCTGATGGCATCACGCGGAGGAACACACCTTGCTGTTCCACAAACAGGCGACGTACAGGAATACCGTTGCCACCGGGCCATGTCTAACAGTGATTTACGCTGCATGACAGCGTTCGGTTTGATTTATTTTGAATTTATCATATTTTAAAAAAAAAATTATTTCTGCCCTGTTTTATCTCCATGTTGGAATGTATTTCGTTTATTTATTTTTAAAGTTGCAAGTTTTTTCATTTTTTATTATTTGAGTTGCGCTTGAGTGTTCAAGGATATATTTGGCCTTTTGTAATTTCTCATATTGGCAACATTTTCTGAACTCGTGGGCAAATACATATATAGTTCGTTCAAACGTTTATGCACAGTCGAACGCTGAAGAATATTTTTGCGGTACCATGGTTTAGGGCATTCCATTCTGAAGTCAGGATTCCGTGATTCCGTGAAGCAGATTCCACAGGGCCCTATACATAGAAACTCCACTTGACATGACCTGGCTCTCAAGCTCATTCATACCGACAGCCAATCTCCTAGCGACTGCCAGTGCCTCTCATTCATCTTGACAAGCTACTCCCACAAAACACAACACCGATGGCAACAGCTTTCTCCATTACGCGCCGGTACAGAGCGCAGCTGCTGAGCGCACACCTGAGTGCAAACAGGCGGCCGCTCGACCGCGGCAGAAACACGGGAGGGAGGGTGCGTTTACCCTGGTCACACATGTTAAAAAAGAGAGAGAAGAGAGAGAAAGAGAGAGAGAGAGAGAGAGAGAGAGAGAGAGAGAGAGAGAGAGAGAGAGAGAGAGAGAGAGAGAGAGAGAGAGAGAGAGAGAGAGAGAGAGAGAGAGAGAGAGAGAGAGAGAGAGAGAGAGAGAGAGAGAGAGAGAGAGATAGATAGATAGAGAGAAGGAGAGAACACATGCTCTGTACAGTACGCGGAGCATCAACATCCACTCAGTTCTCAACCATGACTGGAGGAACAGTACGCCTCTTGCATCGAACCAACGCTTTTAAGAGCTGGTGCCAGCAGGCTTTCCCCCTCTTGCGGATGGAAGGAAGGTATGACAGGGGAAAGAGAGCGGATTGCCGGGGGGGGAGGGGGCGGATTGCAGGCAAACTCTGCGTGATCTTCCCTCTCCAGACACTCCCGTCCCCTCCCCCTGTCCCCAGGCCCGTCCTCCGTCTGTCTCCGGCCCAGCGCATAACGGTCAGACAGCCACGTGAGGAGCGGGGTTTGGGCTTGTGCATGCATGCACGGGGCGCCGTCCATACAACCATGCCAGGCATGTGCCCTCGCCCTCCGGCATCTACACGCTAATGGCTTCAAATTACACGTGGCGCGGCGTGCATCTGAAGTATTCCCCCGCTGCATAAGCAGGGCATTGTGGAGCATCCATGAGGCCGCACTGCCAAAGGCTGCATCCAGCACTCACTCACTTCCAGGAAGGCAGACCGGTTCACCAGCAATTCTACGGGAGGCTAAATACATGTGGCAAACAAACAATAGCTTTTTTTTTTTTTTCCCCATTATTATGTAATGTGGTAGTCAGTCTTGTCCCTCTACCTGGAGTCTTGAAGAATGTGAGTTTTGTGGCTGCTGTACAGCCGGTGACCTCCACTGCGTACGGCCTCCCACAGGGCAACGTTCAGCTGTTGTTTAACGTGGAACTTTTAGGACATGAAGAGGCAGGGCCAGCGTCTCTCTTCCCATTCCAGCACCTCCTCACCATTGCACACTTTTACGTGATGTAGTCCACCCGCTGCACTTGGCACACGCATGTACGCAGCAAAACGTATTTAAGGTTTTGACATGTTAACTTCGGACCCGATTTAAAGGGACGTACTTGATAAACATCCAGTATGGTTTTTATACATTGTTCATTCAGATCAAATATTTTATTCTTCCTGTATTAGCGATGTAATATGTAAAAAGAATAAGAAAAAAGTCCAAAAGGTTTGGAAACTGCTTTGCCTTAAATCATTACAAAATGATTACCTTAAAACATTGACGTAAACTAAAACCTTTCTTTAAAAAAAAACCCCAAACTCTGCTTCTATTGGCTTGAAACTCTCAAGACAGAAACTTACTGGCAACAAAAGTAACCGGCAACCGTTTTTGGTCTGTTCTCAGGATTAGTGAAGTGTCAAATTTAAGATGGGTAGAGTTTATTCTGTGATTGTTTCCCTCAATAGGCGCCCAGATCGGGTGTCTCTTCTGTTCTTCTTCTTCTCTTCTTCTCTGTCCCATCGGGACAAAAAAAGAGACGAGCTCGGTGCAGATGGGAGGTGGAGAAACAAAGAGAAAGAGAGGGAGAGAGAAGGAAGGATGGGAGCCACAAAGGCGATGTGACGTGTCTGCGGGTGCTGCCCCTCCAGAGCAGGCGTAGTCCCCTGGCTAAGTAAGCCGGTAGCCGGGGCTTTCCTCCAGGGACACCTGACTGAGAGAACCTGTGTGTGTGTGTGTGTGTGTGTGTGTGTGTGTATTTAGGTGCAGTCGGGTGAGCGGGGGCCAGCAGGTCACCGTGCGCCTGACGGAAACAGCCCTGGAAAAAGCAATGAAAAGAGAGGAGGAGCAGGACGCCAAATTAAAAGCGAAACAATGAAAATTCCACTCAGGCAGGAAAACAAGCTAAACCCCACGGAACGTTCGAGATGGTGGTAAAACTTTCCCCGAAAACGAAAATGCCCGCTTTCTCATTCGGTTTGGAGAGTTTGGGCTCGAATCGGTCAAAAATGCCTTTGGGGAAATGACATATTAAAGCAGGCAGAGCAGGAGAACGAAAAAGTGGGAGAAGTCCTGGGAGACAGAAGAGGCACAGAATCATAGAGATTGAAATAAGAGCAGGAGGAAGAAGAAAGAAACGACAAGAAAGGAGAGACAATGGGAGCGGGTTAAGATGAGAGAGGGAGGAGCTAGTCGTTTTGTTTACCAACACCGTATCCCCGAAGTTGCGTTACTTAAGTAAACAGTGAATGGGCCGTGTTCTGTTTTGTGGACGCGGTTTGGTCAGGGGGTTTGAACGGTAGATTGATAGCAGAGAGGACAGAAGACAGCATGAGCTGAACTGCGGGGAGGGAATGTCGGCTGGTTATCAGCAGCGTATGAAAGGGTGTTGGGTTTCGCTGGGCTGTGCCATTCGAAGAGGGAAGAGGGAAAGGGGGGCATGTCATGATCGGAGTTGCACCATCTGTCCCCTGCTATGCGGGATTAGGGAAGAGTCAGCGTTTCACCCAAAGTCTACAGCCGCAGACAGACACACAGACACAGACAGTGAGAGTTCTATATCGTGTCAGGGTGCATTCGGCACAGGGTTGGTGTAGAGTCAGGCCTAGCCTCAGGACACCCAAGTTGACCAGAACTCAGAAGCACTTGAAATAGGTGCTTGTTGTTATAATAATATGACTATTATTATTATTCACAGTAAGAATATTGATATTAATACCTTGTATTATTATTGTTTGCCATCATTTTTACAGTTCATATAGTTATCGCTATTGTTTTTGTTCAACAGTTTCAGTTTCCTTATTAGCCAATCAGACTGCTTGTATTCAGTTGACTGTTTTTGTGTTGTTTATGGTGTTGGGAGGGGGGGATTTGACTCCTTGAAACAGTGGACATGGGGGAGTCAGACTACGCAGGGAGCCAGTGGTCAGTTCCCACCGCTGTGCTAAACTGGCCGCACCAAGGCTTGATCGTGCCAGGGCCAACAGCTCCACGTCTGAAGAACAGGGGCCAAAGCTGCCTTGGCTTCCCACCCGTCGGGTCACAACAGGGGCATCTGCCCACGAGAAACATGCGTATCTGGAGGCAAGATATCGAGAAAGCTCAAATACGGGATTATAATAGAAGCATTTGAAACAAAATAACTTCACGGATCGACTGTGATGGAACAGGCGGAGGCAAAAGGCACGATCAGCCCCGGTCTGGCCAGACAGAGGAACACTTTGGAACGTGCTTTGCTGTCAAGCTTGTTGGGAGGGGAGCCAATCTGTAATGGTGGGAAGAGCTGTGTGGGTCACTTTGTTTTGATACCATAGGGCAGGCGATGGGAGGATGAAGGTTGTTTTACAATTTCTCATAAAATCCCCACAGCCGAGACTGTCCAGGGGGAGGTGGCCAAGTGGCGAAGGGAAACCAACACTAGCAAACCACAACAAAGGTCAAGGTGGAAAGATTCTGTACATTTTGGCCTTTCAAACTTCAAGCTTCATCAGGTGTTCTGTGTTCATTCATAGATAAACACGCATGAACACTTTGGGCGCAAATGTTAATTAGATGTGGGGTGTTTAAATGATACAGATTTAGCAACTGTTTTGTTTCCCCTAAATGGTTATTTGTTAAATTTGGCACCAGTTTCTTCATTTATTTTTACCACAAACAATTTTAAACATGGATGTACTGGCAACCCTTTCACAAGCACAGTCTTTCATTCTTTCAGCCTTAAAGGGTTAAAGGGTCACTCCATCATAGACTATTCAGTTCCCGATAGGTTGATAGGCTCTAAACTACATCTCCCATAAACCCCCCTTGCGAAAAGTTATGCCTTTTGAATGCACTCCACCTGTATGGTGAACTTCCCCTTTAAGGAGCCAGCCGACTGGATCCAATGATCAGTTATTTCCACCACTACAGTTTTAATTGAGAACATTTTCAGGGGGAAAAAGTTTGAATAATTACATAAATGTACAACAGTTTGAGTTTCTAATTAAGCTTTACTGCATAATACATGGAAATATGCCGGTAGGTTGTTAGTATTTGCTTTGGAATAAAGTTTGTTTCTGAAGTCGTGTGACTTAATGGTGATTGTGTGCGGGAAACTGAAATTGGTTGCACAGGGATGACCAGGGAGGGTAACACAGTGGAAGCAAGCTCAAAGAAGCCTATAGCCTCCATAAATGTAAAAGTGGAACTCTTTTGGGAATGTTGGAGTGGGAATATTTTGGCCATGCCCAATCGCCTTCTCAGAATTCCGCTTAGGTTTGCAAGTGACATCTAAACCAGGGGTGTCAAAATGTTGGAGTGGGAATTTTGTTGCAACCAGTGCTACACCAGGTGATTTCACTAATTAGCTTCCTTCTTCAACCAAGGAGGGAGCTAATTGAAATCACCTGGTGCTGTGCATTTTGCAACAAAACCTGCATGCCCATGGAATGAGTTTCTGATCTAAACAGTCTTTTGACTGGTATTATGGATTTTCTTCATTCTCTTATTCATTGATAACTTGTCTTTCTCCAGAGGAACGGTTCTATAATTAATCAACCCGAGCAACCATCACTGTATTTGAATTATTATTACATTATTTGTTGAATTATCTTAAAACTAAAGGCTATCTTTGAGTGGAAAGAGGATAGCTACATTGTTGGCGGTCACTGTTTGAGCGCAACACCACCCAAGTACCTGTGTTTCTTCTGGAAATTTTACTTCTAATTGTTAACATTTAAATGGTTGAAAATCATCTGTTTAAATGTTTAAAAATGTTCCTGCACTTTTACATCATTAATGAGATATTTACGCGAGTGCTAAACAAAGTAACCACCAGGGTTCCACCACCACCACTTCCAAATCGGTTCAACCTACTGGAATTTTCCATTTCCTCCAAGCTGTTGACATCAAAGTGGTTAAAAAAACAGTAAAAACAAAAGCCTACCAAATCAACTGCTGCATACAGTTGCACTGTATTAAGGGAGATCCTCAACTTTACTTATCGAGTATCCAATCCCAGGCATTTGTCTAGCCAGTCTACCTCCTGTACAGCCAATGAGGGTGCGGGTCACTTACAGGTGGAGCTGCCCTGCATCTGGATGACACACTTGGCATCGCGGGCTGTTTCGCGGGAGTTGAAGGGCCTAACCCTCACCGCCACCTTCACAGAAGCGGAGGCCATCTTGGTTAGGGCGTGGCGATGAGAGCTTTGCAATGATGGAAACCTGGGAAGCAGAGATGGGTGTTACTCCCAGCAAAGCCACGATAAAATGAACCAATGACAATCTTTCACCATGCAGAGAGAAATAAAACATGAACCAATCAAAAGGCTTCACACAACACTGATGAAAAGAGCTTGAGACAAGCAAAACCTACATACAGTTAGAATATTTTATTATTTGAAGACTGACTCTTATCCGTCTCCGTATTCCTTTCACTAACCCGAAATGGAACGCATTTGGACACGTAATGGAGAATACAATTTCCAATTTCCAGTCTTGTCTGCGTGTCATTTCATTTCAGCCGTTTTAGGTTGCACCAGGTACAGGAGGAGCATAAGCAGGTGGAGTTGAGTAACAGAAATGGAGACTACAATGTGAGCGGAAATGACGCTGGTGTGACAGTGCCGGTGTTGCGGCCACAAAGCACCTAGCCAACACTGTGGCAGGGTTCTGAGGCTATCGCCCACAGCGCTGTGCCAACACCACCAAATCGCATCATTGGAAATTGCAACAAAAAAACAACAGGACCCAATAGCCAGAGAGAAATGTTTGGAAAATGTATTTTTGGGGAGCACTGATTGTTATTGACATGATAGCTGTAATGTTGTTTTTGCTTCTGATTGAAGAGTATTTCACCATGTCAAATTAGCTTTAACCAAAAAATTCAGAAATACATTCTGGCCAGGTCTTCTGTCATCAATAAGTGTCATGGACTACTGGATTGAAAATCATGAAACTGTTTCTGTAAAATGTAGTACGGTAGACCTTCATGACACCAGACACACCATGAGCTCATCAGTGCATTCAATGTTGAGCGCCACCATTGGGTTTTATTATACGCAAGTAATCAAAACACTTAAAATGACAAAACAGGGAAATAGGACGCAGGGCACTGTTTCCCGGGGGGAAAAGGGTGGAGGGCACAGAACCGGAAGGTAGAGCCACTGCTGTTGCTGTGTGACTCTGCTCAAGCTCTTGTTCCTGCTCAAAGAATCTCCTCAGCCTCGACAATGAGAGGATTGTGTGAGAGAGAGAGAGAGAGAGAGAGAGAGAGAGAGAGAGAATGGAGGGGGGAAATGAAAGAGGGATGGTTAAAAAACATCCCTGTTCCCTTAGTAACACCAGAAGACAAACAGAGAGGTGCTACTGGAGGGAGTAGGGAGAGACAGCTGGAATGTGCCGCTCAAACAGAACAGGGAAGCAGCAGCGGTGTGCAGACGTGTGACGTAGGGGGGGCGTGTGGTCACAGAAACGGTAAGGGGAGCGGGGGTGGGGGGCAGGGGGTTGGCAGTCTGTAGTGCTGAGTCAGGCCTTGCAGTACAGATAGAGGTACGGTCCAGCAGAACGCAGCGCCGCCAAATGCACTTGGCACCCTGGAACAGTGAAGCATGGGGAGCCGGGTTCAGGAGCTGGGTAAGAGGCACAGGGGTACTGCCTCTATATATATATATATATATGGAGGGGAACCTGCCACTTGCCAAGTGAGGGCTGTCACATACAGGCCCGTGGTTCTGTGTGGCTCAGTAGGTAGAGCATGGCGCTGACAACGGTTAGGTTGTCAGTTCGTTTCCCATTGGGACCACATACATTGAAAAATATATTAATTCACTACTGTAAGTCGCTTCAGATAAAGGTATCTGCTAAATAGCATATATTATTATTATTGGGCACTGGATGGTTGTATATGTATAAGGCATAAATCATCATTCTGCACTCAGTTAACTTTTAACAGCCAGAAATTCAAACTCAACCTTCCTCTGTGGATGTCTATCATCAAGAGTGAATGTGTGTATATGCGTGCACGCGCACATACATGCTCTGTGCTACGTGGCGCGTGGTGTCCAACCCACCGTGTGTCCATAACTGACTATGACGGTGTGAGTGCTGCTGGGAGTCAGGAGTACTTCAGTGTAAACTCAGTTAGTATTGCAGTTTTTTATGTACACGGTATGGGTACTCGTTCAGCCAGCTATCAGGGCTCATTCATGTATGCATCTGATGCATGACTGTTTTTGTCTGCCGGCAACAAACCCAATTTCCCCCGTGGAGATTAATAAAGTTTTCATTCATTCATTCATTCATTAAACAACGAAGAAAAGGCGCTATACTCCATGCGACAAACACTGTTCTCGGCAGACTTTTTTTTTTTTTTTTCTTCACAATGAATCTGCTGGAACGGTATGCCCCAGGCAGCTGCTGGGAAGCAGTGACCCTTCTAAGTGTTTAGGAGATTTGTTGTTGTAAAAGCACTAGGCCAGGGGTTGTGGGTTAACTGACCCGTGGACAGCACTGACTTCTTAAGGGGGAGAGCAGGGGCTCCCATGTGACTCCGTCTGTAAACATGCTCACCACCCGTGTAGGCTAGGCCAGGGCTCCTCTCGAGAAAGCTCCAGCTGCCTACTTTCGTCGGCAAGAGAACCACCTCTCCTCCAATGCTAATGCTACCTCTCCTGTGGTACCGTGTGGCCCGCAGTGTGGAGAACAATCACTGAATCGTTGGCGAGTGTATCAGAGGAGTGAAAGCTCTTCAGCAATCCTTGTGTGCCTACCAGTGGCACAGTGGTGAAGAGGCACAATTGGTAATTACAAATTTGGGAGAACAAAAGGGGAAAATGTCTGTCTAACAAGTCTGCCTGCTGCAAAAATGTGGTGGCTAGCTAACGAGTCAAGTCAAGCAGTGTGGTTTGACTGTGCAGCCATGTGAACTGCTCCACTCAAGTCCTCTGTTTCCAGTGATGGCTAACTACCCGTTTGTGACAAGCACACCTAACGAGCAGCAGCTGCAGTATTTTGTTTGCGTTCGTGCGCCACCGTAGCTTAGTACTTAGCAAAGTGCGATCTACGTTTTTGGCAGTTAGCTCGCTATTTCATGTATGATTTATTGATCAATGGACCACAACACCTCGCGGTGAACGGTTTAAAAAAAATTATCATAATTTCCCATTTTTCTCCCAATTTGGTGGCCAATTGTACCCTCCATTGATTACATTTCCCTCCCCCCACGAGCCCGCCGCCTACAACTACAGGACCAACCGCTACCCTGGAACTGGCAGTGACGATGGCGATGAACTGCGTCCTTCGAGACGGAACTCGCCTAGCCGTCGCCTGTGATTCCGATTCACACCCACGGGGAAGCTTTCTGTGCATGCGGCGAGCTTGTACCGGCTTTCCTCCCCCCTTCCCCCCTGGGATGGACAGTCAGTCTCAACCCCCGAGCTGGACTGACGCAGCCGGGGATCAAACCCAGGCCGCAGGGGGCAGTCCGCACTCCGGGCGAGTACCTTTACCGATTGGCCCCCCTCTGAACATCGACACTGTGTGAATTTGCATTTGATGAAGATCTGCTGGAAGGTCTGTGTGCCTGTGTACGATGTGGTACCCTAAGCCAGTCATTGGGTACGAAGCAGACATGGGAATTATAAGCTCTGGTAACTGTACCTGTCTTACTGTACAGGAGTTGGTCATGGCAGGTGCCTCTGGGACATTTTGGGATGCCGAGATCCCAGGGGTGCCTCAATCGAGCTGGGACAGTTATGTGGCCTGGCTGCTTTAGTTTGACCGTTAAACTGCATACTCATTATGTACACTACCGGTCAAAAGTTTTAGAACATTTTCCAGTTTTTACTTAAATTTAAGCAGTTCAAGTCCAGTGAATAACCTGAAATGGTACAAAGCTAAGCGGTAAAAAAAGAAAGAAAAAAAAAAAAAGGGTTTAGGTTACCAATAACTGAAAAATAATGTAAAGTTCAGAGTTATAAAAAAAGGCCCTTTTCAGGGAACAAATAATGGCTTAACGTGGGTTAACAGTCACTCTGTGCAAGTCGCCAACTCTGGATCCAGCAAAAGAGCCCCAGACCATCACGCTTCCTCCTCCATGTTTTGATAGTTGGTGTCACACACTGAGGAACCATCCTTTCGCCTACTCGACGGCCTACAAAAACCTTTACAGATTTCAAGATTTCAAATTTTGATTAATCGGTCCATAAGACCTTCTTCCAGTCTTCAGTAGTCCACTGGTGGTGCTTCATGGCCCAAGCAAGTCTCTTTTTCTTATTTTGCCATCTTAGCAATGGCTTTCTTACTGCCACTCAACCTGTCAAACCTGCAGCTTGAAGTCTTCTCTTCACAGTTGAAACTGAGACTTCCTTACTTCGACCAGTGTTAAGCTGTGCTTGAAGCTGTTGTCCTGTGAGCCGCCTATCAAGCAAGCTGTTGACTCCCAGAAACTTGTCTTCTGATTTAGTTGTGGCTTTGGGTCTGCCAGACCTCTTCCTGTCAAGAGTTTCCTCCAGTTTCCAAGTGCCTTTTGATGGTGTAGGAAACTACTCACTGCCAAAAAATGTAATTATTGGTAACTTAACCTTTTTATTTTTTTAAATATATTTTTTTTACCTCTGGCAGTTTACCGCGTACCTTTGTACCATTTCAGGTTATTCACTGGACTTGAACTGATTAAATGGAAGTAAAAACTGGAAAATGGGGGTGTTCTAAAACTTTTGACCGGTAGTGTACGTTATATTGTAGACAGACGCACACCAAGGAGTCTGGCAACCCTGGACACTGACATTCCTGCCCTCAGCATGCGAATGGCCTCTACCCTGCTTCCTTGGGGCAGTAGTAAAATTTTATCTTTGCGATCATAATTATTATAGGTTTTCCCAAGGCTTTTTTTTAACAGAAGGTGCAGGAATGGCGTGATCACATTTATACGTGCACATGTGGAAACCATCCCTGTCTCTGTTGTACATTACCAACATCCTGTATCTGAGATTACTCATCGGCCTTGTTAGATTGACTGTTAGGAGATTAACTGAATTCGGGGTTTTTTGGGGGGGGTAAATTCTAAATATAAATGTGAATGCATTCACGTGTGCGCACACGCATGCACGCACACACACACACACACACACGCACGCACACAAAAGGGGTTGCAATGACAGACTGACCCTTGTCAGCGAATGGCCCATAATCCCAATAAATGTTCTTTTGTATTGTTCACTACCGCACAATACACTAATGTCTGTGCTTTTCCCCTTCCAGACTTTTTCCTCCATGGGAGACATTTCCCCATCGGAGCCAAAGAGGAGATTGATTGTAGACAGATTAACCCCAGGTTAACAATCACAGACTGTAGACTACAGACTCATGGATCTTCTCTACCAGACAGAGGACCGCCACACCTGCCTGGGTGATTGGCAGAAAGAGAGAGAGAGCGGGAGCACGAGAGAGGGAGACGTGCCAGCTCCAGCAGCCAGCGGCTAAGGCAGGTGTTTCCGATATGCAAGGTGCGCAGGTGAACGGGACTGGCAGGCTGCCAGCATGTAATTGCAGCGCCGCGGGGCACGCAGACAAGTATAAAGCTGTAATGAGCTTTACGAGACGTGGATACAGTCAGACACACACACAGATACACCCGAACACAAATACTCAGACAGACGGACAGAGGAGGACACACAGTGGTAACACGTTGCGCCAAAAGACCATTTACAACAGAGTTTTGTAATTTGGCAGACACTTTTATCCAAGAGACAATGCTGTAGCCACCTGCTGCGCGACCTCGCTGAAACTTGCGCTTTTTCATTTACGCTCGGAGTAACTCTGAAACTTCGGCCCAATTCTCAGTCACTCCCGAAGCAGTCGAGCGTACACCAAGTACCCCCGGCCTATCCTTAGACCCATTCTCCCCCGGCGTGACTTGCATGACGCACGTAGCGCGCATAGCTCTCATGCACCGGAGAAAATAACAGCGCATGAGATGTGACGCGCGGGAGGAGGGGGCTGCTCTCATCCGCGCGCGCTTGCCTCATTAAGGTCGTTCCCATCGTTCAACAGGGGGGGAGTGGCACAAACGAGGGGGGAGGGGCTTGCAGAGGGACTTTTTAAAGCTAGGGCCTTCTGCCAGGGGCACTCGCTCACCATTTTCAGGAGACCAATTCACATTTTCTGCACACTCGTGTATCCCTGTCACACGGTTATGGGTGTCTAATTTGGTCCAAAGGCTAGGTTTCTATAAGGAAGGATTGGAATACTCCTGCCATGTCCTCACGCCACGCGAGCCCCAACCGAAAGCACGCTCTCAGCTACGGTGTTGATCGAAGACAGGCCAAACCCGTTACGGGGGCGGATTTCCTAAAACAAAATGGAACAGATGGAAACGGTGCCTCTTGTTCAAGCTTACCCGAGTTTAGTCCACCCCACAGGTCTTTAGAACACGTTGTACGTTGTTCGCAGCAATGCAGATTAGAAGTGACCAATCTTGATCTTCTTAATTCCCTAGACTTTCAACTTTTAGAAGCTCAGGTGATTGTGGACAATTTAGCGCATCAATAGCAGAGAGTAAAAACAAAAAGGGTTTTGAAAAATGAAAAATATCAACATATTGTACTTTGCCATGATACATATTATGCATATTGTAAATGAAGCACTGCACTTAACTGAATGTACCTGCATTTACTGACACCACTGTATAAAACTCCTTCACTCAAAATATTTGTATTTACCATTCTTTTAAACCACCCATGAGGCCACATTAAATATTTATGGCAGCTTTTTGTTAAAAGATTTTATGGCCTATGCAGCCATATTGAACTTTCATTCATTAATCAAATAAATATTGTACAAAAAAATTTAAAACCTAATGGCAAACATTTGTGTATTGAAACATTCTCTGTGAAATTTGAAGCTGGCCTAATATTTAGACTGACTAAAGGGCAGCCTGGGGAGAACTTGACCATAAAGCCTGCTCCGTCCTTTCAAATCGTCTGATTAACATCACAATGAAGGTTCCTCGCAGCCTTACAAAGTAAACGCCAGCAAGACTAACAAATATGATAGCCAAGTGAGGACATTTCCTTTTTCTGAGTCAGGCGATGGCTTTCTTGTTAAAAAAAGACATGTATGGAGTCTCAGTTTTTCAAAGTTTGAAATTAGGGCCACTATTCTGAATAACAGAGACCCTACAAAATGTGATTGGCGGAACACTACAAGGAATGGGATATGCCGTAATGGCTTGTGCCAATGCGAGTAAACGATCAACGGTTTGTCCGTTTTCATCTAATAATCTACCTGCATGTGTATGACGCAAGCCCTCTTGTGTGGATAAGTCCACTCTTTGGGATAAAATTGATGAAATTTTGTGACAACGTTTCGCGTGCAATCGCCAGCGCTCCAGCGGTGTGAATGCTTCAACCTCTTGGAAATGGATGAGGAAGGATGACTGCCATGCATTCACAAGGAGGGCTTTTTGTGTCTTTTCATGACATGGCCATGCCTGAAAGGAGATATGTGTCTTTCCTTTAGCTAAGCTAGGCTTTACTTACCGATGCAACAACGCTTTGCAAGGAAATGAGCTGAACTGAGTCAAGGATGCCTCATTAGTGCCACTTGAGTTGTTTCGAGAGATCCACTTAAAAAGATGTTGAGCACCCACTTTCTTCAAATGCTCAAAGGTGTTCCTGTTAAATCTGGCACATAAAAAAACACGTTCGGCAGAAGTGGCTGCAGCACCATTATCGTCGTTACAAAAATTGAACAAATTTGTTTCACCTCACATCCGGACGTTTAGAACTGAGGGACGAAGATAATGGTTCTAAGCTATTTTAGTAGTTGGTGGACGAACCAGAAACACTAGCAACTTTAGCTAGCGTAAAATGTGGCTACGTTACACGCTGGTAGGGCAGCCAGGTAACGCTCCTAACTGGCTATTTTTATACATTTACTCGTAAAGCATTCATTTTATTGGGCTACTGACACATGATGATGTTGATGGGTCCACACATTTCTGTGAATTGATATATGCCTTGATTACCTCCCGTAAAGTATAATTCTTGGAGAGATATTGTAATAATGCCACTCTAAATTTACTACTGTAAATAGTGCCTGATTGATAACGACTTAAAGGGATCTAGTACATACAGTAGTACTGGACAGTCAATGGACTGGCCATTTTCGGGACAAATTAGCAGATCAACTGACTGAGTATGCACTAGAAGAACCAAATTAACACTGGACAAGATATATATATTTTTTTAATGGTTTATTTGATAGGGACAGATACAGATGCACACTGACAAATTGAATACACAATTATCAGATGTGTTGTACCATAGTGTTTGTAGCTTGCGCTCAAATTTTCAACACCTGTCCCTAGTCCCTAGAATTTAAATTCAAGTTCATGGTTATCCTTTTGTTTTTGAATAGTAAATGAAGACAAAATGTAATTACCACTCATTTTCTACGGACAAGCATTGGATTTGGCGATTCGGTTGAAATGACTTTAATTCACATTACGCTGTCAATCTCTTCATCCACACCGTTCAGCCAAATCCAAATGTTTGGCAAACTCGGGAGATGAACTGGAGCACATGACAAAGCACCGCTTTTATCGACTCCTTCACCCCTCGTTCCCTTTGGACCTGACTTTGAGTTCTAGGTAACGGCATGCCACCTCCCAAGGTTAGGGCCTGTACTAGCTGCTCATATTTGTGGTATTTCAATGTCTGCTGTGAAAGCTCCAGCTGTTCTCTGTCAGGAACTCTTGGTCTGGGATCAGGCGTGATGCCAGGGGCCAGGGTCCTCATTTCGGAAAGACAATGGATAGAACAGAGCCTGGTGAACCTTGGTAGGGTGAGATTTTAATCAACGGGTCCAAAACACATTTGGATATGATCGTTACCCAGAAGCTCAACGATCAAAAGTCATAAACACAACACTTTGTTAGAATGACCAAAGGTGCGGGCTGTTGCATTTTTTAGTCGCAGACATAATTCAAAGTGTTACGCACGGCGGTCATGGAAACCAAGTGCCAGGTGGCTGATTGCCTGTTTATTGCCCTTGATTGACACTGATTGGCCTTGATGGACGCCCCAGCTGTGAACCCTGTTGGCTCCGCCCACAACCCAGGAGAAGTTAAAGGCGGACTGCACGCCAGCTTCGGGGCCATTTGTTTTGTTTGTTCCCGTCCGTATGTTAATTCATGTCACTGTATTGAGCATCAAGATTCCTTTGGTTTGTGCATCTTTTTAGTTAGGGAAAGCATAGAGTAGGTTAGCAGACTGCAGAAGACCCACCCCTTTTTCTTTGCACCAGGAGAGAGGGATAGAGAACTTTTTGTTTTGTAGTTTAGGAGTAGCGTAGCGGTCTGTTTTGTTTTATTTTGTTTTCCATCCAGTATATGTAAGTATGCCTTTTTGTTGACTGAATCAAACTTTGTTATACTTGGAAACGGCTTGGCCTGGTGTTTTGTGTATGTTGTGTCCAGTGTGTGTTCCCCATTTATTGCAACACGGGTGAATTTTGGGACGTAACAAAGGCTAGAATTATCAGCATGCTAAAGGGAAAGCATACAGCTAGCACCTTTAACAACGGTTATGGGAAACTAACAAATCATGCAGCAATGAACACTGAAAACAATACTGATGACATCACAATATGCATAGCTGTTGTGCCAGGAGTGCTCCAATGAAGATCGAATCAAAGCACAGGGGAAGTGGTGCACCTGACAATCCTTTCTGCCATAAATGTGGTGTCAGCTGAGCCACCACTGAAATCTAACACCTGTCTACATCTTTTACCTGGTAGATAAATGGGAAGCTAAGGCTGAAAAACTGGTCTTGTGACCTTAAAGGGGGCTTCTACATTACCAGTGAAACTGGACTGAACAAAATGTCCAGCGCTTTGCTTAACCCCACTCTGGCACTATAACAAAAGGACACAGGAAATTAAATGAGGAATAGATTTTCAAACTTGTCAAATAGTTACTGTATAAAAAGGCAAACATCAGATACAGAGAGGGGGAGACACACATCCAGAACCTCTGGTTGAGAAGCAGCAATGTTAACCCATGGACGGCTTGCGTTGTTTGGCTGTATTTCGAATGTCACTTCGAATGTCACTGAAACGTATCAAAACGTCAACAAGATGGGCAGGTTTTTAAGACACTTTGAACAAAATTAAAACATTGTGATGTAACAAATGAGTCTGGATGAAATGTTAAAATATTGTGGTGTAACAAATGACTCTGCGCTTTAAGGACTTTGTTTGGACAAGAACACAGAGCGGTAAAACACACAAATGGCTGCATTCATGGAGAAGGCCTAGGTTCCGGCTCTTATCCGCAAGGAAAAACAAGCTCCTGTAGATCACAGGAGAGAGGAGGAGGAAGGAGGAGAAAACGCCAGTCTCCGCTTCTGACAGGGCAGGCAATTATGATGCACGTGCTTCGAACATGTTCTGACTAAGGAATACAAATAAAAAGTGTGAGAAATGTGTTCGTCTGAGGGGGGGAGGGAAAAATGTTAAGGGAATAACGTGGTCTAAGGATCTCAGCACAGCACCTCCTTTGCTGACTGAAAAGCCAAACCTGGGATAAAATCTGGGCCACAACTCTGGGCCGCTATTGTGTGGAGGGGGACTTCCTTCTCTGAGTCATTACTCTCATATACATCTCTGTGATCCAATCAGAGGTGCAGTGTGCCCTTTGTACAGCACCAGTGTGCCAGCCAGTAAACAGCTCTCGTCGGACCGATAATACCTTATAATTATTTATCCTGTTTCCAGTACTATATATCACAAGTGTGAATTTCACAGTGTAAAATATCATTGATCAAGTTCCATGTTTTTTTGTAACTAATTTGATTATGTATTGATTGATTTTTAATGTAAAAATGATTAAAATTATTCATGATTTAATTAATGAGATGGGTCTATGGGCAATTCCTAGCTACTTTTAATGGTATTGTACTGATGACCCTCATTTCCTTCCATCATGACTGAAAAAACACTGTCTCCTGGTCATTTATTCCTAACGCAACCCATCGTATGACTAAACTTTAAATACTCAAGTCAATGCTCACCTACACCTGAAACACCTTTTAACATGATTTGACAGGTTCATATACTAGGCTAATACTGTACTTATACTAGAATATAGATTACTAGATTAATTGAAAGGAAAAAAATTGCATTAAAAAAAAAAAAAAAAAATGAAAAGAAAAAAAAATCAACCCATATTACATTTATTCAATTTACTGTGCAGCACTTTGCATATGCTTTCAGTGGGTTACTTCATACTAGACAGTAAAATGGTGACTGAAACATTCTTTTCCTGCAGATTGACAGGTTACAAAATGCCCAGAGAAAAATCCTTACAACCTGTTTACAGTGAAACCATGAACATGATGTACAAGCTACCAAAGGGAACGTATTACACAACGAGTGGATCTTGCAAAAAAGATTTGTTTAAATTGCATACTTAATAAACGACAAAAGGAATAAACAACATATGGAAAGGCAAAGCATTTAACTGGGGCATAATTTTGCAGAGTACTTAATTTGACCCTACGGAAAGTTTCCTGAATGTCGTTTGCTACTGCTTTTAAGTGCGTGTGGTCAGGTCTGCGTTTCTCGGGAGGGGAGCATCCTGCTGACGCGGCCTTTTTATGACGTGGTGCTGGAATGCGCCTCTGTAATTAAAAGTGTTCTCCCTGTAATGAGGTCCCTGCCTCTAGCACCATTTAAGCAAAGTCCTTCTCAGGCAAACGGGAAATTCCATCTGTCCTGCACACGTGAAGGACGGCCGCATCACAGCAAACACACCCCCAAAAAAAACTCTTCACTGTACCTCCGGCTCTTCACAGGGTACGGGCTATGGTGAAACCTTCATGGTTCTGAGGGCTGGAGTCAGCACACGGGTCTAAGAATTCCCCCCTTGAGCACAGGTACACCCCTATAGGAAGGTTTCACCTGCACCACCTGCACTTTTTTTTTTTTTACTGTTCAACTTCGCTAATGTCTAAAATTCCCTGACAAACTTCCTGTACCCTATAGAATTAAGGAAAATGAGTTCTGTTTTTCTTGTGACTAATTAATGACAGGGTTTAAACTCAGGGTTTTCCAATGGAGATCAGATATATTTTTCAATGTCTTGATGAATGTTAAGAATTTATGTACAATTTTAAAGGGTCACTTTTATTTCTGAAACAATTTCCTTTTGAAACCATGCTACTTTGAATATGAAATTGCAGGGGGAAATACATCCCAAGACAAATTCCTTTCTAAATATTTGGGGTATGCGTAGACATGCTCTTGTGGATGCTGTTGGCAACAAATTCCAGTCACCTTTTTTACTTCTAGTACAAGACCTCATATATAAGACACGGCAAACTCGACAATTTTACAGCAAACTCAGGACAACAATTTTCCTCTACTTGATTGTAAATTAACTTTAGACAGTGAGTTAGAAACTTAAGCACAAACTTTATTTTTAGATTTGGAGGATTTTGAATGACTTTGAAGATAACTGCCACAGCTGTCATTTGATGAGTTACCACAATGTTCTAAAGCAGCTTTACAGTTACACCCTTCAATGGATGCATTTCAAATGTGGAGACAAACTGCGCTAATACTAGTCTGACCTTGTTATCAAGTTGATTGCTGGCAAGCTGGTCAGTTGTGTACTTACGTTTAATACAATTTATGCTAAATGGGATGTGCACGTACAGTATGTTTTTTATTTATTTATTTAGCTTTGCTTCAAAAAGTAAAAATGGATCGATGCATTGGGTTTTAAGACCCCTTTTGCTTTCAGAAGTAGCCCACAGCTGTGGTTTCAATAACTGATTAGGTACATTCCCATTCAGCTGATGCTGTTTATGGACAGACTTAGACCTAATATTTCACAAGATGATGAGCATATCATCACTTCAGGGTCAATTATATTTGCAACATTCCTACGTGAGTTGCTATACTGTATATTTTGAAGGTAGGTGCGACATTCGCATCTAATGTAAGGTACTGTAATACATTAGTGTAAAGCTAAGACTTTGCCTCAAAGTAATAGCAATAGGAATCTGAGGGTTAAAGGAACTGCTACTTAGCCAGCATCTTACTTTTTATTGTGAAGGTAACAAAAGTACCACTTAAGCGTATTCTTCCAAGCGGAGGCCAAACCTCAAAGTATGGGCACTGAATTCCAACTTTTTTTCGTTTCTATTGACACCTGACATATCCTACGCATGCATACTTTGCCCAAAAGTGAACTTTCGGGCAAACATACACAAGGTTTTAGTTTCTGCAGAAATCAACCATAATAAAAATGAGGAAGAGCGTTGAACACAGTAACACAGGTGCAGTACCGACTACCCTCCCGTAAGAGCCATCAAATTGAGCATAGTGTGTGGTTCCTTTAAAAACAATAACTGCGTTACACATTTAGAGCTACAGCTTCAGCTTCAATAGTACTGCAAATATGTTACAAGCTGAGGCTTGAAATTCTCATTTAAATAATAAGGACAGCCACAATTTGATGTGATGCGTGTATTTGCTGCTTATCCAAAAATCTCAAATTAACAATCAAACTACATTTCTGAAAGCCTTAACCTTAACAGCATTTTGTCCAGTGAAAGAACAATAATGTTTGTGTCTGCTGTGATACTATTGGATATGCTGATAAAATACAAAAGCAAGAAATCGGATCAAATGCAAGAAAGTGTATATTCTTTGTATATGAACACTAAGTAAAGAGACCTTTTAACCGTGACAAGTGCCATATGGCTGCCTTAACTTAATTACCCTGTATAAAAATTGATTATTTATTCAAAACAGGCTAACCTAAGCCACCATCATCATCATCATCATCATCATCATGCCTGAATGGAATTATGTGGTTACAGTGGATTGTGAGATAGGATTGAGGTGAACAGAACTGCAGATATGCAGATTTCCCTTTAAGGTGAACACAGTATCTTCTGAATTAGAGAAGACTTTCAAAGCACTGACACAATGCAATTTGCACAAATCAAACCGACCCTTGGGTGCAACTTGAGCAGATGGTGGGGCCCCTAGACTTGAGGACAGTTCATCTACTCTACTACCCCTACGAAAGCTAGCTGGTCTTGTGGAGAAAGTTTCTGATTGTGAGCATTTGTGTTGGAAGTGTGTTCGACATTGGTGTGAGACTCAGTGAGACTTATGATAGGTTTATGTCATACAAAGACCCCCACCCCACCCCACACACACACACACACACACACACACACACACACACACACACACAAACAAACATGCACACAGACACACAAACAAAGACAGACACAGACAGACAGACAGCCAAACACACACACACACACACACACACACACACACACACACACATATATAAATATAGCTAGCACAAAAAAAACAATAAAACATTCAAATGAACACAAAAAGGGTAGAATATATTATACATATAAAGATTAGATTAAAAATAGAGCTAATTTACTGCAAGACTGAGCTTCACTTTAGTCCTAACTGATCAAACTAGATCAAAGCAGACTGACAAAACAATGCTGTGAGGAATAATGTCATTAGTGTTCGAAGTGTGAGGTAAGATATGCTGACTAGATCAATGACAGCTTGCCTAATCGTTTAGCTATAGAAAGCAATCATCATCTACCATGAGACTGCTCAATCCAATCAAAACTAGTTAGGCCTACATTTTAACTTCATCCCCGCGCTGCCAGTGTGGATCGTGTTTGTCGGCAAAAGTCGGTTTCGTAACAACTTGACATCAGTTGCAGGTGAATGCGACCCATCGTCCATCTGTCGTGACCTGTAAACACAAACTCCGTCCCCAGTGGCTGTCCCCCTTTGTTTATATTGACAACGCTGCTGGTTGCACCACTGAACACTTCAAATTCCCGCCATGCACCTTCCAGCAAGGGAATATGGATAGTTGGGTTTGGTGTACTTTTCATAGACTGCCATTATGTGAATGAATACACATAAAAAACCTGTGTCCACTAACTTTCATGTCCCCGCGCAAGCTAACAAGTGCTTCCCAAATATCAACAAAAGCACAATAGCAGCATGCTCCGAAGTATGTGTTGACTGTAAATTTCCAGTAATCCCTCCATACAGTCAGTCTTTAGGTAAAGAAAAATGACTCCTCTGCCAGGAGACAGTGGAATGCCGTTTCTGGGGGGTGGGGAGGTTGGTTGCAGTTACATCACAGGCCAAGCATTTTAACCAAGACCGTTCATACATGTAAACCCACCCATAGACACATACCCCCTTCAATTTGACAGGGCTTTGTTGTTTCCTGTTCTTTATCGTTTACATGATGGCCAAACAGAAGATATTCTTCTTAGGTGCAGGCAAACTTGACTCTGAAGTGCCAGAAATGCATTTGGTTTTTGTTCCTCCCAAACCCTCTAGTTATGTAACTGGATTAATCATAAGGCTAATTTTAGTACCACGGGTGACGACCAACACTAGGATATGTAACTAAGAAAAAGAATAAGATTGGACATTTTGAAAGAAATAGCAGTATAACTGTAGAAATGCGCGTTTTAAATATCCGAGGGAGAGAGAACGAGAGAACGAGAGAGCGAGACCCAGCTCTGGAATGTGAAAATGAATGCGAAAATGAATGCTCTCCTCTCCCTGCCGGCCGCCGCTCCAGCTGTCACAATGCTGGCCCAGTCAGTGCAGTATCCGCCTGAGGTCTGTCCGCCCCGTGCTGTGCACACAATCGGGAACTCGTCACTCCTGCCGCATACCTACACCCTCTCCCTCTTCATCTGCTAAAGATAGCGACAGACAACTCCATGCGCTTTTTAAAAAAACATCCCCTCACTACCAGAAAACAGACACTCACAAATGTTTTCTTAGCTAATAGACAATGTGAAGTAGCTAGCTATCTGCTATCTGATCGTTTCAAAAGTAGCGACCTTTTAGCCAAATATAAAGCAAGCGACACTTTAATGCTCGAATGGACAGATGTATGAAGAAACGTGCCTTCCAATGGGAAAATAACCTGCATTTCCCCTTACAGCAGGCCAGATGTAGCTCGCCAGCTAAGTATTTAGCTAGCGAGCAGTTTCTATTCATCTACACACACAGCTACGAATTGATCTTCAAATACTCCGTAAGATAGGCAGCCAATAAACAACTTTTAACTAACCATTTGGAAATAGAAATGAGCTAACGACATGTTGGACTGCACGGAAAACGCTACGAATCTTTCACGCGGCGAGAAGCCGCTGACAATTTGACTTCGATACTGGTCAGAGAAAGTAAAACCAGAACCGTTTTATCGCAGGGAAATCATTCATCATTCATAGCTTTGATCCGGCTAGCTTGGCTACATAGACGTGTGGAATCCATCTGACGTACTCGCAACAAACTATTAACGTCAAAAGTAAAGGCAAAAAGTTGTTTTGGCAACAGGTTGCGATTTCCATTTGTGGCGTTAAGGTATCTGCCCCAAGGCTTCCACCTGCGGCAACAAATTGTCCTTAACAAAGCTTATTAGCGTGAATAACCTTAGTTCGGTTAGCTAGCCAGCTAGCTACCTGTAGCCGGACAGCTAGCTCTCCAAGTTAAAGTAAACTTATTCGCATGGCCAGAAATTGACTTACCTTCTAGGAAATGGAGGACAGCCTCTTTTCTTTTGTTTGACTTTTCTTCTGCCACTCAATCCGGTTTAATGATGCCCATGTCCAGGGCCGTTTATTTAATTTACCTAATCGGTATAAAATATAAAAAATAAAAAGTTAACTTGTTACAACCACCCCTTTCTGCGACCTGGTACTGACCCCTCTCATGAGATTCGGACGGACGGGACACTGCAATGCCAACTTTTGGGGGGGGGGGGGGGTGTTAGGGGGGTAGTAAAAAGAAAAAAAAGTTGGGTGGGGGCGCTCTGTCCTTAAAAAATTAAAACAATCCTCGCATAGCAGATGATATTCTGCTCAACCCAAAACGATCAGGCACAATCGCAGTTCCGAGGTTTCCACAGTCCAATAAAGTTTAAAAACAAATCTTAAATCGAACAGGCGAAAAGTTGAACGACGGTCGAAAGGGAGTCGAGTCTTCACCACAAGAGTACGAAATCTTCAATCTCCGTTTCTCGCTCCGGGACAGGCTAACGCGACTGATGACCTCCCTTCTTCGATAGTGAGTGGACAGAGTCACAAAAAAATTGGGACGATGGAGTTGGGGGTACTTTTAATTAGAAAAGTAAAATAAAATAAAAAATAAAGGAGAAAATGTTGCCGACAGCCGCAGTATCTGCGCGCGGCCCGTCTGTCTCCCTCGCCTCGCGCCCCCCCTTCCCACTCAGCGGCTCGAGCCGGTCGCCATCTCCCGCGTGACGTCAACCTGAGAACTGGAGAACCAGGGAGGATTCTTAAAGGGGAAGTTGAACCTTATACATCTGTACCGCGAGCTCTATCTATCTATCATCCATCAGTCTGTAGACATTGAAGGGCATTGGGGGAGTCTGAGCAAGAATTATTGATGGAGTGATGAGAGGTGTATAATTCATGCTATTGAAATATTGAAATGTGGGAGGGGGGAAAACTTTACGTAACCTGTCTGGAATACTGTGTGAAGAAACAGCTGTGCATATTAGGAATGCCGTGACTGTGAGTATAATGGGATCTGCTTATTTATCAATCTATTTTCAAGAAATATGTGCATCTGAAGGATGAATTTATATGAAAATAACCGTACCCCCATGCACAGAGACAGTGACAGCATGGTCCTCCACAAATGAAAACCTTTTAAGTGTTCATGTATGTAAAACAATGACCCAAATGCTATGCTTATAACTTAATTGTTTTGTAAAAAAATGTGATACCAATTTTTCATAACAGATTTCAAAAGTGCTGGCAACAGAAAGTAGTATTTTTAACATAGCTATTTACCAGGGGGCTTTTCTGTCACACTGGCAGCCCTTTCTTCATTATGCCGAGGGCTGCTTTAAAAATGTTTGGAGGATATTTTTAAGTCCTGATTGAAAATCAAGAGATTGTGCAAGCCCTGGCTTGTGTGCACGCCTGAGTGTGTGTCTGTGGCTGTGTGGCGGCCTGGGACACACAGGATACCAGGTGCTTCCTGACCCTGTTACCCACCCCCACCCACACACACTCCCCTACCGCAATCCAGCACTGCACAACAACAAAGGACCCAGTGCAAGGACCTGTCCCCTTCAGTCTACTGCCAGACCTGCTCACAAGTCAGGAGCCTGTCCATGTTCTGCCAGGAAGTAGATGAGTAGGTAGACTTACATCTAAAGCTTTTCTAGAACAGCACCATCTCTTTCCAAACCAGTCATAATAACGATAATCTTGGAATCCCACCACTCCATGGACCATGGAACATTCAAAGATGCTGTTCGTCCACTTTAATGCAATTCACCTTCGCCTTAAAATCAGACCCTCCAGTTCAAAACAAACACAGTTTAAGTTTTTCCTGTGTTAATTGTTAAAAAGGATCCACAACATCTATGAAATGGTATGGACGTTTTTAAACACACAAATTGTGCCATGAAATGTGATATTACTAGTCATGTTTTGGTATCCGGTTAAACTTATGACACTAATAAAAGAGTCTGGAACACTTTTATAATATTTGAATAATATTCAGAACATGTTGTAGATACTAACATGTTGAATGTAGGGGGAGAGGTAAGGATCTATGCTGAGCAGCAGTGGCTACAGGGCTTTAACTGGGACTGAAATGGTCAAGAAGTGGTGCCAGTGAGACTACACTATTACCAAAATATGTGACCCTTTTTAGCTCTGTGCTAGTTTTATTCCTTTAGCTTACAGCCTGTAAAGCGTGAACAAAAATAGGTATTGTGTATGTTTAATATCAATTTTATTTTCATTATGGAGGGAAGATAACCCTGGGAAATTTCAGCTGGTGTTTTTTTTATGACAAAGTGCCATTGTCTCTGTTTTATATTGTGCAATGTTAACGAGTTCCTGACCCCAGGCATCCAAATGGACCACAGACACAGTCTACAGTCTTACACAAGAATTGCTGGCATTTAGTTTCTTGCTCTATGTATTTAAGATATAATACTGGAACGTCCCAAGTTGCCTTCACCTGTTGGAGTTCGGGCTGCTTTCTTGCGCTGGTTGGTCAGTTGGTGTTCCTCTGTCGCCCCCTGGGGAACTGCTTCTGCCACTGCAGCACCACAGATAAACAAGACATTTCAGGTGAAATAAGTGGGCTAATGTGTGCATTGTGGGCTATTAACCTTTTATTCTGAATGAAGCCTTCTGTGTGATTTTGAGTTTGAGTTACTACTTAGAAAAAAAGAACCTGCAGACTTTGGTATTGTACTGCTAGTATTTACTGTCACCTAAGATTAAATTCCTTTGGTGACATATAGTGTTATTTGTGAAGTCAATGTTTACTCTGGAATATATATATTTAAACGGTCTATTTCAAGTAGTAGTCACTAAACATGCTATACTAATAGTGGAAAGCATGCATTTGATGGGTAGTTCCTTTATCTATCAGGATATACACATTTTAAAGCATAATTATTTTCATGTCCAATAATCAAAAGAACTGATCCTGAAAATTATATATATATATATATATATATATATATATATATTCAGACATATTCAGGCAAACAAAGAACACTTACATCCTCCTTTTACTTAAAAACAATGATCAGAATCAAATCCTGCTTAAAGCAAGATTTTAAAAAAATGATTAAAGTAAAGCATAATAAGTTGCATGAACTTTTTGAAGTTCACAGGAAAGGTTTGATATTAAATTCTTCAATGAGACTATGAGGGCCTAAGATCTGAATGACTTAAATCCAAGGTGAGGCCTCCAGTCCATACCCTCTCCCTTTGTCTATGTGGTCTTTGTACATTCTCAAAACTATGATCGAGTTTCGGACGTGCAGCTCTGTCTGCGAGTCTTTACAAGACAGATTCACATTAGCAGGCCCCAAGAAGCAGATGACTAGGTGCAAAAAACCAAGGAGTTTACCAAATAGAAAATGTTCTAATTGGAGTTGATATATAAACTAGTCTAAACAAAGTGCTTAACTTGCATATGAGCCTCACCAATTAGCAAAACATTTTAACTAGCTAAAAATGTAATTCAATGGACCAAAGTTAAGCAAACTGGATTGTACAAAGGTACAATCTGACATCTGTATTGTTTATACATTCAGGGTCCAGAACCACTTCATGATTCACACGAGTCCCTGTTCCCAAAAGTAAAGATACAGTTTATGCTGGGGTGCCAAATGGCACATACCAAATGCTTTAGCACATCAAGGGTGTATTCAAAAGGGGAAATACCACACAATGTTTTTAAAGGGGCTGATGGGAGGTGGAGTTCAGAGCTTGAGATTTTAAAATGTGTTTGACCATTTCTGGACTCCGACTCCCGTCAGACCCTGTGCAAAACCTTCTGTGGTTATTTGCCAGTAATGCAACCCAACTCTCGTGCCCCAAATGCCATGTGCCACACAGAGGGTGATGAACCAAACCAGCAGCCAGATTATTGGTCATGATCACCTAATGCCAATTGCCAAACCCGCTGTCCTGGCTGCATCTGCCAGCGTTTCAGGCAACAATGCTCCATGGGAAGTGGAGTTTTTTTAATGTGCAGCTACACTTCCTTATGTGGAAATGGCTTCCATGTGTTAAAGGGGCTCCTGCTTCTTGATATGTTTATTTAACTTATTGTCTCTTCGCTCTTCCCAAGTACCTGTTAAGGTATCTTTGACAATAATGTGTGTAAACATTAAGTCTTAGGCATGCAGCCCTGTATAAAATAGTCACATTATTTATATATTATACACACACACACACACATATATATATATAATTTATATATAATATATTATCAAGCATTGAAAAGAGGAACTGTGTGATGCACGTTTGTAATGGGCCACAATTGGGGTTCACGTAATCAAATAAAATACCTTAAATACCTTAGATACATTTTATTATATGTGCTACATTTCAGTTTTTTCCTTCATTCCATTCCTTAACTAGCAAAAGATGCTTGAAATGGTACAAGTTCTAGATAAAGTTGCACCGTAGAGAAGGAACCATGTGATAATGATAGATCCCGATACCCAGATCGTCAAACTCATAAATTAAATATGGCAACAGAAAAATGTGACATATGCATGATTCATTAGTTATGGCATTGTTTTCACGGCCCGGGCAAAACATTTTCTTCATGACTCACTGCAGCAGTGCGTTGTTACATTGCAAACAAACTGTGTGGTATTCAGCAGTCAAGGGGCTGTGTAACCGTATTTCACTGATGATTCATTGGCAATACTGACAAATCAATTTGCGATCTGACTGCTGTATAAAAAAGGGGAAGTTGTCTGACCAATGTCCGTTCAATATATAAAAAAATTGGACCATTTTGGGAGATGCGTGTTTTGTTAACTACGACCACAAACTGTACACTACATTAACAACGGATCGATGTTGAAAATAAATGAATCGTAGAGAGGTTAATCAGCCCCCAACAACGGGCACAACAGCATTGACGTTGGCCTGTTAACAAACATTGTGGTCACTTTTAAAACCATCTCTTTTGAACATGGTAAACTCGTGACAGGTCCGTGCACTCTTTTGCTCTTTGCAGACATGTCTCATCCAGTGACCATCATGGGGGCACGGTCACATGCCTGAAATGGAGCATGTGCAATGTTAACGAGGGATCAATTTCTTTCTCGCAAAGCCAGCAAACCCCCGAGTGAAGCCAACCAAAACTAAAACTAAAACAGTGAAACATTCAGAGATTGTGAATATTATTTAGAAATAAATTCACGGTTTATCGAGCGACCTTGTAATTAAAAAGCCTTGTAGCTGTGGGGGGAAAAAACCAATTTACCAGACCTTGGGTACATGTCATCCTCTTGTAGTTTGAATGTAACAGAAGTGAGTCTGGAGGCCGTGGGCTCAAAGCTCAACAGGGGGAGACATTGTGCTGTGCAAATCGAACTGGGAACAGCATAATGCTCGTGATTTCACTTAACGCTACCTGGTATCCCCCTGATGGCTGATGTGGTCAATTAGAGTGAGACTAGAACAAGAATGTTTGCATCGTTATGAGGAAGGATACAGGCTGTTCAAATTGTGTGTGTGTATGTGTGTGTGGTGTGTGTTTCTTGTTAGGAGGTCCAGGTGCAATGAGGATGTAAGGAGACCTGCTCTCTTCTGTGTTCTCTCTGTCCTTCCCAAAGGCCAGTATAGCCAAGAGGTTCTCTGTTAGGTGAGGGCAGCTCTGGAGGCTCCATTTCTCTCTCTCACACACACACACACACACACACACACACACACACACACAACACCCGGTTCTCTCCTCTCCCCACAGTGGACAGAGATATATGCAGATTCGTCTGTGTACTGTAATCCGATCAGATTCTCTGACTCACAGGCAGCCCAGGGCGGAAACCATAACACCCAGCCGCAGCTTTTGCCTTTCATTTGCATTCTTTCTTTTCAAAATGTGTTTTTAACTGTGTGTCACACCGGCTGTTCTGTTCCCAGGACATAACAATGGCCAGATACCTTTAACACTAAATCACAGCAACAATTGTTTCCTCCTTATCCTTGAGGGCGAGAATCTCAATTCTGATGAACTTTTAAACTTGAGAAGGAAGCTCTACATTTCCATGGCATCCAGGTCTGGGAACATTGGTAACACCTACATCTTCATACGAACATTTTCTTAAACAAAATAATGAATCTGTTCAAATATATTAAAGCTTGGCTTCTGCTGCACCCATATAACGTTTCAACACATTATGTATCAAGTTACCTTTAGTAGTGCACCACAAAGCATTGTGTTCCATGACTGCAGGTCAGACATAATCCTACTGCCAACCAATAGCCAACAGATGTGATGTGCTTTGATCAGGGACAGGGCTCCTATGGGCCACCTGTAAGGAAACGTTGCGTGATTGGCTGCTGTCCCAGTCCATAATAGGCTATTGGGGTGGAGCCGGAGTGTCTGACCAGTGTCTGAGGAATATGGGCAGTGTGGGAGTGTGAGATCACACAACAGTGACGCTATGCTTCACAGAGTGCCAGTAGAGCTGCAGTAATCAACAATCACAGGAGTCAACAGTCAATCTGTCAATAAAACGGAATATAAAAAAGCACCCTCTATAATTAACTTTTAACAGAGAGCTTGACAAGATGAAGTCTAAGTCTGATTTTTATTCATGGTCAGAGCTGAATACATCTTAGATTCTAAAGATCTTACAATCCATAACAGATCTGGGGGTTTGAAGGCATATAGAGATACAGAGATAGAGAGAAACAGACATGATGTGGGCAGTGGCGGGGCGCAGTGTGATTCTGTCAATCCCTGACATTTGTTAATATTTTTCAACTTTTGGGGAGTACATAAATGAACACCATTAGAAACATCAGCGAAACAAAGGGATGATTAATGAGGCTACTTGGAGTGGACACCAAAGGTGTCATGAATTAGAATTGTCTAATTGTGTGTGAAAACGGAATATTGAATTTGGAATATTGTCAAAGTTTGAGGTGGGAGTCTTTTGGATGACCATGGCTGTGCATGTATACTTGACCCTGTGCAGCAAGTGGCAAAAGGAAACATGGTGTTGCATAGAGTGAAACACTTTGCTTTTCTTTGGCTTGCCTCACGAACCTGAGCAAGAGCCAGTGCTGTCATTGTTGCCTGCGCTGTCCTCCTTGACCTGTGAATGTCGCCCCGTGGAGTCAGTTGTCCCTGTGACCCATTGCAGGGTGACGTCTGGACCGTGGACGGCGTTCACACTGAGATTGGGCACCATGAAGAGTCCTGACCCCCTGCCTGACCCCCATCAATAGCATGTGCACAGGAGAACAAAGGGTTCTCCAAAATTACGCCCTCCTTAGTTCCGCAGGACCAGAGGTGTAGACCAGCTTGCAGCTTGAAGTTTATTGCCAAATCGGCAAATTAAAGCCAATTTAGTGCATACCAAGCACGGAGTCATAAATGTAGAATTTGGCTTATATACTCATCCAAATAGTTACATTTGTGTGCAAATCCAGGTTTGCTAAGTGCCTTCAATGTAGCTTATTATTTCAGTTAGTGATCGTCCAGTTTGAGTGTGATGCTTAAATATGTGTATGAGCATAAAAAAGAAAAATCCTAATTATACAATGTATCCGTGTATAATTCAGTGCAGCTGAATGTGGCGAATCAATTTATGAAATCAAAATAAGTGAACTATAAAAACCCACAAGGTTTCTTTCTTTCAACATTGTAAACTCAAAATTTGTTGGCCTCACGGAGATGACAGTAGGCCCTCTCCTTTTTTAAACATACAAAGCAACAAAGCACCAATACAAAAACACTCATGTAGTTCAGACTACATTCTTTCCATTAAAAAACGAATCTCTAGATTAACAAATTGCTAGTTTGCTCTTATAACTCCTGTACACCCCCACACACACACACATAATCAATAAAATATCCTTTACAAGAGCTAAAATTACTGGTGCATATGACAGACTTATTCAAATCTGTATACACATTTTGTATTAAATAAATGATGCCTATAAACGAATTATCCAAATCTAATGGCACCTCGTTTGTAATGGTCCTGATAGTGCAGAGTGCCAGCTGCCAGAGTGATTTCCACATGTTAAAAGCGGTACAAGGAGGATGACCGCTGTGCACAAGGTTAAAAGATGCACTGCCAGTCTTCGTGGGTAATACAGATGCATGCCAAACACAGAGGAGCAAAGAGACGGCTGCCACCTTCCACATCTGGAAAGAGCGGGCCAGGAGTTGTGGGGAGCAACAACTGCACACGTCTGCAAGTCAACTTCCAACCCCCAAAACCTACCGGTGTCAGTGGGCACAAATAAACCAGTCAGAATTGTCTAATTGTGTGTGAAAATTGCCTTTGCGTTTGGAATATTGTTGCAAGGTATCCTGATGGTGCTCAGATTTTCAACAGGCAAAGTTTGAGATGGGAGTCTTTTAGATGACCATGGCTGTGCATGCATACTTGACCCTGTGCAGCAAGTGGAAAAAGGAAACATGGTGTTGCATAGAGGGAAACACTTTGCTTTTAGAACCTGAGCAAGGTTCTAAAAGGTTCTTTGCCTCACGAACCTGAGCAAGAGCCAGTGCTGTCATTGTTGCCTGCGCTGTCCTCCTTGACCTGGTCGTCTAGCTGGACCGGCCTTGTGTGCCGTGTCCATAAAGACCCATTTGAATAAAGTTGCACTGGAGCTGACAACAGATAAAATGCATGTTCCAAACTGTCATGCTGCTTATGTCATTACAGCATTTTTGTTTTGACAATAACAAGACTGGCAGGCTGGAAAAAAAAATTTTTGTAACTGGCTACACTGGAGCCAAAGTAAAATGTGTTCCATAATCTCAGCAGTTTTGACATGATCTAAAATCCTAACCAATTTAATCTTCATTATCATGCTTGACTGCTACTTCACTATTATTCTTGGAGGGTATATGAACTCAAAGTTAAAGCTCTTCTTCACTATCGCAGACAACATTTTATTGGTTTTTACAGGTGTTTTTGTACCATGTGTTTAGTTTACATGTGTACACATGCAGGGAAAAATGATCATCACTAAACACTGTATGTGATTGTCACTTATAATGTGGGTGGCTTTTAGCACATGACTACAAATGCAGTTGCAAATAATGTTGCTATGCCAAGTAGTACATTTAGGGCTACTTATCCAGACAAGGATTAAGCCTAGTCCTGGAACAGGCTTTCTTTTTTAATTAAAAATCTATATTCAAATGGTAATTTTGTCCAGGACTAGTCTTGATTCTTGTCCGAGAAACCAGCCCATAGTGGTGATGGTGTAGATCGTCATTACTCTCTGCAAAAAAAAAAAAAATCTTGGGAAAAAAACCACAATGATCGCAATGCAATAAATTGTGCTTTATCTTGTAGTTGGGGAGTGGTCAGGGTACAGAAGAAAGGGGTGGTTGTGGTTTGGGGTGCAGGAGTTAGGAGATGGGCGGTTGTGTGAAGACAGGCAGGAGTAGGCGGCTGTGAGATGCCGATGGAAAGGGGGTTGTGAATTGAATCACCAGAGCATGATGTAGTGCAGCTTGGTTCAGAGCCAATCGCTGGTGCTCTCTGCAGTCTTGAGCTCTTCAGCAGTTCCCATTTTAACTGACCTTCCTCCCGAGCGAGCCACGGACCTGCTTGCTTAAATCTTGAGCAGAGCTCTCTGGCGTGGTACCGTTTGATAAGGCCATCCTCTGCCTTGTCCTTATCTTCCTCCTCCTCTCTGCTATATCTCACTGTCCTGCGATGCCTCTGCCTCACTGCCTCCAGAGGGAACCTCCATAATCTTTACCCTCTTTTTCTCCTCACCTCTTGGACCCACGAGACTCCTGCCAAGGTGTCCACTTTGTACCTTCATCTCTGGTGTAAACAGTGGGCATGCAGTGTCTGCTGGTTGGGGTGATGTGTGTGTGGTGTGTATGCATTGGTTACTTGATGTGGTTTTTTTGTGGTTTTTACTAATTGTAGTGCCACCTAGTGGTGAAGAGTATTATTGATAATATTTAATAAAAATATATGTCATGGGGATACACCTCAGCTCTGGATTAAACTGAACTCCTAAACACTGCATGCACAGTCCTGAAAAACCTCCACAGCCCCGGCTGTTTTACACTCCTGTACTGGTGATCTGCGTCTTTTTGATCAACGGGCTGAGAGTCTTACTATCTAATGTTGGGCAAGCAGGAGTTTGTCAAATTTAGGGTGTAGCATACTGGTATACTATTACCACTTATGATAAGGCAAGGGGACAAGGAACATGGAACTGCCAAATGCCATATATCTTAAAATATTAGATCATTTAAATATTATTATTAAAGATAATAATACTCAATTGAATTTCCAAATCCCTTAATAGGCTAATCAAGCAATAAACCGGAGAAATCAACTGGCATGCCAAAACTAAGTCTGAATCATATTCAAAATGACATAATTGTATTAAATTATTTACAAAAAAGACATGGCAGTGGGAAACAAAATTATCAATGTATGAATGAACCAACTAACTAATTAACTAAAAAATAAAGCAAAAAAACAAAACATTGAAATTGACAGTTACCAGCAGAGAAACAGAGAGACCAGGAAACCAGACCTTGCCAGAGAATGACCAAATATCCAGCTTCAGCACAACAGAAACAAGACAGGAGATAAAAAGCTAAGATTGAATAACACACAACCAAAAAAATATAATAAAGCAAATATGAAAATACTTATCCTAACTTAGAAAATGAAGCTAAATTCTATCTTACCTTAACTGACCTTAACCCTCCCCTCAGTAGTTATATAAATACCCAGCATGGATAGGTGCATTTCTAGCCCTGAAAGCAGGGTTTAGCAGCATGGTATTGTTATGAAAAAGTTTGCTGATGTAAGTCTCTTTTAAGGAGACCAAACACAAATATGTAATATGTAATAGGTAATTTAGCTTAGCAACTGAATACTTCTTTAACAAAAATGTTATGCTTTTGATGGTCATCATTTTTAAGTTAATCTAGGGAAAAATAATCTCTTTCAGGCCAAGAATATTGCTGCCATGTGACAAGGCCAATCGTGACATACAGACCTTCGCTTTTACCTGATGTGGTCTTGGAAATTACATTTCCAAACTGGGAAGCCTCAACAATCACTTTACACGAAAATTAACACATTTGATTTATATTTTTAATTCAACGTCATGGATTGCTTTTTTTATTTTGTTGAGATCTTCCTGGAAATTCAGGCCATTTGGAATTCAGGAAACTCCAAATGGGCATCAGTGTTTGTGACCCTTGGGGTGGTGTGGCCACATGTTACATTACATTATGAGGACATTGTCCATTGCCGGGGCCCTCATCCAAAATGCTTTTGGTATTCTAGTGTTCCTTCAGAGGAGTAATAAAACCTTTCGGTGATAGTGGACACCAGAACAGCCAGAATTGATTTCTTACAAGCTAATGCACTTCATGGCTCATTGAGTTAATTTTGTAGTTCAGAGAGAGGGGCGAGGGAGAAACAGATATGAGCTGGGGATCGGGCTAAGGAGAAAAGACCTCTTCATACCGATGAATATTGCTACAAACAACCCAATATCCACAAGTATTGTCCATCACAATTATTTTACATTAACTTTCATAAGAAATTCTATATAATTTACTGGTAATTTCATCACATTTACAACTGTGTACAATTTAATATATACTGGTATATTGGTTTGTGTTTACTGAAAGATTGAATATCTCAAGCAATAGTGATTACTGGTGATACCGCTGTTGATTTTTACATTTGCCAGTTGTATACCATTTCAGAACTGTTCACATTCCTTAAAACGTAATGAAACAGTAGAAAAGGACACGAGAGAATGTGAGCTGGGGGACAGGGTAGGAGACGTAGGATCAATTACGCTATGGCTATGCCATATTTGTTTTAATTCACTGGTGTGTCACAGTGTTGACGCACGTGGTTAGCAGTGTGTGACAGACGATACCCAATCAGTCACCACAGGGCTGTTTGTTGTTCTTCTGTAGTTTCAGTGATGGACTTTCCTATCAGCCCCACACTCACATTACCTCATCAGTCACAGGCTGTTGAAGCTTTTTGTCCTGGGGAAAGGAATACACCCACGCTGCTTGCCCCAATAGTCAGCCTTCAAGCAGGTGTATAGTATCTAAAGTGGAGCTTGTTGTTCACCTGCTAGTATCTATGTTATACTGATACAGATTATTCATGATAAATAATCCACAGGTTTCTCTGACCAGCATTATGAGTGTACATCTACCAGTTTACTGTAAGCATCCATTAGCACAAACTTCTGCCCCAGCCAGTCCTGTATATATTGTCCATTGTGTATTCTTGAGTTAATCAATATAGGTTACTTCTTGTTCTTACTTCCTAGCACGAAACAAACAAGAACTGAGAAAAATGAAATGGAAAAACTCATGACAGCCCAAGGACATTCTCAGAAGTTTCTGATATTGCTGAGGTTTACCTTTCCTTTTGTGCGTTAATAACTTTTTCAGATGTAGCTGTTGTCAATGATGCTTGTTGCAATTTCTCTTGGAACTCAGTTGGAGTTCTCAATCATTTCCAAATGCCAGCTTCCATCCAATCTTTCAAAAACATAATTCAAAAAACAGCTTATGTATTTATTCATATGTGGGCTCTCGGATGGTGCATCCAGTGAAAGCAAAGACTCTTTGTGCTGTGATATGCACCATGGTCCGACATACTATGGAGAGACATTGGCCATAGCATTGCCCAGGGTTTAAATCCCTATTCAGTTCAGGGTATTCCCTGCCTTATTGCGCAATGCCGAAATCTCTGATCAGTTGCGCGTGTGCATTGTGCCACAGTGGGATGGATTTACAACTGTGATTAGGAATTCTAAATTTGGGGAATAAAGAAAAGTGGGGATAAGAAGTTGTTTGATAGATGTGGAATATTCTTTCCTATACGTTTTTTCTGTACCTGAGTGTATCCAGAAGGCTGATGTGTTTGGTGTTTAAGCTGGAATAGGGGTTATCTGTAAGAAAGTAAATATATTGGTTTCACTAAGTCACATTTTATTTGTAGTCAAGTGGTGTGTGTGTGTGTGTGTTTGTGTGTGTGTGTTTGTTTGTTTGTGTTACTTTGATCAAATAAGGACTCTTGGATCAGAGATTTGGGTTTTTTATAACATAGACGCTTGTGTTACATAAATGCTTGCACTTTTCGCAACTAATATTTAAGAATAGTGAAATTGAGAGCATATATTCAGCATTTGAGAACATTATCTTCAAACATTCAGCCCAATAGGAAAGCCAAAGGTCTTTCCTGCATTTTGGGTACCGTTATCAAGGTTATGCAATCATGGTTATTATCCATTTGAGAAAAGTCAGCACATTGGCAGTCTGTAGTGGGGGATGTGTCTCTTCCTTCGCAGCCTTCAGGAGAATATTGTGACTCTTCTGCAGGTTACTTTGACGTACACAGCAGGAATGAAAATAGTTGCCTCTGGCCATCACAAACTGGTGGCCACACAGCACGCACTAGGCTCTCAATGTTTGAGACTCTCTGAATTGTTTGTGCATAGTACAATTATTGTATAGTTAATGTAAAATAAAAAAATATGCAATTCAATAAAACAATAAAAACGTACCATTGTAATAGAGGGAATGCCTAGGTCCTCCCCTCTTCACCACAATGGGCTCGGAATGAAGACGACAGCCTGGATCTTTGTGAATGCTGAAAAACACAACAACAAAAAAGCATGAAAAATGCAATTATTAAAGATGAAAATCAAACTGCTGGCACAGTCAAATCAGCAGCAACGTCAGTCAAGAACACCAATTAAACAATACATTAATTAAATGGCCACATCCACCACTGAATTGCTACATTTGTCAAATAATTACATGCTTAAGTGTTGGTTATGCAATAATTCACCTACATACTGTACTGTGAGGTATGTCGCACAGCTGGGCAACCAATGTTTACTGAACATTTCTGTATTCTGAAAATGTTATATTTTCATGTAGTGGTGAAATCTTGACATTAATAAATAGTAATGTTGTTGATGGAGGGGAATAGCTGGAGAAATTTGGTCCTTGGGATATTTTGTTCCCTATTCAGACAGTCCGAGACTACAGAAGGCTTTTAAGCAGCCTTTAAAACATGTATGCCTGTATCTTTTCCATTTTTGGCTCACTGAGCCAGTCTTGTCCCAAGGCTTAGCTGTTTATACAATTAACAAAATGTCATAAAAACACCACTGCCTTTTTCTACATTCTACATCACTACATGACATAACATAATAAACATTGTGAACAGGTGGAGCATAGGTTATAAACTAAGTGTAATAATCCAATATATTGTCAGGGTTTTTTTAAAATTGTTTTAGCCATTCTTGTATATTCTTGTATCATACAGTCTGTGATAGTTTACTTACAGTAGTAAGGAAACAAACAAAATGTAAACTACTAGGCTACTACTAAATTATTGCCTATATTCAAAAACATGCCATTCTTCATATTGTTGTCTAACAGTAGCTATACCACCCCTAAAATGAAGTGTCATGATGGTGATCTGGTTTAAACCTTTAAACCTAGCACCTTTACCTATTTATTCCACTCATCCAACTCTGTATACCCTGCATAGTGTATATTAGAGTGCACTTACTATTGCACTTACTCTCTATACTGTATAGTTGTACATAACTGCTATTTGCACTTCTGGTTAGACCCTCCTTACTTTCGTTGTTTTGTGTTTGCACTGGCAATGACAATAAAGTGAATCTAATCTAATCTAATCTAAACTGAGGGTATCAAATGATATGGTTGAGGACTACAGGAGCAGAGAGAGTGTTTACATCGAACTGGGTGTGCCGTAAAGTTGTCCTCGGATTCTTCATTATTATCGTGTATTGGAAATCCAGGGAGGGTCATACAAACACAGCAATCCCGTGTGTGCTCTGAGAAGAGAACATCCTGCACATCATTTGTAATCCGTGGAGAAGGATGCGAATGAGGCTGTATTGTTAGTGTGTCCGTGTTTGTCTGTGTGTGATCTAGTTAGCAATGCGTGAGTTCATACGGATATGACTGATATGATGTTGTCATCCATAACACATCGAGCATACTAGCCTGTTTTATTGCAGACAGGTATTTATGTCGCTCCTCTTGTGCCTCTCACCCTACTTTCACTGCCCCTGTCATTTTGTCTGTCTTTTTCATTAATTTGTCTTGCCTTTACCTATTCCCATTACATCGCCTACTCATTACTACAGTGACCTGCCTCCCTCTAGAGCTTCAATATCCCTTTATGGACCGCGCACCGCTTTCTCTATCCCTTACTTTCTTCTCTCCCTAATCCGACAATCTCCCTTCCCTACACCTCTCTCTCACTTCTGTCACTCTCTCTGCGCGGTGACGTCAGTCTTCAGAAGAAGATGGCGGCGTGTAAGAAGGCGGAAGGTGAGGAGGATCCAGGGTTTCTTAGCGCTTCTGTGTTTCTGCTTTCCTTTTAGATTTACGTGCATTATTAGCGGATCCCTTTCAACCGAGGGTGCAGTGTGTGTGTTTGTATTCCACCATAGGCCGTGCGATGTTGTGTTGCTGTGAGACATGCTATAGAATATTGAATATGCTAACTAGCCAACTATATAAATAATGAAATATGATCATTTGAACAGGCACAATCTGAGTTTATATTTATTGTCATTTTTGTAGCCTCGGGGAGATTAAATCGTTTACTAAATTACTCCCCTGCAAGGGCCATTGGCCGATAGTTGTTAGCTAGCTAGCTGGAATCGCTAATACTTAAAATGGTTTCTGTCAGTCCACCGTGGGTAGGTGAATTGATCCCCTCTCCGCCAGAGATGGGGGGCTACGGGCGTTGGGGCACAGCTCACGACAGGCGCCGGATTGGGCCTGTGTGAACGACCCGCAAGCCTGACAGCCGTGTGTAAACGACAATGGATGTTAAATGTCATTAGCGAGGCTTGCTAGTTACGTGGGTGAACTGTCAGATATGTTCAAAATAAATTGGCTAGACGCTGACGTCGCTTTATTATGATCAATTTCCCCGATTTTTGAGCTCAAGATAGCTAGCTACCAGACAGTGAGTTCAGAGTGAACTAGTGCTCGTATATGTAACGTAGCTCACTAGCTAGCTAGTATCTAGCTTCACGCCATGATTTACAATTCTGGCCAGCGTGCCGTAAATTACCTTTAGTCGTAATATGTCACAGTATAGCTAGCTTGCTAACTTAGTCACCACCAGCATCGCCAGGCATAATTTTCTCTGTGTTTGCTAACTAATAGCTCAATCATGTTATGCTGCCTAAAACGATTAAATAAATTGCTACGTTAACGTAGCTAGCTACGTTATCCAACTTAATACTTATCTAGTTGGACATCTAACTAGCAAGCTAACGCGTTAGATCATTCATATTGGCAGAATCGACAGTAAATATGTCCAGGTGTCCGTTTTCCCCATATGTAGGGTCCCGTTGAGCACAATTTCATGCTGATACTGGAATGTAACTTAAGGTTAAATGAGAGCATATTGCCCCCTCCAAGTGAAATTTTTTAGGAATTCTCTGGCAGCTTTCTGGTTTACTAATCAAGTCAAGGAAATTGGTAATTAAACTAGCTAATTAACGTTAGATTATAACTGTTAGCTAGCCGTATGGTTTGGTGTGTTGCGTTGGTCTGACCATTAAGACCCGTTTTGTGCTTTGTTTGAGAAAACAATGATGAAATACTGTTAAGTGCTTTTACTATAACAAACGTTAATCTTTGAGAAGACTGTCACTGAACTTCACTAACCCGACATATTGTTAAAACGAGCGTTGTTGATAAATTGTTCTAAACTATTACACGGGTATTTTCACAATAAGCAATACTGTAACTTACAATAAATACATTTACCAAGAGCAAATGGTAACTTTGGAAATGAGTCCTTAAAGTACAGACTTCAGTAATACCACTAGCTTGTTGGACATGTTTTTTAGTTGGTATTCCACTATTGCAGACATTTCTGTTGAAGAAGGAACACAACCAACAGGTTTGGACTGATGTTTTGAAATCTTTCCATTTCTGTTTGCTAGAATATGTTAAGGATGACCTCTGCATACCTGATTTATGTCAGTCAGGGTGATAGATGGTCAGGAAGACATAAACCATGCTGGGAAAATAATTAACCTGACTGCCAGATAAAGAAAGACTGAACAATTGATCAGTCTTCTCATTGAGATCACAATAATAGTGGATACATTTTCACAGATAACATATCCGCCAAGATAAATTTTGTTGGATATATAATGGCAAAGGTAAGTGTAGCCTAGCTATTGTAGCATTATTATTATTATTATTTGGAGCTTGCTTGTGACAGTTCCTGAATATGTATAGAGCACATTAGCTAATTGAGAGGAGACCAAATAGGTTAAAATTACAGAGCTGTGAGACGAACCATTCGAATGGGTCATTTTCTTTTGGTGTCAGTGTGTATCATGTTCGTCTTTCATTAATGATTCACGCCAACACAAGGCTACTAACGGTTACACCTGTGAAGTCACTCTCCTAAATTTGCATCTTGATTTTACGCTGTCAATTCGAGCTTCTTTATCAGGCCCTGCTGCCCTTCTTCATGCGGCATGAAGTGAAACGCTCACACACAGACCAGATACAAGACTGAATACCCAGGGACAGACAGCCTATGTGACTGATTCATCAAAGGGAGCAGGTGCAGGGGAAAGTGGGCAAACAGCGAGGGTGAAACAGTACTGTTTGTTAAGAGATGACATTGGCCATATTTCAGAAGAACTATGCGATATCAAGACTGCACAGATATCAGTCTGACTAACAAGCATATTCTAAAATCCTGGTACCCTTGGCAACAACACTGTTGCAGCACTTGTAATGTAGAGAAGGTTAGAGATGGAAGTGAGTCCCAATTCCACTGCAGTCTGATCTGCCACAGGGTTTGTGACAATGCAATGTGTGCATGCTGCTAATACTACCCAGGTTACAATCTGTGGTGTTATAATGTTGGCAATTGGACACCGAGCTTATAAATATTTTGTGTTACTGATGTTTTTTAGCAGGTACACTTGTTCAGGGCGTCTCGTCCTGTCACCCTTTCGCTCGTCTGGGATTTAAAATGGAGGAGTTGAGCTGAAGTGTCTCACCAGTCACAACAAGAGCAGTGTCCCCCATTACCCTCTGGACTCAAAATCTTGTGCCCAGTACTCCCACCTCCTCTGCTCCCCCCTCTCAGCTGAAGTGTCCCAAAACCGCTGCCCGATTTGACTCATTTCTGTCCTCTGCCAAACGGCAACAGCGAAGGGCTGGATTTATTGAGATGAAAATTTAATCTAATATGGAACCGGGTACGTGATGCAGTTTTCTTGCGCGCGGTTTTGCCATGCTATTTAAAGAGGCGGCTTGTGTCGCGGATGAAAAATGAAACGCATGAATAAATCAGATGGCAGCGGAGGCTGGAATTAAACCAGTGCCCCAAGAATGTTCACAAAAATGTTATACTATTAAGATGTAAATGTGTCTGAATGCGGCTGTTCTTTTTCTGTGTGTGTGTGTGTGTGTGTGTGTGTGTGTTTCCTTCTTTAGGATGTGTGTTTGTGCTGATACAAAACAGGACTTGGTCAGATGAAAAGGTTGACACAAGATTTGAGAGAAGGGCAACACTGTATTCTTACCTTCTGTGTTATCAAGCCATCTCTCTCTGAAAAGGGCCTCGCATAGTTTAAACGCCAGAGCAAATGGAAGTCTAATTAGAAATACTTCTCATGTTCTGTCATTTTAAAACTGGGTCAACACAACGGATAGAGTGCTGGCGCTGCCATCCGGATTGTGGAGCCCTTGTGAATCTGGGGTTCTTGGCCTTCGCCCTGGAGGTTTGCTGCCCGAGATTTCCTTCTTCCTGGGAGCCTGGCCCCTAATTAAGCCAGTTTCTACCTTGATTGATGAAATTGAAGTACTCTTACATGTCCTGAGTTAAAGGGTGTTGCTTTTGCCTCTACGCATTTCCCATGCAAGAAAAAACGGTCACCCACGAATGTTTGATTTACATTGCGCTGGAACAGGATCTGAAATGTGTGGATCTAACCTCCTGTAATAGTATGATATCTGCTGTTTTCACGGTCAAGTTATGCTTTGACAGCGGATTTCTTCCTCCGTCACAATGGGGACGGAGTCAGACACGCATCAATAGAGTTCCTGCCCCCATTAAGGGTAGCTATAGTAATATAGTGTCTGGAACTTTATTGAGCTTCCCCTAATGCTAGTTTGATAAATGGCATGTTGCTTTTTCTTCTTATGCAAACAGATTACTTCTCATTGGTCCAGACACCGTATGCAATGCATAAGGGTCCGTGGAAGGAAAAGTGCACAGGTCTTGTGTGAAAATAAATGCATCCAAAACAAATCCATTTTCTTGCTGTATCTTCTATTAGTTATTCTGCTTGTTTCTATTTAAACCGAAGGCTACTAAAATGGAATGACAATTACATTGAATGGTAGTGTACGGTCTGCGCTTTTAAAAGTTGCATGTCCAACAGCACTCTGTTGGACATGCAAAACACAGTGCATGAATGGGAGTTAAACAGTATTTAAATAAAGAACTTTTAAAAGCGCAGACCGTACACTACCATTCAATGTACGGTCTGCGCTTTTTACTGAAGTTTAAGCCGTTCAAGTCCAGTGAATAACCTGAAATGGTACAAAGGTAAGCGGTAAACTGGCAGAGGTAAAAATAAAAAAGGTTACCAAAAACGAACAAATAATGTACATTTTTTGGCAGTGAATAGTTTCCTACACCATCAAAAGGCACTTGGAAACTGGAGGAAACTGACAGTAAGAGGTCTGTCAGACCCAAAGCCACAACAAAATCAGAAGACAGCAGCTTGCGTGATAGGCGGCTCACAGGACAACAGCTTCAAGCACAGCTTAACACTGGTCGAAGTAAGGAAGTCTCAGTTTCAACTGTGAAGACAAGACTTCGAGCTGCAGGTTTGACAGGTCGAGAGGCAGTAAGAAAGCCATTGCTGAGATGGCAAAATAAGAAAAAGAGGCTTGCCTGGGCCATGAAGCACCGCCAGTGGACTACTGAAGACTAGAAGAAGGTCTTATGGACCGATTAAATTTGAAATGTGAAATTTTGAAAGATTTTGGAGGCCGTCGAGTAGGTAGGTTCCTCAGTGTGCGACACCGAGGAACCTACCTACTCGACGGCCTCCAAAAACTGTCAAACATGGAGGAGGAAGCATGATGGTCTGGGGCTCTTTTGCTGGATTCTAAGTCGGCAACTTGCACAGAGTGACTGTTAACCCACGTTAACCCATTACTTGTTCCCTGAAAAGGGCCTTTTTTTAATAATGGAAATGTACATTATTGGTAACTTAAATTTTTATTTATTTTTTACACCCTTTTTGTAAACCCAGTATTGTATTTGTTTTGTATACCGCTTACCTTTGTACCATTTCAGGTTATTCACTGGACTTGAAATTGCTTAAATTTCAGTAAAAATGGCAGTAAAAACTGGAAAATGGGGGTGTTCTAAAACTTTTGACCGATAGTGTAACTCCCATTCATGCACTGTGTTTTACGTGTCCAAAAGAGTGCTGCACTCAGCTGGACTGAAAAGCTAGAGTTCACAAGCGCTCTGGAGCTGTGATAGGCACAGACCCTCAACAAACATTTAAACCTATGGTTCAAAGGGTAGTCCTGTCTTCCCACAGACCTGTGCATTTTCAAGGTGTTGCTGTCAAACATTTCAAGGCTAAAATCCATGCAGGCTTTTTTCAAACCTTGCTTAATATCCAATTTTATTACTGGACAATTTCACTAAAAACTCCTTTTTTGTTTGCTTTCATCACTTAAAGAACGCCAATTGACGCAGCAACATCATTCTAATAAAGGACCAAAAGAACATTTGGCTTCAAAATATTTTCAATCACAATGTGCACAAAACAAAGTCATGCTATAATAAGCCAAATCGTTTTATATCCATGTGAAAGGATTTAGTGACAGTTAAACCCGCATTGCCAGTAACTGGCTGTAGATTCCTGAGCTTCGGTCAGTACTAATTAGCAATATCAGACTGTTGGAAAGGGTGGTTTTTGGTGTTGTCATGAACCGTATCGCTATTTAATATTTGTCTTGGCAAGGCTTGCTGCATAATGGTCATGCGGGTTGATCCGCTGCCGCAGCTCATAAAGCCATGTCTTTTGTGGACAGTGAACTTTGAGTTGTATGAGAGATGGCAAATCCAGTGTGTGTGGAAAGATGAAGGTGGAATGCAACACAGGTTCTGCAGGAGCCCCTGACTCTGGGGCAATTTTCACAATGGGACTTATGATTGGTGAAATTGATGAATTATGGTCATAATACCCCTGTAGTTGTTGTACCTAATAAACCGCACGCTCGTCCTCCAGCTTAGGGGTCTAATTGGGTTTCGATGAATGACGAGCACAGCACAAGACCTGACGTTCACGTCACTGGGGTAATTTCGCGGTTAGTGACGAGGTTGTAACAATATGGGTAACTGGAACGGGGCACATTATCGGCGAGGTTGAATTTCGTGCCCTGACTCAGAGCTTGACCCCGTTACCTCTGTCTCTGTTGTGCTTTGTTTCTGCTATCTTCCTCCTCATAGTCTCCCTTCTCATCATCATCATCATCATCATTATGTCTTTCTCAGACTTTCGCTGTATCTCTATGTTAAGGAATATTTGTGGTGGTAGCTCTTTCTCACTTTCTTTCTCCTTTTGACTCTCTTCCCTCTGGCTTCTCCATTCTTGTGTTTTTCCCCCTCCATCATTCAAATCCATCTACATTTCTGGTAGGCTTTATTGCCATGGCAGTGCCAGAACCATCACATTGCCAAGTCACCTAAAACGGTGAGAATAATGGTAACACTGGGATGCGGCATCATAGGGACGAGAGAAAGGCTGCACTGCAGCCTCTGTTCTCGCTGAGGTGCCCAGCCAATCAGATTCTTTGAATGTTTATCCATCCCACTGCTCACACCAACTCAACCGTATCTCACCGAGTGTCTCAGCCCGTGCTTATCCTTGTACTCTTCTCCCTCTGCTTGAATTGCAAATGTGGTTCATGGAGAGTTCTCAAGTTTGATTGCAGTGGTATTGCCCACACGTACACACATCCTCTCTCAAACACACACACACACACACACACACACACACACACAGGCTGACAAAGCAAATATCAGTTTAAAAGGGAAAGTTTTTTTTATGGAAGGAGGCTGTGGTCATGGTTATTGGTAATGGTGTGCCTTAAGCCCTGCTGTTGTATCTGCTCGTTGGGGGCACACAGCTGTATGCACACAGCACCAAGGCTCATCGTTATGCGGTTTTAGATACCTGACTGGACTCCAGTCAGTGTATAATGACAAAAATTGTGGAAATGAATAAAATAGTTGACTTCCTCTCTACTTCTGACCAAAACTGAACTTCTGACCAAAACTGCACATGTACAGAGCCTGGGGTAGCCTCTTTGGAGAAAACCTTTGAATTATTCTCTGAAATATTATTTTCACAGAATATATTTTATATACTTGATATAACTCGATATCTTGGCAAAATAAGCTGAATTCCCAATATTTGTTTCTTGAATTTTTAAAAAATATATTTAAAAAAAAAATATATATATTTTTTTTTTATATGAGTGGAGTTACTGTATCCACAAACCATAAGCATCTACTATGTGCAAGTAAACCATTTGTCCTTGTCCTTAAAATGCTGTTTGAGTAGTATCAATGTAATTTTCCACTGAAAAGCAAATACCAGTACTTAAATACATAAAGATGTGGTAGACAAACTGTGATAGCATTTAGGGGACTTTGTGTTAGTTAACAGAGAACAGAATTTAGACATAAAAATGGCCAAATGCACACACACCTCTCACAATACCATATTGGAAATTTATTTTGTGAGATTGTAGAAGTGTATATCCTTTCCTCTCATTTCCCCTTTCACTCCTTTATTTTCTCCCAGTCCCTCCCTGGGTATTTTTCTGTATCTTTCGGTCTCGCTCTCTTGTCTCTTGCAAAGACGTGGGAGAGAACTCCGGAAGATTCTGCACCTACCAACGTGGTATCTAGGCAACAGAGCGATAGCGAGGGAGTGGAGGGGGAAAATGTGTATGGAGACAGAACGGAGAGCTCAGTAGGCTTGCTTGCTTTGGAAACGGACCGGTCTACACCCCTCTGGATTGTACCTAGTGGGGCTCAAATTCCCTGCATTTAGATTCACTGAATCAGACCTGAATTGTTTTAAACCAGAACTCTATGGTTTGTGACTATTCTCTCTCTCTCTCTCTCTCTCTCTCTCTCTCTCTCTATATATATATATATATATATATATATATAAACATGATTAAGAATTCAGAATGTACCTTTTTATGCTGAATTTCAAGTGTTGATGTGTCCCTTTTTTTTGTTTTGTACATAGAACATGGTAAACGATTTGCTTTAGCATATCTTGTGTAACATGATTATTACGGATCCCAACAAGAGAATTAGAATGAAGGAGCGCTGGAGTTCTGCACATGAGCTTTGACTGTGCCCCGATCTCTGTGCTTGGGACAGTGTCGGTGTGCGGGCCGCCCTGGAGTGTGTGAGCGCCCCCTGCTGCCTGGAGGAGCTGTGCGTCGCCGCTGCAGCTTCACCATGAACAACAAGGAGAGCACAACCGAGTCCGGTGAGACGGCGCACCTGCGTCACCCATGCCCGGATGAGGCACGTTACCATGGCGACAGCGGTGTAAACAGCAACACGTTTGTTTTCTCCCCGTGTCCGTGTCTCTCCCACTGCAGAGAATAACAGTCAGATGAAGGTGTTTCTACCCAACAAGCTGCTGGAGTGCCTGCCTCGCACCTCCACCTTGCCCAAGGAGAGACTGCGCTGGAACACCAACGAGGTGAGGGAGAGCAGGGGGGCAACGGGTAGAGGGTGGAGAAGGAAAGAGGATGAAGGGTGAAGGTTCTGTGTGGCTCAGTAGGTAGAGCACGGCGCTGACAACGCTTAGGTTGTGGGTTCGATTCCCACTGGAACCACATATACTGAAAAAAAAAAAGGAAAGCATTCACTACTGTAAGTCGCTTTGGATAAAAGCGTCTACTAAATGGCATACTATAAGGTGAAGCACGGAGGCAAAGGACAGGGACCGGGACTAGCCCATCTTGGCTCTCGCAGGGTGAAATGTTTTGTTTTATTTAGCTGCTAATCTACACATGAAAAGCACAAAATTACCCATGCCCTGGGGACAGGAGGGTCTCATGGTTCAGATTGTTTTGGTTTTTTTTGTTTCAAATTTTTTTCCCTTCCCAAAAAAATAAAAATAAAAATAGTATATTTATTTACCCTATTTCTAATTAAACTATCCCTTCCCTCGACTATAACTATTGACACACACAGAGTCACTTTGCGTGCGGCGAGCTCCTGTCTCCCATCCTCTGGGGCGCACACCCAATCACCGCCCGGCCAGAGCTAGGTTGGCGCAGCCGGGGATCACACCCCAGCTGCAGTGGGAAACTTGCACTCTAGGCGAGTGCCTTTACCGTTACGCCATCTGGGGGCCCCGGTTCAGAATGTTTTAGCCATTTTGTTTTATTTAATTAGAAATGTGGGAAGAAGGGAGAGTGGATGTGCTTGTACAGTCAAACCCAGATTGGAGAGGGAAAGGGGGAGGGACAGAGAGACAGAACTGTAGAAGAGAAAAGCAAAGGATGCAAAGCAGGTAAGTTGAAGAGAGGATGACAGAGTGATATCCATCTGAAGAGATTTATCGGGGAGGATAAAGTGAAGAAACAGAGTAGCCAGCAAGTGACACTGAGTAACCCCTCTCTGAATAAATTTGGTGACAATTGCTTCTACATTCCACATTTATTCACTTAGTGACCCTGACATCAGCATAAATCATGCAGACTATTTGTTTTCACTGGTAATGGTATTATTTGTATGAATGCTAAATCTGCTAAATGGCATATGTTGTGTTATGATAAATTTCTTACTCGTCAGCTTTGGCAGTATAAACATGAACAGCGCAGGTGGAGAGTAAGAGGTGGAGGAGTTTGGTGGAAAATGGAGACAGCTTTGTGACTGACCGGTTTGTTTTGCTTTGCAGGAGATTGCATCCTACCTGATCTCCTTTGATAGACACGAAGAGTGGCTTTCCTGCACACTCAAGACCAGGTGACTGCCCCCCCCCCCTCTTGTGGCCCTGTGGCTCTGTGGCTCCTCTCCTCCCTCTCTCCACCTCACGCCCCCGTTAAACCTTAACTCCTCTCTGCACGGAGAATGCGGTGGCAGGGTTTCAGCGCTATTCACTACACAAAGAGCCGTCTGTTGCAGGAATTCTGTTCTCCGAGCGGCTGAATCAGTACAACTAATAACATTTGCACAGAGACGTTTTTGTTAACGTGGCAGCGAGCTATAATCTTCTCTGCACAAATAATGCTAATGCCAGACAAAGTCCCCACGATGGCACATCAGTATTTGAATGTCCAGCAGGGTAGTGTGACGCGCCCGTCCTCCATATTGTAGCCCCAGTAGAAAATGTGATTAATTTCACCCTGAACGAAAGCATATTTTTGTTCGAAAACCGGATTGGCTCTGAGAAACACATACGTGTGCAAACTTTGACCTGTAAGTGCAGTGAAACTGTGACCTGATACTACTGGAGGAAAAAGAATGTGTGCCTGTGTGTGTGCGCGCATTTCCGTGCACATGCATTCTCGTGCACGTTTGTGATTATATCGCAATCTGCGTGCAAGAATCGCTGATAAGAATTGCAATAACAACCTAAGTGAACCATGCGAATGGCTCCGCTCCTTGCAAGAATCAAATTATCTACACTTGGTGAAATTGATTCTCACGAGACGAGTGCACTGCGCTGTCTGTTGCTCCCGGCCTCTGCCTCCCACTCTGCTGTTTTCACAGGATCACGCACTCGCTGAAAGTTCCCTTTCTTTATACCGCTGCCACCCTCTTGTTCCAGGCCCCTCAATGGCTCCATCATACTGTACAACAGAAAGAAGGTCAAGTACCGGAAAGATGGATACTGCTGGAAAAAGAGGAAAGATGGGAAGACGACGAGAGAGGATCACATGAAGCTGAAGGTGCAGGGCATGGAGGTGAGCGCCCCCTGCTGGAGGTCTGGGGAGGCTGCATTGATTTCATGACCGATGACCATGTACCGGATTTAGAAAAGTCCCCAAAGCTGAATTTGAAGCCTGTTTCTGCACAGATAGCGATGAAATATGAGTGGTAAGCTAAGAACTGTTCACCTCTTACGTTATTGGAAAATTATCTTTTGGCAATTTTTTCAGCCGATGACTCAGGCATTGCCGGAAGCTAGATTTTTTTTTAAATGTAAAAAAAAAAAAAAAAAACCTAGCTCAACTGTTGAAAATGTATTTTTAAATGTTTCATTAAACAAGCCTTTCAAGTCATCACGTGTTCATGTGGGGGGGGAAAAATATTGTTTTTTAACTTGATAATTTAATTTGAATTAAATAGTGAATTTCACATTTGAGTCTGAATTTGGCAATAATTAAATTACTTTTAAATGACATAGCTAACATTCAAGGAGTTGGAGTTGATGTATATTAATATTATTAAAGCCATGTGTCATGGGCCCCCGGGTGGCGCAATGGAAGACGCACTCACCCGGAGTGCAGGTTGCCCACTGTGGCCGGGGTGGCCGTTGAAGAAGGGCTGGCAGTGTAGTGTAATGGTTAGGGAGCTGGGCTTGTAACTCAGAGGTTGCCGGTTCAATTCCCAGGTGGGGCACTGCTGTTGTACCGTTGAGCAAGGTACTTAACCTGAATTGCTTCAGTAAAATATCCAGCTGTGTAAATGGATTATATGTAAAGAAATGTAAACCATGTAAGTCCCTCTGGATAAGAACGTCTGCTAAAATGCCTAAAAATGTAAAAATGTAAAACAAAACAACCAAAAAATGCCTTATGTAGTGATAACTTGGAAGAGGTGGTGAGCTGCCTGTGTATGGCTACCAAAAGATATTGATGAAGAAGGGCTGGCGAATGAGTAATGCAGGTTTTGCTGTTTGCATTGTCTTTGATGATAAAGACAATTGAAACAAGGAGTCTGGGCTTGTCCAGGAACTCAGAGGTTGCATGGGAAATTTACTGTTTGAATTTTTCATATGTTCCAAGTTCAAATGGAAACGACCCAGAATTAAAACATTTACGCAGTAAAGTACTTTGATGTTTATACAAACTACTGTACATACCTGGGAAAAGGTTAATCTTTTGGGACTGTTGATGGAAGCTGGAAGCTGATTTCTTTCTCTCTTCCCCTTAGTGTCTTTATGGTTGCTATGTCAATTCCTCCATCGTCCCAACATTCCACAGGAACTGGCTGTTGCAGGTGGGTACTTTATTTAATTAAAAAAATTCTTTCATTTCTTCTCATGTTTCTGTTTAAAATCAAATCAAGACAGCATTTTAGATGTTCTTTCACACATCCAAATCAAAATAAAACAACTGCTAAAGCTTTTGTAACTATATCCAAGATTATATCCAAGATAAACAACGGTAAAAATGTAAAATCTGTCTGTGTGTCTGTGTCTGTGTGTGTGTGTGTGTGTGTGTGTGTGTGTGTGTGTGTGTGTGTGTGTGTGTGTGTCTGTGTGTGTGTGTGTGTGTTTGCATGCGGTGTCTGTGCTGTAAGTCGTGCCTCTGGATAAGAACGTCTGCTAAAATGCCTAAAATGCAAAAATGTAAATGTATTTGCACCTGTTCAGATCGCAACAGGGTGATATTCACCAGCGGCTTAGAAGTATAAATCGTTTTTCTAGTAGTGATGCTCACCAAACGGCGCAATTGAAAGTTTCAGTGCTCACACAACACACCTTTGTTATTTGAGGACTGAAATAATAAATAAGCAATAATAAATACAAAAATTTTAAACAAAAACTAAAACATTTTTATTGCAAACTTTCGCATTTCTCTGGGAGAACGGAGGGGAGGAAGAAATTGTTTGCTGAGGAGTGCGAGGAACTACATTTTACAATTTTGCTATCTTATCCAGAACTACAAACAACGAAGGAGAAAACAATATTTACATGGCAGCCCACAAACATTTCAGGGTTTCCAAAGTCCCAAATTCAGACCAGTTGTTTGCTTGCACGGAAGAAAGCCCTGTCACACCATGTGTTAATGTACATCTTATTTTCAGCTAAATGCTTAAAATGTAAATGTAAATGTGCCCATACTCATTAGATCTCTAGTAGTGATCTGCAGTTTCAGTTCAGGGGTAAAGGTGTGTTAAAATACAACATTGCATTTAGGTATTTTCACTGTTATGATTTACATTGATTTGGTACATTTACTTGGTTAACATGGTACATATATCAATCTGAGATTCCCACAGTTTGCAGGATATACAGTACCCGAAATGATTCACACCCTTGATAAAAATGAGCCAAGAACATTGTAGAAAATAAATAATACAGATAATGAGCCATATTGTATGCTCAAAAAATGGAAAAATGATATATTTTTATACTAATACAATTACTCAGAAAAAAAGATTTTATTAAGTAATTATTTCCCCCAAAAAGGTAATAATAATAATTTACCCTAATAATATTTTTAAAACAAACAAACATTAACTGCATTAACATGCTACTTTTTTAAGTTCATCTCAATCTTAGGGAACTGTATTGTGGCCTCCCATGGCTTTCTGTTGCACATGTATATTTGTCATCCATCGCCATGGGGAAAGGCAAAGACATTTCAGAATAAACAAGGCGAAGTTTAGACTTTTTCCTTCTGAGAGCTCTGCCTTTTTATTTTTTTACCTTTGCCATTTTTTAAGCATACAATATAGCTCATTACCTGTATTGTTTATTTTATACAGCATTTCTTTGCTCATCTTTACCAAGGATATGAATCATTTTGGAGGGTACTGCGTATATTACAAGCCAAATTTTGAAACGCTTGGGTACCGTCGTTGCGGATTTGTCAAGCGCCATCTCCCTCCCCCTTTCCTGTACGTCATTATACTGGAAAGCAAAAACAATACTATAGTAACAGCCAGGGCCGCGTTAAGCCTCCCCAGGGCCCAGGGCTAACACACCTCCCGGGGCCCTATGTCCACAATTTTCAACTGGAAAAGTAAAAGCACATTGACGCGACCAGGCCTGGCAACGATAAAGACATGCCGCAAATTCGACAAATAGGCCTGTGACAAAGGATATCAGAAGTAGAATAGTGAATAGGCTATGTTACAGAATGAGACCTCCAATTGAAAACTTTGAACGTTGTAATGTATTAAAAGCCGACAAAGAGTACCGACTCTTATATTACATTGCTCTCAAAATATTTACGTCTGTTACCCGAACACATGAGTTCAAGTTCAAGTCATGACCAACCTTGCCCAGCATGGCAGGATAATGAAAGGGAGTAGTAGCCTAGTGTACTGATGACAATGCACAAAACAATACACTTCCCGTTCAACCACTAGCACCAACAAAACAAGCATTGATATAAATGATTTAATGTTACTCACCTATAGGACAAAGTATCATCCTTTGTGTAAGTTAATTGAGCTACCGTTTTCATTTCAACACGTAGCATTAACACCTGCATCTAACTATACAATAAATGCAAATGTATACAGCAAACTTAACATAATTTAAGTTTATACTGGCTTTAAAAAAATACTTTTGTCCAAACATTGCTACAAATTACAGGCCAACTTGCTAGAGAACATTAGGCTATTGCGTTGTTGTTGTTCAGCTAGCTAACGTTACTTAGCAACACAACTAAGCTATTCGGTCATGCAAAATTAGCCCACTTCGTTTTCTTCAGTCGAACTCGAATTAAGATGAATTTATCTGAAATAGTTCGTTGACAGTTATAAAATGGTGGTTGCTTGGGGGGGAATAGGCTACAACATCGTTTTTTGCAGCGAAACCCGTTATAAATGGTAATTTATTACTTTCTGGTTGGACATCTCAGGTTATAGCTCTACCTACGTGCATTTCTGTCGCCAATTTCAGCAACTAAAGTATCAAAATGTTATCGCATGTGAAATTGACATAGGTCATTTTCTAATTTCACTAAAGCAGAATGACAGCACGCATACATGTAGCGACGTGATTGCGCCGCGTGACAGGTTTACCTCTGTTCGTGACACTACAGCAACAGATGAAAGTCCTCCGACACACTGAGTTGGACCGACGGCGATTTCCACTTGTAGAATCGAGCTCCCGAGACAAAGCCGTCCTTATGCAACAGGGAACAGACTATGCAAACACACTCTCACTGACACTGATTGTTGCGACAGGACAATGTGGACTACTACAGGTGGGAAAGTGGACCAAAATGTACAGTAACAGTCAAAACACCATAAACCTGCATTCAAAAATTCAATGTAGGCCTAAAGTAATCTGCCATTCCCGGGGCCCCCTAGTGGCCTGGGCCCTGGGCTGCAGCCCATGTTGCCCAATAGGTTAACGCGGGCCAGGTAACAGCTACTATAAAATTACAGCTCAGTAGCTAGCAAGCTAATACAGCTAACATTATATTTGATACTGTTTTTAGGTGTATCGTGAATGTTCATCTTTATCGGGGTGTGAATCATTTTGGAGGGTACTGTACATCATCCCATTCACGGCTCGTATGCTCGTATCCTATAGTTACACAGAACAAGTCGCTCAAAATGAAGGCTGTGACGGTATGAAATTTTCACGGTATGGTAATCATACTACTCAATATCACTGGTTTCGGTATATATCGGTATCAGTTTATAAGCTAAAAAAAAGTATCAAACAAAGTTTACAACTCGATCTGTTATTGTATGGCTCTTTGCAGATTTATATACCATTTTATTTAAAAAATACAACAAAAAATGCAACTGAATATAGTTCACTCCTTGTAATTGTATGTTTAAGTCAATTTAAGTCATTCACATGCAAATTAAGAAACATTTTGCTTTATCCATTGTGGCATAACGTGAAGGATGATGCTCACGCAGGTGGAATGCAATGTTTGAGGTGTTCCCTCAAGCCATTACGTTTCCCACATTCTACAGATGGGTGTAGAGAATGTGTTCTCAACAACAACACGGTCTTTTTGCTGAATCCAAAGTGAGTCCACACGGATGAACAAGTTCGTTTTTTGGGGGATATAATTCGTCATTACAGACCGGCTAAACATCGGACAAGTTTTATAAGCGACTGCAAACCAATATTATTCCCGTAGCTAGCTAGCTAGCTAACTAACAGAGCCTACCGGCATTTGACCAGAAAATGGGAGGGAGCTGTCTGCACGTGCGCGATCGCATTGTAAACAAAACAAAATGCAACAGCCAAAGAGGTGGTGGGATTAAATGACATTAGCAGGTTCTGTATTATATTATTTAATATGGGTTATTTTGACATTTTAGTAGGATAACAGTTTAAATATTTTTTTCCCCGAATGAAAATAGCTTTTGCCACGTGATTTACTATCGCGGTATTAAGTTAAGTTTATGATAGTAGCCTACGATTTCATATTTTAATATTGTGGTATACCGTCATAACGGTAAACCGCCACACCCCTACTCAAAATTCATAGTCCTGCAGCAGGGAAAGTTGCTAGCGCTGTCTATTACTGGACCTTATAATAAGCGGCTTTAATACATTTCCAGCGGTGCTGTACCTGTTCAGTGTTCTGACAACATTTTTGTCAACAACATAAAGAATTACGAATGGTACTATTATTGATTATTGCTATCCCAGACGTCTAACTTTGAAACTTCAGAAAGCGGTCTTGTGCGCAGTATTTTTGTTCATTGTGAGCGGTTCATGTGATGGGGTCGCTTTGGTAGCGGTCGGTGGCGGTGATTGGTCACGATGCCGGGTGTTGAAGCCTCTCTCTCTCTCTCTCTCTCTCTCTCTCTCTCTGTCTGTCTGTCTGTCTGTCTGTCTGTGTGTGTCTGTGTGTGTGTGTGTCTGTGTGTGTGTGTGTGTGTGTGTGTGTGTGTGTGTGTGTGTGTGTGTGTGTGTGTGTGTGTGTGTGGCTCAGTTCACAGCATTAAGTGGTCCTGCAGCAACGGCAACGGCGGCGCAGAGTTCTCCATCGAGCAGCTGGTCCAGCACGTCCTGGACTCCCAGCAGACCAAACCCCAGCCGCGCACGCACGCCTGCCTCTGCAGCACCACCCTGGGTGAGACGGCGCTAGGGCTAGGGAAACACCATCCGGCAGTGGGGCAGAAAGGGAGAGGGCGGGAGACTGGTGGAAGAGATGGACGAGAGACAGGGAGAGAGGGAAACTGCGGCGCCAAGCAGGGGAATGGAAATTGTGGGTGGCATAATGGAAGGAAAGCGAGAAGTCTCTTTTGTAGCGATTTGACTGACTGACCTGCTCTCTTGTCTCTCTTTCTCCTCTCTCCTCCTATTTCTTCCCCCCCTTTCCTCCCTCACGTCCAGCTTCACCGGGAGCCAACATTCCTCACCGCTGCAACAGCACCAAGCACCGCATCATCTCGCCGAAAATGCCGACGCGGCCCTCGCCCTACCCCGCCCTGACCGAGGTCCAGAACCTGGCCACGGGCGAGGGGGGCGGGAGCGGGAGCAGCCAGGAGGGTGGGCGAGGTGAGACGCACGGCGGAGGGGGGGGGAGTTGCGGCGGTGCAGTGGGGGATAGAAAGGCCGCCACCCCTCTCTCCCAGCCCCAGGCCCCGCTGCCCGTGGTGACGAAGCTGGGCGCGCGAAGCCCGGCGCTGCCCCAGGACAGCGCGGGGGTGACAGGGGCCTCCTCCCCCTGCTCCTCGTCCTCGTCCTCGTCCTCCTCCAGCCCACCCCAGCCCCACCGCGCCACCTCACTCACCGCCTGCAACGGCTTCTACAGCGACCAGCGGGGCGTGGCGACCGTCGCGCTCCCGCAGAACGCCGTCATCGTCATGACAACCGCTATCGGCCGGGGCGGGGAGGACTCGAAGGGCGACCTGTGCTTCAATGGTGCCGGCACAGCTTCCCCCCACCTCTCGCTCACACACTCTGGCCGCTTGGTGCTCTCCCCATCCCCCCCAACCCCGAGACCCCATCTCCCCCTGCAGTGGCCACCAGGCCCTCTCTGGCTCCCTCCGTGCCCCAGACCACCATCGCAGCAGCCGTCCCCGGCAACGGGACCAGCCCCCTTCCGCCCGCCAGCAGCGTCCCCCCGTCCCACTCCATCTCCCCCAACCCCGGCGTGGCCACACTCAGCCTCACGCTGCTCTCCAGCCCAGTGATCGGGGGCCTGCTGCTGACCGACCGGCTCATTTCAGGCGCGGAGCCCCCGCTTCTATCCTGCTCCCCCCTCACTCCTCGCCCTCCTCCACATCCCCTTCTCCCTCTCTCCTGCCCCCTCCGCCCCCGCCCCCCTCCGCCCCCTCTCCCTGCCCGCTGTCCCCCTCCGCCTCCTCGCCCTGTGCCCCTCCCGCCTTTGACCCCGACTCCTTCCTCAACAGCCCCAAGAGGGGCCAGACCTACGGGGGGCCCTCGCACCCCGACTCCCTCTCCCTGTCTCTCCCTCTCACCACCTCCTGCTCCTCCCGCGCTCTCTCCTCTCCCTCCCCGCCCTCGTCCTCTTCTCCCCAGGCCCCCTCCCTCGCTCTCTCCCTCTCCCCAACCTCTCCGCCCTCCTCCTCCTCCCCTCCGTCCTCCCTCTCCTCCCTCTCCGCCGAGACGGAGCGGGGCAAGATCGGAGAGAGGGAGACGCGCTCTCTGGCAGCTGCCTCTACCTCCACGCCCTCCTCCTCCCCTCTCTCCCCCTCGTTGTCCTTCTCCCCGCCCCACTCTGCTGCCCCCCTCCTGCCCCTCTGCTTGGAGTCCACCCTCAGCCTGGATGCCCTGGGGGTGCTGGGGAGCGACGCCCAGGACCAGGGGCCTGAGATGGTGCCGAGCGAGGCTCATGGCCTCCGGGGCGGGGACGTTCTGGGCCCGTCGCTTTCCCCGAGCCGAGACGGCGAGTACCCCCTGCGGCCGCCCGCCCAGCACAGCCCCACGCCCCCGCAGCACGATCCCCAGCGCCCGTGGCCCTGCCTCAACCCGGCGGCGCGGCGCAGACCAACGGGCCGCTGCTGCTGGTGCCACAGGAGCCCCCGGCCCGGCCCGCCGCGCAGCCGAAGCAGCTCCTGCAGCCGCAGTGCAGGCCGGACACCGAGGGCCTGCAGCAGCAGCTGCTCCTCCTGCAGCACCAGCTGCAGCCCTGCCCGGAGACGAGGAGCCCGCGGCAGCAGCTGCTCCTGGTGCAGCCGCGGCGGCTGCCGACGGCCCGGGAGAGCGACGGCAGGCAGCCGCAGCCGGTGCTCCTTTTCCACCACAAGCAGCCGCAGCAGCGCAGCCCGCAGCTGGTCCTCGTGCAGCCCAAGCAGCCGCAGCAGCTCCTGCAGCTGAACGGCGGGCTCCTCTTCATGGCGGGTGGGCGGGAGGGCACGTCGCTGGAGCCCCGCGTGCAAGTGAAGGAGGAGCAGTCTTCCCCCTTCTCCCTGTCCCCCTCCTCTTCCTCCTCCTCCTCCTCCTCCTCCTCTTCCTCCTGCTCCTCCGGCCTGGGGTGCTTCGAGGCCGAGGAGACACCCATGGACACCAACAGCGGTGGGGAGGGGGGCGGCGGCGGCGTGGGCAGGGAGGACCCGGACCTCGGAGGCGAGGAGGCGCACGGGGACCACCCCCCTGGAGATCTCCTTCGACAGCCAGTTCCCCGACCTGATCTCCGAGTTCATCGCCGAGGACGAGCGGCAGGCCACCCAGGCACCGCCCCTGCCCCTGTTCCCCACCGGGGTGCGCTACATGGTGCCCCCGCAGCCGTCCCCCTGCCTCCTCCTTCCTGCCCTTCCCAATCCTCGGCCCCGCCCCCGGTGCCGGGACAGAGGTGCGGCGCCTGGCCAACATCACGGACTTCTCCCCCGAGTGGTCCTACCCAGAGGTGAGCCTCGGCAGGGTTACTGTGACGGTACACAGCCGGTCGCGTTTCTGCAGGGTTCCCACGGTCCTTAACACCTTGGAGAAAACTTTGCAAACACGTTCATCCTGGAGAGTCAAAGCCATGGAAAGTGCTCAAATATTCCACTGTCCTTGAAAAGTCAGGGAAAGTTGCCAAAATGGTAGAAAAAGCTTCTGGATCGAGCGCTAATGCGTCCATTTTTCTTTCTTTCTCACTCACTTGTATGGTGTCAGTCACCAGGGCTGGAGTTTCATCTTTGGTACCGTGGGGACCTCCCTCCCATGCTAAACAAACGTGAGGGGTTTTTCAATAAATAGTCGCTTAGATGTTTTTAAAAACGACACAATATAAATATTGTCAACTGTTGCATACATACGCAGCATGCTTGTATTAATCAACAGTTTATACATATACAGTGCCCTCCAGAATTATTGGCACCCTTGGTGAAGATGAGCAAAAACAGCTATGAAAAAATGTCTTTGTTGAAAAATAAATCCTTATCACAATTCTTTTTTCTTCTTTAAAAACAAGTGTCACAATTATTGGCACCCCTGCATTTAGTACCCTTCCTTGAGCACCCTTCCCTTGCCAAGATAACAGCACTGAGTCTTCTCCTATAATACTTGGTCCTCTCTTGTGGACTCTCCTCTTCAGCTCACCCCACATGTTTTCAATGGAGTTTTTCAATGGTCAGGGGACTGGGATGACCACTGAAAAAGCTTGATTCTGTGGTCAGTGAACCATTTTTGTGTGGATTTGGAGGTATGCTTTGGATCATTGTCCTGCTGGAAGATCCAACCATGACCCAGTTTTAGCCTCCTGACAGAGGCAGCAGGATTTCGATCTAAAATGTCCTGGTACTTGATGGAGTCCATGATGCCATGTATCCTAACAAGGTTCTTAGGGCCTTTGGAAGTAAAACATCACAACATCACAGATCCACCACCATACTTCACAGTGGGGATTAGGTTGTTTTCTGCATGACCATCCCTTTTTAACGCCAAACCCACCTCTGGTGTTTGTTGCCAAAAAGCTCTATTTTTGTCTCATCTGACCGTAGAACCCGGTTCCACTCAAAGTTCCAAACTCCAAGCGCATATGTTTGCATTTTAAACTTCATAATTATTGCCCTTATAGTGAAGATGGGTATTTTCAGGCATGTAGCTATTTTTGATAACCATTGCCTGTTTTATGAAGGTCAACAACCTTTTGTATCATTTAATTTGTGTATTCTCTGATCTTCCCCATGTTTAGCACACTAAAGGAGTTTGGCCTGTGTGTCACCTCATATTTATACCCCAGTGACAAGTCGTGACCACTTAAGTGTTCATAAGAATTTCTAAGGGTGCCAATAATTGTGAAAACATGTTTTTGAGAAAAGGATTTTGTTTTCTTTTGTTTTCATGTTATGAAAATTTTATTTTAATCTTGCACAAAGCAGACACAATAACTTCAAATAACAAGCACTGAATCATATACTGTATCTGAGTGATTCAGTGCCCGTTCCTTTGCTGAAAGCTTGTTCAATACATCATATTGTCTTGAAATCATAGCAACATACGCAAAGAACACAATTACTATTCAATACCGCCAAGATGTGGAATTTGCTTTTAATTATAATATGCTTATACCCACAGACGCACTTACCTTTGAACCTTGTATTAATGCACATCTTGTAAGTCGCTCTGGATAAGAGCGTCTGCTAAATCCATAAAATGTCAATGTAAATGAACTAATTAAAACATGGAACTTGTTGCTCGAGGTGGAGCCCCACACAAGCAATTACATGTTCGCGATCATACGTGTTGACTCTTCCAGGATTAGTCCAGTCACAGGGCTGGCTTTCACAAATGCGTCTATATAATAGCATATCCATATACCTTATGCGGTCTCCATCGTGTCCTCCATCTCGGAAAGGGAACAGAAATGTAGGCGCTGCCCTTGCTTTGAGACCTAAACAAATTACGCGAAATGTAGCCCTATGTTCGCCAGCTCGTTTTTGCAACAACGCAATGGTTTAAAGTGTTATTAGCCGTTTATCGTCGTTAAGTGTTTCCAAAATATATCGCGTGAGACGTATGCTTCGAGCTTCCGTTTTAAAACAATGTCAAATTAACCGTCGTGTCACTTCACAGACCAGCTGACGAGAGCACTCGCGCTTACACGTGCCTGATCCCGCGCACTCAAACTTACCTGGAATAAACACCAGAAAGCTCATATTTGTATTTTCATTTTTTTTCTTCTGATTTTATCCCATTTTCTCCCAATTTGGTAGCCAATTAGACCCGCTATTTTTTTAATGTCCATCCCCCCTAGTAATGTGAGTTCGCTGCCGTAGTCCTGCGATTGGTAGTGACGAAGGCGACTTCCGAGATGGCACTCGCCAAGCCGTCGACCGTAACCCGGTACTGCAGGGCCACTCTTATACGCAGCGAACGTCATGTCGGCTTCCCTCCCCCCTCCCTGGGGCGGACAGCCAATCGCCACCCCTGCTGGCACTCCCGGCCAGAGCCGACTCTGGCGAGACAGGGAATTGAACCCCGGTCTCCGTGGCCAGCGTCGTACGTTGTAACCACAGGAGGCCTTCGGGAGGCCTTTATGTGTTTTGTATTTTATTTTGTAGCATTATGAAATTTTTGCAAAATTAATGCATTTATGCTAAATCTGTGCACCAAAAATTCCAACCCTGGTTACTGTCAAGCCTTGCGGATATCAGTGTGCTGATAATACTAACAAATTGTACAACTTACTGGTTTGTACATTCATTCCAAAAGTCATCAGTCACTGGACAGTGAGGTGTACCTATGTAGTGATATAACGTAAAGTAATGGGCTTCAAAGTGTATGTCTACTTTGCAAACTACCTGTCAAAGTAAACCTGACTATTGCACTGAAAACAAATATTTGAGAATCATACATTTATGTGTGAAACGTCATTGAAAAGCAAAGCAAATATAAATCTAATTTGAATGTTTATATTCTGTCTCTTCTAGGAGAGTGTAAAGTATGGGGTTTTGGGATATGATACACACTCACCTGCTAGTTTAATTCTCATATGCAGTTTCTTTGACCTGAACAACATTAGCCTACATTTTTTTTGTTTTATGGTTTATTTGATGGGGACAGATACAAATGCACATTGACAAATTGAATACACAATTATCATGTGTTATACCATAGTGTTTGTAGCTTACACAAATGTTCAACACCTGTCCCTAATACATTTGCAGTGTATTTCCAAAATGAAGTTGCCCGGCCCGCAGTTTTTTTAGTTTGATGACGCAGGGCTCCGTGTGGTGTGCTGGCTGCTCATTGGGTGGTGTGACCTGTGCTTTCCCAGGGCGGGGTGAAGGTGTTGATCACGGGACCCTGGACCGAGGCAACGGGACGATACTCCTGTGTGTTTGACCAGAGCACCGTCCCGGCGTCACTGATCCAACCTGGAGTCCTGCGCTGCTACTGTCCAGGTCAGATTACAAACAGGCACTCGCGTACACACACACACACACACACAGACACAGACACAGACACACAGACACAGACACACAGACACAGACACAGAGAGCTACTCCTGACCTGATCCTGAGCTTGGTGCCAGTCAAGCTGCGTTTACGTGTGGTTACACAGGGACGTGTTGCACATCCATTTTAGTCTCATGCTAAAGAAAACACTGAGAAAGCTGAGTGGAGCAAATGGAAGCATAGGGCAATAGAAAAGTATAGGAGACATGACGCTGTCTGCAATAATCACTATGGCCACAAGGGGGAGGACGTGTCATGCAGTAACATACATGCAGTACAGATACAACTGCTGTTCCTATTAATATAGCAAGTTGCAATAGTTCTTAATAGCAATTTATGCTTTGTTGTTTCACCTGGAGTTCTCAATGATGTTTGGTGTTTAGAATTAGGCCTGAATTAGACAACACAAGCTGTAAATGACTCTCCCTCCTCACTTCCTCTCTGTCATTGCACTCCCCTTTTTCTCTCCTCCGGCCCCTCTCTCTCTCTGTCCTACCCTGTCTCTTTCCCCCCCTCTCTCTCTGTCCTTCCCGGTCTCTTTCTCCCTCTCTCAGCTCACGAGGCAGGACTGGTGGCCCTACAGGTGCTGGAGGACACGGGCGCGGTGTCATCATCCGTGCTCTTTGAATACCGTGCTCGCAACGCCTCCTCGCTGCCCAGCTCCCAGCTAGACTGGCTCTCACTGGACGGTGAGTGCCCACGCCCTGAACCCCTCAGAGGGCATGCCGCGCCCCAAACCCCAAACCCCACGCCCCAAGCCCCATACCCTTCCACCAGCATCGAAATCCCAGTATCCCCCACTGCAGCAGTGTGAGTGCTGACTTACTTAGGCTGATCAGGCCTCAGTGTTGCTGACCGCATCAGAGAACACATTCTGAATGCAGTTTACAGTCTAGACCAGGGGTGGGCAATCTTACCCTGTGTGGGCCGGTGTGGGTGCAGGCTTTTGTTCCAGCCGAGCAGTAGCTCACCTGATTTGACTAATCAGCTAATCAAAGTCTTCAATCAGGGCTTTGATTAGTGGAATCTGGTGTGTCACTGTTCAGTTGGAACAAAAGCCTGCACCCACACTGGCCCACACAGGGTAAGATTGCCCACCCCTGGTCTAGACTTACAGAGGTCCCACTCTCCCTTTCACCATTTCAAAGAGCCCCACCTGGGCTGTTCTCAATGAGTTCAATCAGTGTCAAGTCTTTATCGTCCTGAATCCCGAACTTCGAACCCTTGGAATTACAGGGTTCTGTCTGCAAAAAGAATAGTTCTGAGATATTGACCTTTACGGCTTTTCAAGTGTAATCAATTAAGCTAAAAACTATTTCACCACAGCTTGTGGTTATTCAATGCATGGACATGAAAGACTGAAGCCAGCAGGCCATCCATCGCTACCGTTCAGTAAGATACACCTGTTAAATAAATATATGTTTGTATGCACATATTTTTCTTATGTGAAAGGGTTTTATTCTTTCCATTTGCACTACAGAAAATGCGATAGGTGATATACGAAGGCGATACCGTGAGCGATACCCTGGGTTTGGTAGTCTGTGTTTGCCAGACGGCTATCAGTTCAGCTGTACATGCAGTTATTTATTGCTTTCCATTTAACAATTACATTAAGTTAGAAGAAAATAAACTTTTTTTTTTTAATTGGAAAGCCTACAAATAAGGAAAAAAAGAGATGGTAAAATAAAACACTTTATTTTAACAATGTAGGTCTCAGAATATAAACTCACATCATGAAAATAACAAATTAATGTGCGCCTTGTTTTCCCCCTCTGATTCGCCTGCCAACTTTTCCGCACCTCCTCGCTTCCTCTTTTGAGAAGCGCAGCTGGCGCAGCCACGCAAAACTGTCATGTCAGGAAATTGCCAATTTGCTATAGCGTTAATGCACTGGCATTTAAAGTGATAGAAAATAGGTGTTCTGATTGGCCATTATGAAACCAAACCCCCACCACACCCACATGTATTAAAGAAAAGTTAATCCAACCTCTTTTACAACTGCGCCGGAGGTGCGCTATTGTCCTAAATCACGAAATTACCGAAATTGCGTTAGACACGCCCTA